>VZZY01006229.1:58043-144127 GCA_013400335.1 Eurystomus gularis | reverse complement strand
AGAAGAGAAGAGAAGAGAAAGGATTTTAGAACACTGAATAAGAAGAGTGTCTTCCATTGAGACAAAATAAGAGTTTCCTTATTGCCATCTGCATTTCATGGTTAAAAAAGAAAGGAAAAGTAAGAAAGATACTGGTAATTTTCATTACAGGCATAAAATTTCCTAAAGGACTTACAGGTGTTTGGTCTGATTTTTTATTATGTTTTGTTACATTCAAAGAAAAATATGTAATTTATTTTAATGGAACTGGCCATCTTATAACAAGGATACCTGTAGCATAACCACTTTACTCATACAGCCACCTCTATCATGATGTGCACTTACCATCAGAACTTGTCACACCTAAAGCCAATATTTTTAAAAGAGAAAGTGGAAAATACCTTCTTTTCCAAGGTAGGACATATACTTCAAGTAGAAATGGAAAGGATACATTTAATTGAGTAAATAGCTCTGTTCTAGATGTATTTCGTTTGAAAGACAATAGCAATCTTTTAGCTTTGGCTGACAACTGATAGAGTACCATAAACCAGATGTTAAACATTATGTCCTTAGTAACCTGCTTTTTTCTTCAAAATCTGTCCATCCTTCTTGTCATTGTGAATCAACTACCTAATTTAGTCCCTTGGATAACACTGTCCTTGCTCAGTACCTGTATTTATTTTTAATTTTATTAAAATTCTAGTGAAAAACAGGGCATCTGGGAAATATATTGGTTTGCTCTGAATGTTTCCTTAACTTCTAAGAAAACTAATGCACAATTAGTAGACTTTGCTTCAGAAGAGCATCAAAAATAAGTATACAATCAGAGAAAAGGCCTCTCACTGCTCCACGAATACTCCCTAGTCTACGTTATTATACCAGTGTTACTGAACTGTACCTTCTGTGTTAGTTTCAGATGAATGACTTGTACCACTTACTACCTTTGGGAGATTGATCTGTGCAGATTTCACTCTTCGAGCATGTCCCTAGAGATTCAATTTTCATTTGCTTCAATACATCTCTCTAAAGTAAGCAATCATTCCACTCCTCCTTATGTCTTCTTTTTGAAGTCATATACATATTTATGGTGACACTGTTTAGAGATATGTCAACTGCTAATCTGAAAGAAATGGTTTCAGAGCAGCAAATTAATTCTTGATGAAGGAGAACATTTTCCTGTGTTTCAGCCTGGGAAATCCCAGGTGTGAGGATGGAGAGGCTGGATGTCAGAATCCAAGCTGGAGCCATTCTTTTGACCAGGTAGCTTAACTTCTAAATACCTGGACTAATGGCCAAATTCTTTCTTTTGCCTGGGATATCTAAAAGCCATCCTGGCAAACACATACCACTTACCAAGTTTTTATCATGTTATAGAAGAGAAGTGCCAGTATATACAAGGGAAAAGGAGAATGGAATAAAGATGCATTAAGAGAGATGAGCCAAATACTGAGCAGAGCATAGAAGAGCTGATGATGTCAGTCTGAGCCAAAGAAAGCAAAGTGCAAAGTGGGTTGATAGGATAACAAATATTTTGAGTCAGAAGAAGTGTCATGTGAGGAATTATTACTGGCAATAATGGAACAAATTTGGCATAGAAATCCTTTGCCTGCATATAATTATATTCAAAGTTTGTGAATCTGGAAATATTCTACAAGATATTCATAGATTAATAGTTTTAAAGCTAAAAAGATTATTAGTATGACATACTAATACAACTTCTTCCATGTAACAAGTAGAGGAACCATAATTTCTACATTATTTCCATGATTTCTGCAGAAAAATACTGCTGGTAGCTTGAGATTTGAATTATTGTTATAAATATATTGGAAAGTAGTATTATATAAAAAATATTTTATAAGGAATTTCATCATAACTATATAATTAATATACCAATGTTGTATGATTATATTAGTTCTATAACTTGCTTAAACAAAAAAATATTTGAAAGCAGGGCTCTGTAGCCTACAAAATCTCTAGCAAGAGTAATTTTTATTGAGTTACTTACAGAGGCATAGTCTATTTAATAAAAATACATTTATCTCTAATTTCATATTTACCTGAGAAGCTTCTCACTGAGCATACTATGTTCACAGTGCCAAAGCATGACCTTGGTAGATTAAAGCAAATTTTACCTGCCTTGATGTAGTCTTTCAGGGCGATAGATAAGTTTCACTTCTCTAAATTGGGCTTTATACCTCTAAATAAGTTCAGATTTGTCTGTGACAGCCAATATAGACAGGTGTTTAGTACCAAAGAGATGTTCATCCTTTCTAAAAATTGGTGCAACGGATCTACCTCGGGACATTACTCTCTCCCCATTGAGTAGTAACTAAATAGCCTGGAGGAGTAGCAGCGGCAAGACAGCTAACTTTTCCTTGGTTAAGGTAGGGGAGAAGAATCCAGAGGAATGTTAAAATCGGGGGTTTCTCTCCCATCCCACCGTATTTGCTTCAAGATGTAGAAAGGTCATGGATTAAATATGAAATTAAATGAACTAATAAGCAAGTTTTCTATTAACACAAAACGAGTTGCTAAAATGATTAGTTGAATTCCATAAAAGTAAAATAAAATGCAGAACCATCTCTGTTCAGTCAAATTTTGCACAAGTTCTTCATATGGATTTTAAGAGAGGTATTGTGGAACTTGAAGGTGTCTTTGCAATAAGCTTACACTGCAATTCCCTGGGAAAAACAATATTGACATAAATCCAAGCATCAATATTGGTGATAAGAGATTCTGTTGGATCTGTTATTTTGCACTAACCCATGAATGAGCTGGAATACAAAAATAACATTCTCCTGAGATGCAGCTGTCATTTTAAAAAGTGAGCAGTATTTTAGAAGGGATGCAGAGATGAAGCATATGGATATGAGATGGTGCAGGTAAGGGAAGAAATACAATGAGTGAGGAGGTCCCCAGTAAACTCACAATACGCATCTGTTAACCTTCCTGCAATGCCTCAGACGAAGTCCAGCTCCCTTGTCAGCCAGCCCCTGCTTCTCGAACTCCCTCAGCTATCATAAATGCCCTGCATATATCCTTCTACACATACATACTGGTACAGTATACATATATATTTGGGCTGACAATTAGGAATTATGAGTTTTTTTAATGTCCTGCTTCAAACATCTGGACACTTTCAGGACTTAGTCTGTCTAGAAATTACTTTTAATATGTTTTGAATATGGACTGCAATTAAAGCCGGTCTTAACAGAAAATGCCGTTGGTACCTTTAGATAATGTGAGTATGCACTAAAATTTTCCAGGCAATGGAAGATCCTAAGGAGGAGAAAAACTATAAAGCCAGTTGTGGTGTTTTTGTTGTTGCTTCAACAATTTAGTCCTTGAGCTGAAAGGGAGAGAGAATAACAAGAAAAAGCTAGACACAGAACAAATAAATATGGCTTTGGCTTGTATTCATTACAACACATTGGACAAAAATGAACAACAGCAACTATCATCTTTCATGCACTTCCTTGGAAAATGCCGGTGTTGCGTAACTTGACCAAAGGACCATGTATACCACAGCTCATGCGCAACCCAGAAGGGGGGTCGAGCAAGCAATAGCAGAAAAAAGCCATTTCATCTGGAGGTCCTGTTTACTTGGAATATTTATTGCTTTAATCCAAAATACCAGTTTAGCATATTATTGCACATTTTCTACTCTTTCAATTTTCAGAAGAATTCCAATAAACTCATCTTGCTACTGAATGGGAATGATATTAGAAAGCAGTGTTCGGAGACTTGGGGGATAGAAAGGAGAAAAGGGAGGTCAACAGAGAAGAAAAGGCTTAGATGAATAAAGGTATGTCAGAGCAAAGTTTCCCATGAAAGATTATTGAGAATAAAGCACTTTTTTAAAACAAAATAAAAAACAATATATAAATCAAGAGCACAAAAGCCCCATTTTATGATTTTTTGGTGCTGTTTAATTTCTTTATATCTCTTTTTGCCATTGTTAAAAAACAGCCAAAACTTCAAAGGGAAGCTGCATGTGTTCTAAATCAGGACTTCAGTGCTGATGTATGACAGCACAAAAATTAAAACTAAATAAATGTGCTGTCTAAACTCCCATATTTCTCAAAAAATTGCTTTAAAGTCTTCTAAAAATTAGAATTATTGCTTGATCTTACTTTACCAATCATAATCTTTTCACCAGAGTAAACGACAAAATATTATATTAAAAAGAGAGAAAGAAAAAAGAGTGTTGTCTGAATAGATCTGAACACCTGTATTTGGCTGTCTTGTAGTTTTGTCAGACAGACAAGAGGGTAAATGAAACTTTGCAGTGATTTGTCTCATAGTGGATATGGACTGCATAAATTCTAGGCTTATCCACTGTTTTTTGGAAGGGTCCTTGACAGGGTAAATCGATGAAAACAAGGCAATATGTCTATGAAGGAAAAAATAACGTTCCTGGTTTATCACATAAAAATGGTTGAAGAATGGACAGATTCTCATGAAAAATTGTTTGCACAAGTTTTCTACTATTTTCTTTTCAAAATACAAACTTTGTAACAGGGCAAGTTATTATTTAGCTTTATTTTACTGTCTTTGGACATGACCTTGCTGTTTTCTCTCCTTAAGTGAAATGGTATGTCTGACTCTAAAGGTGCCTGGCCACAATACACCGGTTAAATCTACTTGCAAAAAAAGATTGCGGAACAGGAGGCTTTGTGGCGTCCCTTTTCCTCTGGCCTTTACTTTTACAATGGCCATTTGCTGTTCTTCTACTAAGTCGTCTTGATTTGTATTGACTCATTTGTTTTATCAGGTTGCAAAAGGGGCAAGTGGCACAAGCAAATAATGTAAATCCTGTTCTTTTTAGTAAACATTTCTTTGACTGTTAAAACTCATTCATTCCATCACTCTTCATGTTTATTTTTCATTTCCCATTAAGAAATAGTCACAGACTCTGAATTATGTTCTCATTTAAGTCTGAGAAGTGGTATTTCTTTGCAAAGATTCCTGGATATTTGTGTGATCAGGACAGCTGGTTAGTTACCAGTTATCATTTTATGCTAATTAATCCTTATTCTGTTGTATATAATGCTTCAATTACTCATTAAGAAAGCAGATACTATAGCCATTTTATGAACACTAATAAGAAATGGATAATTAAGGTTTGGAAGTCAAAGTAAGCAGTGTGCAGGGAGCCTCTAAGCTGAACATAACATTTGGCAAATGCTAACATGTATTTTTCACAAGATTTTATGAATGTAACTCTTGGCAAATACTAACGTGTTTACAGTTATTAGGAGCATGAAGCAGGGCTGCACTGAATTATTTATTTGTAGGTTATACTTCAATCAATTCTAATAATGCATAAAAGACTGACCATCCTTACATATAATATAAGGACAGGGATAGTCTAGTGAGTTTGACATATTCTGGTCTGCCTCAGCTTTAACTACCCAACCTTGGTGTCTGAACTGAAAGCCTGGATCGCTTAGATGGCCAGTGAAGCCTCCAGAGACTGACTCAAGAGTACCAGATATCTCCAGAAGTGTCTAACCAAAAAAGCTGTTCGGCCTAAGAGAGATGTGACAAATTTCTCAGGGTTAAATTGCAGATTTTTTGATATTTACTGCATGCTAAAGTTGCTTCTCCCACATATGGACTTCAGAGTTTGTCAAGATTAATCTTTGAGACAGTTATTTTGAGATTTTTAATGTGCACTACTGATATAGATAACACATTTTCTATTTTGGTATATTTACTAATAAATGCTTTACAATGTTTAAGTGAGGAAAGGGTTTGTCACTGTTTCCACACAGATGTCACCTAGAACATATGTACGGAAGTGATATGTGCGTTTTGCATATTGAAAACTGCATAGGAAATTGAAATTTTGTTTATAGAAAAAAGAAATATGAAGGCTTAAAGATTCTTAATAGCTAGAGTGGGAGCAAGTAGATGTTGCATTTATGTTGCCTATGTTTTCTCTTCTGCCTTTTTCTTGGAGAAGTTCTTAGAAATTTTTATTTGTAGCTGTGGTTCGATAACTGACAAGGGATACTCTTAGGCTGTCAAAGTCACGTTACCTTTTCCTATTATATTCTTTGCTGTCCAATGAACTGCTAAAACTTGTCATTTCTCTTCTCATTTCATTCCTAATTAAGATACCAGAAGCATGTGAAAATAAATAAATGGAAAATTTGAATCTGGATCCACTGAAAATTGCATCAATAGAGTCCCTTTCCAGAAGAAGTTTTCCGGTTTGGTGCAAACTTTCATCCAGCTGTAGGATGAATGAGTTGCTTACTTTAGGCTCAGCTGAAATTGTTCACACACTCTTTCTTTGAAACAGTAAATCTAGAAATTGCATATAAAAACTGTGCACAAAGGAACATTTTTTGGGTTGTAAGGTCTATTGCTCTGAAGTTAGGCCAAGTGAGATTTATGATTGCTTGCATAATGGACTCCTTTTGCATACGTTTTAACATAGAATTGTTGATTAAATGAACTTCTACTATTCTGGACCTTTGTTCTTCTCAGTATAGAGAGGTCTGGGTTCAGATTGTAGCTATAAACCAGCAATAAACACTAACATTGTCATTTCTATCTAAATCAGCAGGAACGTTGCTTTACATTTCTGTATATTCTGTATATCAATTTTTTCTGTTATCCTCTTTTTTATAGTGAAAAGCAAGCTTAAGCACCACAATCTCTGTTATTAAAAGTTGTTAATACAAAAATGGCACTGTGGAGCCCTAGATTTCTCATCTCTTGAATCTTAATTTCAGATTAAATAAAAATGTTTTTATTTTTCTGATTGTCCAATTTGTAACATCAACCAGCAGGTCATTTATGGATTGCAACTGGCCATAAAAAGCCACAGCCAGAAATTTAGACAGAGCTCTGATTCAAATATTAAACTGCATGCCCTATATAGTAGTCCCATAGAATAGATAATATTCATGTTGAAACAAGATTTCTCTTGAGCATTTCTAGATATGGTGAGGATGCTGGAAGATGCAGTACAGCATGTATAAGAAGTAAAAACAGCCTAGTCTGAAGGGGTCACAAGGACCAGTCCTGATTGTTTCTTGGGCAACTGAAAGAGGATGAAAAAAATACTGTTTTTTTACAACCCCCTCTACCTGCAATCACACGCCTGCTCACTCACATACATTAGCCCTGCTGGCTACGCATGTTGGATTTCACACCTCTTGAACAGGCGCCATCCAGGTCTTAGTCTGATTTATACAGATTTTAGCACTGAAGAAATGTGCTTTATTAATAGCTGCCACCATCAAAAATCATCTTCAGTTTGGAAATGACTTTTTTCTCTACCTACCTGCAAGCATGTGTCCTCATGCATGTTTTGTCCTCGGATCTGAGCACTCATTCCTTGCAAGTGTTATAATAAATAAATAGATTTACTGCTTGAGTTCACAATAGGTATGAGGAAAAGAAAATGAAAGCTTTTTGCTTGTGATCTTGTTAAAAAAATACTTCCAGGCCATCTTTGAGCTGTTCCAGGTTTGGCTAGGTGTTTGCTAGGGCTCATCAGCTTGGGATGGAGTCACACATCACATAGGAGGGAGGTGGAGGCTGCCTTTTCCACTGCCACTATGGATTCATTTACATGGAAGGGTAGCTTGAGTTTATTTGTGATGATCCATTAGAATAAGTCATACTCTGGTAAGATACATAAGTAGCTGAAAGATTAGAAGGAACAACTGCTATAGACTCCTTGATCTAGATGAGTTCAGGAAACTGTTGTGCATTCACTGTAAAGTCTCTGTTCTGGGTGATAAAATGTGGATCTCCAAACATTGAACTTCAATGTGGATTTGATTCACAATTTCTAAACTTAGTTTACTGAGGTTAGAAGAAGAGAAATATTTGCACTTCCTTGGCCGAATTTTGATCACAGTTCCAGAGGTTCCATTGTGGCCATGGGATTACTTCAGTGTTTTTCTCTGTGACAGTATGGTGGTATGCCTGAATAAATGGCAAGTCATTTCCCAGGGAGATCAGCTTATCATCAAGTACCTGCTTATTTAAATACCTTATTTGCTTTGAGTGTTTTCACTAGCATTTTTGCCTGTATTTTCAATTTAGTGCCAGCTGCCTATGTTTACACCTTGTTTGGGTTAGTAACCAGTCACTAAGGAACCCATAGTTCACTGCAGACAAAATCTGAATCACTTCCATGTCAATAGAGCTATGGAACTGCTTCACTTTTCTCTGTATATAAAGGATACAAAAGTATATCCCCGGTGAGAATTCAGAAATGCTCTGCATCTGTCCTGGTTTGAGTTAGAACCAAACCAATTCTGGTCGGTGATTTTACTTCTCAGTTGAGCCTCTTCTAACTGCACTTTATGTAGGCTTTTGCAGATAGTGTCTGCTTCTAGCAGTGATGACACTCAATGTTTAGAGTTACTACCAGGGACTGGTGTTCAGGCCAAGGTCTCTGCTAGCCACATTGGGAGTGCAGAAAGTGAAAGGCCGCACCTGTGGGGAGGAGCGGCCAGGATAGTTGACCCTACACTGACCAGAGAGGTATTCCATCCCATATACGTCATATTCAGTATAAAGCTGAGGGATCACAAGTGTCTTGACCCCTTTTCTTTCCCATTGGCCCTTCCCACTGGCCTTTGCTTCCCTTTGGGGTCTTCTGCCTTCTTGGACCCTTCCCTTCGGCCTACGCCTCTTGGACCATCTCGTGCCTTTGATCCTGATTTGTGTGTTCCTGAACCCAGCTCCTGAACCCGGTTCCCGTCAGCTGCTGAGCCTGGTCTGGGACTTTGCCAGTGCCTGCACAGGCTCAGTGGTGACAGTGACATAATTGCCATCATGGGGAGGTTGGGTTCAAAACTGGTTTTGTATATATTTGTATATATTCCTTTTTATCACTATTATCTTCATTAAAGCTGTTGTAATTTTCTTTTCTAATCCAGAAGACTCTTTCTTATTCCCTTCCTCTCCCACTTGGGAGGGGAGGGGGACATAAGTGTCTCTCTCTTATCCTCTTTCTCTTCCTGTATTTGGGGGTGGGAGAGAGTGGCTGTTGTAGGTCTGCTGGATCTAGTGCCTTCATTGTCTTTTAGTCGCAAATGTATTTGTTATCTTATTTAGTAACAGTCTCTTTTGTTAACCCAACATACACTTTTATCCTTTTCCCAATTCTCTAATGTCCCATTTTTGTTTTCTTTCATCTTTCTTTCTCATGTGTAACTAATGTTAATTAATTAATTTCCTTTAATATAATGTCCAGCTGCAAAATTTAGATAGAACAGTGGGAAGACATTAGAGTTGTGGTCCATGACCATTTGAGATCAGCACTTTGGCCAAAATTGAGAATGACTACAAAAGTGCATTCTTCTCTGCTGGAGTGACCACTGCATGCTCTAACGAGTGGAGCTGTTCCGAATTTGATATTTTTCCTTTTGATCTTCTCTATTTATCTGCAGTGTGACAGTCAAACAACTTTGTGGTCAAGGGTTTCTAAGTGGCTGTGCTATGAAGTTTGGATAATTTTTGCCCAAGCTTTTAGCTGCTGCGGCTCTTCAGCTTTGTCAGAAGGAAGAATAAATGCAATCCTGATGTTGCAGTTTGGTATATGTTGTTTTCTGTTTCTGGAGCCACTAAGGAGCTTTGAGCTCTGGCAGCACAGTATTTTACTTCTAGCTGTTAAAACTCTGGAGGGAGAAACAGTAGCTATGCTGGTAGTAGATTTTCAGTGTCTCCATTTAGAAAAGCCAATGTACTGTTTTCACTTGAAGAAGAAATTACTGATGTTGCTCAAGAAACAGTATCTTAACACCAAATGAATGATTTTTGCCCTATTATGAACTTCCCACTTTCAAGGAGAGTGACTAAGATGACTGTGGTAATGCAGCTGCAACAACATCTGGAGTCCTCAAATTACCTTTACTCTAGTTAGCTGGATTTAAGTCTGAGTATAGCACAGAAATGTCACTGTTTGCCTTGATGTTTCTATTGTTTGATGAAGGTGACCATTTATTTTAGGTCTACCAGCTTCCAGTAATACTGTTATGCTATGATAACAGCAGAGATAGTGGTCATTTGCTTACACGGATCCTGCAGAATCAGGTCAGTCCTGAGAGACTCTGCTTCTCACTCTGAGAAAATCCAGAAAGTAGTACTCCATGACTACTGTCACCTGAAGGCATTTTTCTTTCAGGCCTTGTTGTGATCATTTTTTTAAGTTTCTCTAGGTTAGAAAACGGTTGGTTGAAGAATTCCATGAGGGTTTCTGGAGTACTAGATCTCAAGCAGTAATCAGTGGGTCCCCACTTGGCTGCAGAAGCTCACAGAAGGGCTCTTTCTGAGAGCTGTGTCAGAAAACTGGAAAGACAGGGATAAGATACTCAATATTCTAAGAAAATATTTTATTTTCCTATGTGTTTCTGAGAGGAAGAATTTCTGAGGAAACAAAGAGGCCACTGCTGTTCCAATTAACTTGTTCCAGATCACAAGTTTTATTGTACATGAAGCCCTCTCATTCACCCAGCAGCAGGACCTGGCCCTAATGTCTAAAAAATGAACTAAAAATTGAACATTTTTACTTTCATTCTTCAAAAATTTTACATATCTGTGATGAGGATGAGTCATGTATTTCATTCTAGGGAACTAAAATAATAAAGCAAATAAAAATACTTTTTACATATTTCCACATCCTGTGAATCAGAACAAAATTATGCCAATCCTGCTGACTGACCTGAGGCCTATGCAGTTCCCTGCCACATTTTCTTGCACTTCCAGTAGATTAAGGCTCTAGCAAACTCTGCTGTGTAATAACATGAGTGACAAGGTTCTGACATGACTTCTGTGTTGGGAAAGAAGGCTGAATAGAGCCACCTATGTCATTCAAATGGTAGCTACACTTTCTTTTACTCTGGGGTTTTACTTGCTATTTCAAGGCATCTCTGTGTCCTTTTAATAGTATGAAAACGGACAAAGGGACTGTTGTATGGGTTGAAAACACATCCTCAATTCTTACACATTTTTATAATAGGACAGCATAATAGAAAGTTGCTCAATGTGTTTTACTTGGAAATTGCAATTAATCAGAAGACTGTAAGGAGTGAAACACCAAACCTAGTTTCAATACTGTTTCCTTTAGTGATTTTTACACATTACCTTTCCAATAAGTGGTGACAGGCAGTGCATTTCTGGGTGATTATAGCATACGTCAGGTGGGGTTAACGGGCACAAGGCCAGAGGAAAAGTGAGTAACTACTTGAGATGTAGAGTAATCCCTTAGAAATGCACTGCCTTATTCCCTCCTGATGTTATAAAATGATGTTTATTAAACAACATGATCCAAATCCTGGGAGCACACTATACTTCTAATACTAATAGTGAGTTCACCAGGACACTTGATGCCAAATCAGTCAGGAAATAGACTATTTACTTCAAGGCTGTCCACATACAAGAACCCATCCCTGATATTCTTATTGTATGTATGATCCTAATCTTGGAATGATGAATGATTCACATCTGGAGGCCAGGTCTTTAGATAATGGTATATGCTGGTTAACACTGGCTAAGGAACTAGCCCTTAATTTAATGAGATTCGTTGATGTGGCAGGGTCAATAAATGACTGCAAATAAAGTGAGAGCCTTAATTTGTAGACTCTGAGAAACTGTGTATGTTGGAAAGATCATTTAGTCCATGCTGCTTTTCTTGGCAGAATTTTGTAGACCATCTTCAGAAAATGGCAGTCATTTCTCAGCTTCTGAGTGATGGGCTTTAAATCAGATCCTTTGTGTTAGCCTCTTGGGTCAATTCAAAATTAACTGACTTGGCTTGTCATCAGTTAAAAAAAGAAATAAGGCTAGATCTTCCCATCAGATTGTTTTCAGTCATAAGTCAGTGCCCGCATTTCAGCTTTACTCATTTATAACAGCGTATATGTTGCCCCACGTATTTAAAAAATGTGCAAAGTTGATTTTATAGGCAGTAGCATTATAATAAACTTCTCCAAACTTAATCAAGCTTACTGATTTATTTGGATAGTCAATAGTAGTATCTGATTTTCATTCCAGCGTGGATTAGTAACAAATTCTTCATACTTTGAATTATTTTTTTTTAATCAGATGTCTTGTTTCCCAGCCAACCCCTTACTGAGTCTAGATTCAGATTTGGAGATGTAATCATCTGTAATTTGTAACATCAGATGCACATTTTGTATATCAATTTCAATCAGGCAAGCTGATCAGGTTTGGAAGAAGTTATCATGATAACAGTACTACTACTTGCACAATCAGATTGGCAGATTTCATAATATGTGGGAGATTTTCAGTTGATAATTATCAGTCTCATTAGACTTTAGAGGGATCCGTTTAGAGGGATTTTTAGTCTCCAGGAAAAAAAAAAGAAAAATCAAAAAAAGCCCCTCAAACCTCATGGAGAATCCCCTCACGACCCAGATGAATCAATAGCCTTTTCCAGATGGATCTGAATCCAAGATTCTGAAATGCCACCTTGCTGTTTGCAGTTCTACATTTCCTCTCTTCACTTCTGCTTTCTGATACAGAACAGCTACACATTCCTTGAAAAAGCATTGAAGAACTCTGTGGGATGAATGATCTTGCTTCCTGGCCAGCTTTATCTAGTAAAAGATTTACTAAGTAGGAAGCAAAATAAAAAAGAGAGGGAAGATGGTGTGACAGTGGAGAAATTATTACTTGGGCCATGTGTGAGATGGAGTAGAGATTAAGAGAATGTGAGGAAACCTAGAACAAAGGAAGGCATGGAACAAAGAGCTAGTAAGAACAGGGCAAAAACATCCAGCCAGTTTTGGGAATATCCAAAGGTTCCTGCTTTGACTCTGGCAGCTGAAATCTGTGGTTGAATATTTTCCCTCTGAATCCACATGACAGCACTCTTAACGGCTCTAAAAACATCATCATTATCTTGTACATTGCTATGACTTTTCCTGGAGGATGCAGAATCCCTACAGCTTGATAATATAGGGTACAAAAGAAATCCCTTCCTTTTTTTTTGAGTGTGAATTAGTTGGGAGAAGAGTTTGGGGGAGTTTTCTTTCTCCATGGGTTTTCTATGAGGAACATTTTGTCAAGTGGTCAGTGCAGCTATTGTGTGGTGGAGGTATACAAGGTCCTCCTTTCAGGAGGACTAAGCAAACACAATGTACTTAATGCCTCACTTGGCGACATACATATCTCAAGAGAGTCGAAGATGCCGAGATCATACTACTGAGCATTGTCAAGGTGGCCTTTACCTGTAGTGAGACAAGTTTGCATTATTTGGCTTTTCAAGAGGTATTCTATGTATCCTTAAATATGTACTTAATAGAGATTTAATAGGTTATGTTCAATGTAGCAGCTAAAGAGCACCTAATTATGAAAAACATATTACAGTAGAATGAACAAGTGTGCAATAAAAACATCTATTACATAAACTGTTAATCCATAAAAAATGTGTTCCTGAGACCATTAGTATTTATTTAACATACAATTACTGTCTAATTTAATCTGAATTAAATGCCTGCTTGAGACATGTAATTTGAAGTTTTACTGAGCTTCCTTCTCTGGTATTAAAAGCAAGAAATCAGCTGCTAATGCCTGGAGGCCAGATCTCTACCATTTAAATTCAGATACCTCAACACTAACATTCATAATTTCAGCCATTTGGAAAATGTTTTTCATAAGAATGTATTTGGCATTAAAATCTCCCTTTCCCCCTCACTCAGGGACACATTCTGCCAGCTGAGTCAAACCTCTGACTTAACTCCAATGAAGTTTTGATTGAATAAAAGGTCCTGAATTGAGACCTGAGAAGAAAATATGTTCACTTATCATAGAACACAAGCTTTGCAAAATGTTCAAGACCATGCCAGTGCTGGAAGGGTAAATTATCATTTGACTCCTGTATGGACATATTTATTTAGGACACGTAGCCTGGTGACTCAGGAAGTTATGTAAAAACTGACCCAGTTAATTTTAGATGCTATTGTTGGAGGAATATCAATGAAAATTAATCAAATAGTCACGAAGGAACCACAGGGAAGGAGCACAAGACACTGGTGGGTAGACTTTTGGCAGCAATCATCGCAACAGTTTTAATGAGAGGAAAACACATTCTTAAGTAAATTAGAGAGTAATGGCATGATTAAATAGTAAATAATAGCTAAATACATGCTTGGAGGTCCAGGGCAGAGACTGGAGTTTTTGTGTTTTTCATGTATTTCTCTCCAGGCAGCTCTGAGTAGCCAGAGAAACTCACCAGAACTCTGCCTGTAATTTAGAGTCAGATTGTAGCTTTTAAGATTTTGAAGCTGAAAGAGCTGTTGGGGCCTCACTGCTGAAGCTGAGAAAGTTGAGTCTTTCTCCATAACTCCATAGGTTCGCCGACCTTTTAGTTGTTGATGTGTCCTTGTTCCTCCACCTCCCCTGAGCCTCCCCTGAGCAAGGGCCAGCGCCATGGCTCTGCTCCGCCTGTTGTCACCCAAAAAATGACTGTGCAGGACACATCTGCTCTCCTTATGCACAGTGAGGGAGAGAGAAGGAGTTTGTCTTCTGCCGAAGCAGGTTCAGTCCCCACTAACTGGGTGTTTGCACCTCTGCTAGTGAGCAAATTGATTTGCGTATATGACTGTTCACGCAAGCAAGGAGTGGCTGGGAGCGTACCCTGTCCATATGGTTCCTTTCCCTGTCTGCTAAGGAAAGGATGTGAAAAGAGCAACATTCACAAGTTGCCTTCATTCTCAAATGTTTCCTTGTCAAAATGGGAAGCTGTACATACAAACTCTGACTTATTAGCTTTACTTTGTCTAGCCGTAATACACAACACAGTTGTGTGAAGAGTCCTTTGGAAGAGAACTGGTCTAGTTAAGAGGTATTTTACCTGCTGTTTCCCACATTCTATTTCATGTTTTCATAGTAAGAAAACCTCAAAAACAATAATAGAAAACTAAAATGTCTCTGGATTCTCTTTTTATAAGATTTAACATTTTTTTCTTGGTTTTCAGTCCAGGTAGAGTGTAGTTGCTCCAGTGACTTTGGTCAAATGATTTAGTAGAAGAAACTTATATCATTCCTTGCTGTTTGGCAGAACTAGAAGGAGTGCATGAGGAGCTTGTCTGCTGCAAAAGAAAAGAAACAAAACTAGAGCTCTTACTGGGACATCAGTACACTAAAGCTGAATTACTTGCTTAGATGGTAATTCAAGTGATGAGCACACTTTGTACTTCAATAACAGCCTGGCAGCTTGCTCATTACTGTAATACAGTATTAATTTCCTCTCTTTCTGCCTTCCCACAACAGAATATTTTCTTACATAAGGCTGAATATTGTATCTCCTCCACTAATAGCACTGGAGGAGGGGAAAGGGTATAATTAAAAAGTACATGTTATGTTTTTGTTTAAAAGTTGGTATTTTTACTTCAAGGGTTAGAAAAGAACAGCTCATATACTTCCTATTTCTCCAATACATGACATTATTTATAATGGTTTCAGTTTTAATCTAGCTTTTTTTTGCTTAGATGAACAATTGTGCACCCACACATTTTTTTGTCAGGAAAATGTAAATCGCTTGGTGAGTAGTATTTTCAGAACTACTTGGTAGTGTTTTAATGTTGTTTCTTGTGTAAATAGAAGGTTTATCATTGTCTTTAATAGCATCATAGCAAACAAATTTTGAGTGCTTTTGCAAATTCTACCTTGGATGTCGAAATATTGGATCTCTGAAGGAAACAGGTACTTTTAACATTTAAAACCACGCTCACAATTTCCTGGCATACTGCATGAGCCTAATTTTAAAAAATTCTGAAAATTCCCTGAAGTACAAATTCACTGAGCACATTTACAAGAAGATTTGAGAAGTACCCCGGTATCAATAATATTTTCTCACTTACTGTATGAAATCATTGGATTTTTAAATACTTTTTCTTTTTTATATTATTAGTATGTGACATTTTTACTCAAGTTTATGGAGCAAATAATTATGGATACTGCCAGGACCATTTCAAGCCCTGATTAATATATATGCCCATCATTGACTTAGATACTCAGATTCTAAACGGCCCATTTAGAGGCACCTGGAGCCTCAAAGATGCCCATTTAAGGCTGGAATGAATATCAAGAACTGATGTCTTAACATAACTTTCCATTTTATAACTTAACTTTTTCTGTTTCTGTAAAATGCCACTAATCTATAACTGTTATGCACCACCTTAACATCTTTTAAAGCCAACATCACAGCTGTCACCTTTTCCAGCAGGCACAATGGAAGGGCCAAGAACTGCTGCTGATTTATAGAAATTCATGTGAATTGAAAGATCCAGAATTCAAAACGCTTGTCTGACTCCTTTCTCACCTTAGGGCTGGTCAGTTGGGTATCAAGTATGTGCTTGATCTCCTTATATCAGGGGAGATGACTGATTCTTTTCATGGTGCTTGTTACTATTTTCTTCTTGTTTTTCTTAATTGTTTGGTATGAACTACAGACCATCTTAAAACCATTACTTGACTGGGATTCCTTTTTTTCCATTTTGTTACTTCTGCACTCCAGGGGATTTCCTTGAGGAAGCTAATATCTTCCCTAGGTTGCTGCAGTGACCCAGGATCCAAGTTTTTGTTGAGAATTTCCATAACTCATTTGGTCACCAGCAATGTTGGTACAGTTTGCTAAACTTATTTACTCCCTTCCTAGCAAATCACCTATACTTTCTTGGGATAATTACACTGAAGAAAGGCCCCCATCATGTTGAGTTGATTTGGCAACATTTTATCATGTTACTGTGATCTCTGCTGGGAAAGATGCTTTCTTGTATGGCGCATTGCATCCTGACTCAGACAGGGATGATTATTATAACGTTGATACTAGGAAAATCGTTAGGAAACCAAGCAGACAAATTAACATCATAGCAATGTCTCCAAGTTATACTATATATGGTTGACTAAAAGAAGAAAAAGGCATTGTGAGAGTCTTTACATTTATTGCCACACATAACTCAGAAAATTTTGATGTGGCAGTCATACAAAATTTTCAAAATGTGAAGGGGAAACATGGTAGAGCTTTCCCTTCTTCACAGAAGCTGTATAACACGAAGGATAATGTTGTCTTAAAAGTGCTGTTGGATTTCTCACAGACCCAAAGGGTGAGTTGTAGATGTGGGGAGCCTGAATCTGTTCATTCTTCTTCATTTCCTTTAAATGCAGTATGTGCGACTCACTTTATGCTGTTGGCACTCCTTATGAATCTGAAGATCGTATGTGTAACATGCAGACAGAAATAAATCCTGTAGGTAAAAGAAAGTAGAAATTGGCTAAAGATCAAAGGTTATCCTCATTCCATTCCTTCCTTCACTTTTATTATCCTGTCTAAATTTGGTCTTTTGTAGAGAGGCTTGGATGAGTTGTGGGTTTTTTTTTTTTTCATGAGGAAAGGTTAAGCTTAAATGAGAGTTTAAGGTTTTATTTGTTTTTCAACCCTGTATGTAATTCGAACCACAGTGGAGTTACTTAGCTGGAATCAAAATTGCAGTTCTTAAACGGTACAGAAGATTGTGGAGTGGCTTAAGGAAACAATATTTCACCTCAAATGTTCTGTGATCATCTGTAGATTAAGTGGCAAGTAGTGGGGGTTGGGGTTTTTGTTGGTTTTTTTTTGCCTGCACAGCTAAACCAAATCTGGCATCATTATTGTCCCTATTCTGAAAACAGTTGGGCAAGTGCTTAACAAAGTCCTAAGAAGTAAACAGAACCAATTGTGAGATTGCCTGTTTCCCAGATCAAGGTTTAAGTCTGTGTCTTCGAAAATTTCTCTAGAAAATATGCTTGTAATTGTTGTAGTTTTTAATTTGTGATGACCTTCTTCACTGGAACATAGTAAAAAGGTGATGATTTTCCTGTCTTTATAGAGCCCCAGGCTTTAGCAGGTACCTTCTAAATGCTTTATTTAAGGCCATGAAATGCATGGAATGAGTAGTGATGACCATCAGTAGAGCAACTAGAAGAGACCAAGTGGAAAAGTTAAAAAGAAAATACGATGAGTAACTTCAATAGTTAGCATTTTTTCATGATTTTTTTTTTGTTGTTAAAATGAAATACATTAATTTTACTTGAATCACAGATTAAAATTTTGTGCTAGTGTTTATGCAGTTATAGATCACGACATGAAATGAAGTACCATCTTTTTTTGGCTGTGGTGCAGAATTGCTGAGACTATTGTTAGTCAGGAGTGAGCAGCACTGGTGGAGATATCTGCAAAGTTCTGGACAGTTTCAACTTATACCAAAACCTTGAATCAAAATAAGTGATCTAGTTGTTCGTGGTGTTTCCAAAAACACTTTAAAATCTTCTAAACGTTCTTTTAAACCTTTGCTTTTGATCTTTATGTCACATCAAGAAAAATATGTTTATGCTTACTATTTTTTATGTTATACATGCAATGAATAAAGTAATAGCTTTTTCAAGAATATTCTTAGAAATGTAAAGAAGCATCTATGTCCCCATACACAAAAAAGTGGTAACATATGTTTCTACTAGTTTTCCGTCCCTGGTTGTATGTTACACTCAAACCCCAAATACCAAGAAAGAAGCCGTTTGTAAATAAAAATTTGATCATCTCTTTTGAAAAATACATTTATTTTAAATTATTGTGTCATAGTTTAGCTACAAGTATTATTCGTCATATTGATATCGTAAGTGACCGAGGTTATGCCAGATCTCTCAAAGTAACATGGGTTTATGTTACATTGATGTGCAAATAGGAAGAGAATCCATGGTGATAATGGTTAACGACAGTGAGAAGCGAGACAACCTCATGTTTCAACCAATCTCCAGCTATTAGGGATCAGCATGAGAGACACTATCTCACATCTGCCTCATACAAAATTCCATATACCTAATTCCAAAGCATCTAGTGTGGGCCATAGTCAGAAACAGGATACTGGTCTAAATATATCCTGTGCTCCCTGTGCAATATCCATGAGCTTTTTACATTCTCATGCAGCAGATGTGAAATATGCCAGTAATATCTTTTCTGCTTTAATTATTTGCACTACTGTATTTGAATACTAGGTTTTGGTCACCTAACCAAGCAATTGCTGAAGCTAGCGGATGGCCGTGTTGTGCTGGCACTGGAGGGAGGACATGACCTTACTGCCATCTGTGATGCATCTGAAGCCTGTATAAACGCCCTTTTAGGAAATGAGGTAAAACATAAATCATAGTAGGTGGAGGGAATAATCCAGGTTTGCTGAAAGTCCTATCTTTGGTTTTCTTTTAGGAACAATGTCTTAGTCCGTATTTCATTTGGTATAAAAATCATGCAATCTGAACATGTCTTAGAAATGAGCAGACTTCAGATGAGCTGATTTGGATAAACACCTCTAAATTAGAGGATTATACAAATCCTTTAGTGTTTGCCTAAATTTTTCCTGGTCCTGTGTAAGATTTAATATCTGAGAATTACTTTGGTGGTGTGTTGAATACCAAACATGACAATATTGGTAGTCATTGGTGTGCATATAATCTATGAGGACTGGACCTTCCAGCCAACTATCACGGAAAAAAAATGGCTTTTGCAAGGTATCTGGTAATCTTAGGAACTGGATACTGCAAAGGCACTTTTTTTACAGTGTTTTGACACTTCACCTGGCATTTGAAAGAACATATTTCAGGGGCATTTGAAAATGAACAACGCTAATAAAAATGCATCCGAGAATGTAGAAGAATTTTTTTGTTTGTTTATAAATGAAGGCTTGGGTTCATCTGTACGTAATTTAAATAGAGTGTTCAAGATTTATCAAACACTGTATATATTACTTAAAAACTTTTGAGAGTGGACTGTCAGACTAAGTAAATATGAGTATGTGCTATTTATGTATGCAAACACATGATAAGCATTCACATTAGTGAAAATTGTTGTCCACTAGAAAAAACCTTTTCTCCTATAAATATGATTAGAAGAAAAATAAACTTGCTGCAGGTGCAGCCAAAATAATTTATGAAAGGACAAAATCCTTTACCATAAGCTGTGAATTTTGTAAGATCTTCTTATAAAGTTCAGTGTGTTACTCTTTTTCCCCAGAGGAAGTGGTAATAGCTATATAACCACTCCAATCAAATGTATTAGTGCCAAATTGCAAGTTAGTGTGCCAGTTCCCTTCCACTTCAAAACCTCATACCCATGTGAATAATGTGAAGTAATGTGTCTTCTGATGGGTAATGGAGAGAAGAATTTTCTAAATATTCTTTTAAACCTTTGCTTTTCATCTTTATGTCACATCAAGAAAACTATGTTTATGCTTACTATTTTTTATGTTATACATGCAATGAATAAAGTAATAGCTTTTTCAAGAATATTCTTAGAAATGTAAAGGAGCAGATATGTCCACACACACACAAAAGCTTTCATTGGATTTTATCTGCTATCACCTGTGACAAGTCCCATAATGAGTGTTTTCCAGTGGAATGACATGCGCTGTTGAAAAAGATGTTCAGCTCAATGTTGGTTCTTTCATTTAGATGCTGTAATATGGATTACAAAACCTATCTTCAGGCATTTGAGAATCTCAGTGAATGCAATGTTGCCTTCCTGTTCAGCTGCCATTCCAGGGCACTCTCACTGATATTCTCTGTAATATCTTACAGCATCTGTGGCTTTTCACTGCCCTTCTAAACCCATTGACTGCAATTTACATCCTTTTGAGACTAATGCAAGTGGCACAATGCTGACGATGTGATGTCTCCCTCTGCCTGGGTCCCTCTATCCAGTTATGACCATTTGGTGATGTAGACAGTTTATGAAAACTGTCTTGTTTTGGTTTAATGCTGTATCACACCAAACTACTATTTCTGCTGTCACTGACTGACCGTTATCTGAGAAAAAATAACAAATGTGAGAAAAAAGAATGGGATAAGTGTACTGGAATAGATACTTTCTTCCATTTTATTTTAGAGTAACTAGTGACCAGGAAGTTAAATAAATGGTGAGTCTATCATCTGTTTGTAAAATATAGCCAAGAAAATTTTAGGAGAGACAAAAATTCCATAACTCATAAAGAAGACAAACAACCATGCCGTCATTATTAATCCACTTGTAAAAGAACATGAGCATTAATAACTTGAAACATTTCATAGAGTAAGTATTATTCTCATGTGCCCTTATTCACAGCATTGTCTTCAGGGACATGCATTAAATGGTCTGGTACAGCAAAATTTCAAAGAGAAACTAGACTGTGGCTATTAAGAACAGAAGAAAACTCCAGAGAGGATTTTGTTACCAACACTGCCATAAGAATAAGCAAAGGTATTGCCGAGGAGAAAACACTAATGAGGAAGTCTGATACCTAATTAACAGTTAGAAATCAGCATGTCTGTTGACATCTATAGATTTATGGCAATCTATACCACATGGCCCATAGCATATACATTGCTTGATTTCAACATAATATTTGTGAATTCACACAGCAAAATCCAAGTGTGTTCCTGCCAAGGACTAAAAAAACAAGTTTTTCTTCAAACAACCAATTACTGTAATTTGAGGATGCATTCTTCCTTGAATGCAATTCATTACAGGTGATTAATAGGATAATTATCATGTATTATCTGCTCTTCACTTCTACAAATAACGGTATATAATGCAACCCTAGTTTAAAAAAATTGGCAAGACAAACAGTTTTTAAACACTACACATGCAATTGAACTCAAATTAGAAAGGTTGGGAAAGGCCTTTGTAAGGTACTCTGCAGTTTGTCAAATGTATTTATTCATGTGTTGAGGATTAGAATTTATAAACATTTTGCAGTGTTTTTTAAAAAGTTTTTCTTTTCTTTTGTTGTTTTTGGCCAGGACTTGTCAATACAGATATTCACTGCTTTGTGTGTTCTGTTACCAGCAGAATAACATTTTTAAAAAAGAGCAGTTGTAAAACTAGCCACAACTTCCAGCTTTCATGGAGAGATGGTCTGATGTGTAGAGGTAACATCAAACTTACAAGTGCAAAATGCTTTCTTAATTTGTCTCTGAACACCAAGAAGGAAAACAGGTTGACATCCAAAATAGATATACTTTACTCTTATTTATATGTGGCCTGTAGAAGAGTAATCTGTTTAGCAAGATAACTTCTTATTCCTCTCTTAACAAATGCAAATGGAACCACTAGGAAAAATATATAATATCAAGTTAATATTTAAATAATATCAGCATGTCACAGAAAATTCCTGCATACATTTGTTGATTTTGAAGGCTAACAAAAAAAAATATTTAAAAGATCTCTTTTTCTTGGAAGAGATCAGAATTTAGATGAGCTATCAACCCCAATCTATGTGAGGTCAATAGTCCTGAATTTCTTTGCAGAAGTACTTTTGAATATGAATTTCAAATCTTCACAGAAACACAAATGAGATTATAATTGTTGGTTTTCTCTGATTGGAGGTACTTATATTGTTAATTGTTTCTTTCTAAGACCCGATTCCCTAAATAGAGGTGCCTAGTGCCTTTTTAGATACCTTATGGTATCCAGGACATCAGCACAGGACTGGTAGATCTAACACGGAACTGAGAGGGGATTCACACCCTTTCTGAGCAGCAACTGGAAATCAGGCAAGACACCCTATAGTACCTGAAACAGCTCAATCTGATTTGATTGTGCGAATCCCTCCTTAAACGATGAGAAAACTAAAAAGGAAATTATAGAGGTAAATATAAGGATAAATTTTACAAAGGTAAAATTATTAATTAGAAGGTTAACATAAAATTATTTTTCAGAAAAAGATTTCAAAATCTCAGGTTTTCTTGTCCATGCTTCTGTGTATAAACAGAAAATTTCTACGTCACTTTGAGAAAAATCTGTTTGACCATTTGCACAGCTAATTAGGAGCACTGTAGGTTATCTCCTTGGAAGGAAATCTTCCTAAGAGGTGAGAAGAGATTAAGCAGCTGGATTCCCTTGAAACTGAAAGCAAAAACATGAAAACCCTTCTGGCAGGTAAAAAGGATCAGCATCAGTTGCTTTAAAATATCCCGGAATTTTCTTGACACGATTTGAGAACTTGTCTGTTAAAAGAGCATCTGTCGAAACAAAGGAATTGATGGATTCAGAAAAGAGACATTGCTTTTGAACCTAAGCATTTCTGAGATGATGGTATGCTCTTGAGCTTAAACTTAAATTCTCTCATTTATTGTGATACCCTTTAAATGATTTTACAGTTTTTCACAGATTGGTTGTACAGTTTCAAATACTTTTTTTTGAAAACATATCTAGATATACATATTATTTCAATTAA
The DNA here is from genome assembly GCA_013400335.1 of Eurystomus gularis. Lineage (NCBI taxonomy): Eukaryota > Metazoa > Chordata > Aves > Coraciiformes > Coraciidae > Eurystomus > Eurystomus gularis. Next base: position 120,908 of record VZZY01006229.1, on the reverse strand, counting down.
GAAAACCATTAAATGTTAAGATTTGTATATTATTCCAAGAAGTGTGTGAAAATTGGGTTGAATATTGAGTGTTTACCCCAAAAACTTCGTCATGGAGGATGGAAATTCCGCACTATTTTGTCCATTCTAGCCTTGGTGCTATAAAGATCTCTGCTATGCCTTTCAGTCCCAGGTGATGGTGAGTAAGGTTGCTCTATACATTCATGAAGAGGTTGTGGTTTATTTCTTCTGCATTACTTTTGAAGATGCACTACTTGGATTTGAAAAGCCCTGAGGGATAATCTTTCCTTGAGTCCAGTATCCTAAATCCTGTATCTTATTTCCAACATAACTGTATTCAGTTGGGGGTTCTTCTGCAGCCAGAGAGAGTGAGGAAGGATTCAGTCAAGTGCAAAACTCTTTTGAGTTAAAACCAAAGGATTTCATTCTTCCTTCATCCTATCACTTTTCAAGCAGCCAGGTGGGATATTTCTATGGGACACAGAAGTCAATCTAACATCATGATCCCTCTGATCTGCGTTCAAGTTTGGGTAATGTCTCAGCTCTACATGGTACAGCAGTTTGCCACAGTCTGCAACAAGTGATAATTAGTCGCAGACAGGATCATGCTCTTCTTTGCATAGAGGAAACAGAGAAATGCAATCCTCTGCCCAGCAGGACCCTGCAACAAAGGCAGAGAGGATGCATGTCTGTTCTCTTTGGCTGTGGTGGCCAAGGCTGAATTTGGCCCTAAGTGCAAAAACATTTTAAATTGACTAAATTTAACATCTTCTAGTCAATATTCTTCTGGCTTGAATTTCAGTCTGAAGCAGAATTTGACAAAACATTGTGATTGGTTGGCTCCCAAGCATGCTTGAAAACTTATACTAGACAATTTTCTTGCAGAGTGTGAAGTATGTGCTTCTTTCTTGCAATCTGTTGAGCTAGCATTTAGGAGGGGATGGTAATTTAAGTGGAAAGCTCATACACTGCAGCTTTCCTGCTGATGATGAAAAGTTGGCATTTTTTCCTTTGTGGAATTCAGTGTGAATCTGGGGCTGCTTGCCAGCTAGGCAGTGAGCTCTGCCAAGAGGGCCTGGACTGTGTTAAAAGGGGTTATTTACCAGAACAGGTAAGCATTTCTCTCTCCAAACTGGAAATATTCATAGAAGTGAATATGGCCTGAGATAAATTTTAAATTGCATGCAAAACTTGGTCACAATCTCAGATCCTCATTGTTAATCTAAGTCTAATACAAGAAAATAATTAACACCAAGACTAAGCCACCTGTCAGCTGCTGCTTGCATAAACCTGGAGTTCAGAAATTGGCCCAGAAATAGAGAATTAGATGGGGCAGGAAACGGGAGCAATGTTTGTGCCAGAGGTCAGCATGGTGACATCAAAATCCCCGAGGTGGGCAGTGCTAGTCAGGAAGTGGTTTGGCCAAGAAAAAAGAGAATATTCTGATTCTGAAGTTACATAATTCCAAGGCTTCCCTTGGTTTCCAGGGAGTTACAGGTGCTAATGACCCTTTGTGCCTTTGAACCTATTCCCTACTGAAAACTGACTCATTAATGTACCACATTGTCACAGTGGATGACAAAAATACATGTCTAAAGTGCTTATATAAAAACACAACGTGCAGAAACTTTGAGAAGTCTGCTAATATAAGAACATGCAGGACCTATGAGATCTTTGAACTTAGTCCTCTATAATCATAGGCAACCCTAAGAGCAACAAAGTCCAATTGTTGTGTTGATATGCTTCTTGCACAGTGTACCCAGGAAAGAGAGGTTGTAATAATTCCCCTTGCAGCCTAGGGATCCCTGAGGAGCCCACCTGCCTTCTCCACATCCTCTGCTTCTGTCAGGACTCTCCATACATCTTACCTTATGTTTGCAATTGCCTCACTTTTCAGTTGTCTTTAACTGCACTCCACAAAAATCTTCATTGGAGCTAATCTTGGTGCTTTAAAATATGACAGTGCTAAGGACAACGCACATATTGCTAGAATTTCCAGCTTGGTACAGACTGGTGTAGTTTTAGAGTCTCCCCATGTTCCCAAGCATCAATTCAGATCACTTTCTGGGTAAATGAAATTCCGCCATTAATTCCTTCTTCAAACATATGTTGAAATGCCTCTGGCAGACTTTGGCAGCCCAAGTGATTTTTGCCAATTTACATTGGTTTTCCTACTTTGAAAATGATTAGTGAACACAATTTCTACTTTCATCTGCTACTTTGGGCACAATCAGCCACATAAAAGCCTTGAAAACGTGACCCTTTGTGTCTGATCCAAACTGTCTCTCCAGTGGTTTGGTTATTTCTGCAGACTTGAGCTGTTCTTCTCTGAAAGATTTTTTTCCTGATGCTGTATTTCCAGTGCTCTTTTCAGCTTCCTTCCTGTTAGCCTCCAGCTTTAATAGACTTCAAGATCTGAATGCCAATAAGTGTAGGAGGGAAGGTAATGGTGCTATATGTGCCAGGTGTAGAGTAATTGCTTTTGTTCACTGCTGGGTCTAACTGCTGATATTTTCCAGGGACACCCCTAAGTCTATACAGTTGTATCCATCCAGTGCATAGCCACCAACAGAAATCATTATTTTGAATGCAGACAGTCTCATTTCAAAGCATATAGAAATAGCTGCCACAACCCTCTGGCTTTATTTCTACAATGTTTTTGTAACTGCATTTTGGTACTGCATTTTGGGCTGAGCAGGGTATATGATGTAATGAACTTACTCGTGGAGCCTGACAAAGTTTCCCTGGTATGGAGGACAATCCAAGGCTATCACTAAGGATGAGGAGACAGAAGGATGAGGAGACAGAATAGCTCCAGAGCAAAAGCCAAGCTTGGGGTGCAAAATGAAAGTTTTGTGGAAAAAGGAGTTAAGGAAATTATCAAACATGGCTATTATACTCACATCACCTACAGATCTGTTAGTAGAGCTAGTGGATGGAGTCATGATTGAGATAATTGCTGGATGTTTGACCCCTTTTTGTCTTTTGTTTAGTAATACATCACCTTATCCTGATTTCTATAAAAACATCTGCCATTTCTAAATATGCATCTGGTATGTCTAGATGTTCAAATGTAGCCTACTTATTAAAAAATTATTTCTGTACCAATAAATAAAGAGATGTCATTGATGTATAAGCAAAAATCAAGATATTTTTTGGGGACCTGCAAAAATCCAGCTCTGACGAAGGCAACAAAATATTCACCTTTTAATAGGAAATCTCCTCTAGCTATTTCTTCATTAATTGCTTCCAGCTTAATAATTAGTACAAGAGGTCTGCAGAAAGAATCTCAGAAGTACTCAAAGGGCAAAACAAGACAGAGACCTCACATCTTGCAGTCTACCAATTCCATACCTTGTACTATTATTCCTATTGTTATAGCCTGGAGCTATTTTGTCCTGCTTCAGGGAAGTGAATTGATCAAAGCCTTAGGAATTAGGAAATTGTCAGAATGGAACCTTAAGCTACTGTTTGCTTCCCCTTCTCTGTTCTTGTACCCAGTACAACCAAAGAGAACTTCAGGATTTTGTCCTCTTCCTGGCCAAGTGATAGATTACTTTAAACAGAAAATAACAAATGATAAAAGCAAGTGCTATTTATCTACGTAACTCAAGGTATAGATTATTAAGATTATTAAATGGCCTATAGCTCTAAAATCTGTGCAGCTTGATCTGTTGGTGAGCATTTTCTTAAATACCAAATATGGTAACCTATGAAGATCATAAGTAAATATGGTTTAAGAATTTGCAAATGTAAGTATTATTTTTTTTCTAATTGCTCTCTTTGTTCTAATTTATGCTACATATTAGATAGTAACAGTCTTCCTTTGCAGTTTGGCCTCCTCAGTAACCATGTAGAGCTGGGACCTCGTCAGGGCCTATGAGCATTTCTCTGAATGCTTGCTCACTGATTTATGCTATTTGAAAACAAAACATAGTGCTATTGTTTCTAGCCACAAGGAAATCTTCCAGCTGCAATCCCATATGGGATTCTAAGGAAATAATGACATAAACAGCCCTATTCATTTTAGTTACCAAGACTCCAAAAGACTGGTGATATTTGCAATGTCTGTATCACTGACAGGCATTTACTGCTGACTGCTGATCACAACGGTAGGATCCCAGAAGTTCTGTGATTCGTAGATGAGCTTGCTTAAAATAACACCACTAAAGGAGTATCTACGTTGCAGTTACTTCTCAGTTTGTGTACTTGGATCAAAGCTGATTTTATCTAGTTGGCGGGTAGCAATGCGGCGGTAGCAATCCAGAGGACAATACACGATGGCTACTGAACTCTTCACAGAGGAAGCTCCTTGGGTGGGCTTCACTTGACCTAGTTTAAAGTAGACACAGGCATGCTGAAGAAAAGAGTGTTGTCTGCAGTACAGATGTCTCCTGTCAACAATGGTCGAACTTCCTAAGCTTTAGAGAGGAGTGATTGGTATTGATACTGCTCTTCCTTGTCCACCTTGACATGGTTGCTACTCCTGGCTCTACAGGAACCTCCACACCCAGCCTTAGCAGCCTATACAGGGAAGTGGGGAAACTGGCTGGACTCTTAAGCATAGTTCAAGGAGAATATAGTTATTACAGTATAGGAAGAGGTATTTAGCCCAAACAATGTTTTACCCTTTTTCTAGGAGAAAATGTATAGAAGGTGGTAAAAAAAAACACATGTGGAAGAATTTCAAAATACAGCTTGCTTAGTATATCTATCCATTGCACAGTAAAAATAACTGCTGCAACTGAACACTTCTGCTAATTTACTATGATGCAGCCCTACTCAAAGAATATACAATTAAACTTGGCTAATTAAAAAGCAACTGACTCTATAAAAAACTTAGAAAACTCTTAATGCTGATCTGCACAACCATTTTTTATCTGCTACTTTATTTGAAATTAATGCAGAGCTAGTAAAAGCAGCTGTGTTTTATGGTTTTCCCCTATAAATCTTAAAATGTGTAAGATGGCTAGATGTAGTAACACAAGAAAAATAAAGATAATAGAGTGCACACTTCAGTTCCAGTGTGGCTTCAGCAAGGTTTTGTTTGGAGTGCCCAGCTGCGTATACAGACGCAGTGGAATTTGGTTTGTGAGGAACCTATGAAAATTACACAAATAACTAGCATTTTTTTAATGAATAATACACAGACATGCACCTGCTTCAGAGACTCCATAGATTAGTCTTGCAGCCAATAGAAAAGCCCCTTGGAATTCAATTACATGGCTGAAAAACAGAAAACAAAATCATGGCTATACTTTTAGAACTGATACCAGCAAAATGTTAACCAGTTCTTGGGCTGAGCTTTTCCTGAGGATTAGATTGTTTCAGTTTGCTTTACTTCCCTGTGGCTTATTGAAAATTTATATTATTCTATTCTATTCTTGCAGCTGGAGCCTCTCCCAGAAGATATTGTGCACCAAATCCCCAATATGAATGCAATAGCTTCTTTAAAAAAGACCACTGAAATTCAAAGTATGTTTCTCAGTTTGGGTTGGTGGGTTGGTGGGTTGGTGGGTTGGGGTATTTTTTTATTATTATTTAATGTCATGGACAAACTATTGTTCCAGAGAAAAAAGTGGACAAATGTTTTTTTGTATTAACGAACGTTCTGTCTAGTATGTGTGTGTACATATATATATATACTTTTATTTGTTTATTTGACATCTCTTTGTTTCTGCTATGTATTAGACCTGAAAAACTAACCTGTGGAAATTATTTAGATCTTTCTGATTCCTGAATATTCCCAAATCTTTCCATTCTAGAGCAGCCTGGATAAAATAAACGTTTGTCAGTGAAGGAGAGGAACAGACAAGAAAATTAGAGCTCTAACATAGTTTCTTCAGATTGTCTGTGTGCAGCCCTTTACAATTTACTTACTTTGCTTATAGCAGCTTGAGATAAAGTTTAAAAGCTCAAAATGGGCTCTAATCCATGGAACAGTGCTAGTAAATCCATTATTTTATTCTGTTTCTGGTGCAGAGGTACTTGATTGCTTGTGTTCCCCAACCCTTCACTACCCAGATGCTTTAGAGCATTTGTTCTGGTCTCACTGAAAAATTTCCTCGTTGCCTTAATCCAGCTGAGAAGACTTCCCTTAAATTCTCTAATCTTCTACTCTCTGCCATTTTACTGAGGCAGTGGGAGCTTCCTGACTTCTACTGTTTGCTGGCTCCTTAACAATAACAAATGGGTAACAAATGTTTTGCTTCATGTTAGATGAATCACAAATAATCAGGATTCATCTGTATAAAATAAATGCAGTTTTTAAAAGGGCCACCATGCATTATTCATCAGTAGTTATCTATCTGATTTTAGCTGTAAAGTGACTACCAGAATTCATTGTATGTATATAATTCATCCTTCATATCCAGTAGTCACCCAGATATGCAAATGCTCTGTACATATCTATGTATATGATAAATTCCAATAAGTAATTTTTTCCGGGTGGTATATCCTCGGGTACCTCATGAGTTAATATCTTCCCTAAAACTCCCTATTAATGATCTGGAAGGAATCAGCAAGTTAAGGAGATTCATGTACTATGCAAGATAGAACAGATTTGCAAATGATAATGAGCACAGAAAGCTGCACAAAGGCCAAAGACATGAAGAAAGATTATTCAATTCTGTTTGAAAAAAGACATGTATTCAACAAAAATGGATCTGAAACTAAAGAAGTGTGAATTGAGGAAAAAAAAATCTCTCTAGAAAGGCATAGTGTCTTACTAGAAATGCACACAAATGATGGCAGTTCAGAAAGAAGAGACTTAGTGTGTGTCTAAAAACAGAGTTCAGAGCTCTGCAGAGTGGCTTAACTTTGCTTGTTCAGGACAAGCTCAGGTTTGAGCTGAGCTGGTACAGTTACAGATGTTCAGAAATCTAAGTCAAGCTGCTCAGAGTTTGGAGTTGTTTATGCACAATATTCTGTCTTTTCTTGCAGCTATTGCCTAAAAAGTTATGCATACATCATTTTGTCTGGAGAGAGACCAAGTATTAGAGAGGAATATGCCTGTATGGTGGAAAGGAACATTGAGGAAGTGGTTGCAGCTTTGTGGAGGATACATATTTAGATGGAATTAAGAGAAGCAAGTACATGTTGAATACTATAGGTATGCAGGCTGAAGCATTAGTCTGTAGGATGGCACCTCAAGAGACACTGAGAAAGCCTGATTTGTTTGGATGACTGCTTGCATATATATTGAGTTTGTATTTCTATGATCCAGCTTTGGTAATGAATATTAGCAATATTTTAGACCAAAAAAGTCCCTCCTCTGTGTTTGCTGAAAAAAAATGAAGATACAACACTTAGTTAGACAATGAGAGGAAACAACTTTTTTTCCAAATAGAATGGAATTTGTATAAATGTTTTGTTTGTGACAGTGATCCAAAGCCCCTTTGGAAATGTGATACATTTGGAAGTAGCAGTTCCCACACCCATGTAATACGCTATTTCTAAACAATCCTGTTCACTAGCTTGAATACCACCCCCAAACTGTTTTTTTCAAGCAAGCCATGGTACAGCATGTCCAAATCTATTTATGAAAGGCAATTACAAGTGCCTGTAACATTGACAGAAACATTCACTTTTATTATTTCCTGGTAATAATCAGTGCTCCTACAAATCTTTGAGGAAGACTTAAGCACATTTTCATGCTGAAAGCCAAAGCATACCTAGAAGACTGATTTGGTTTCATTGTTTGTTCTTGCAAGCCATGATTACTCTTCAAGTTTTGAATGAATGAAACCAGCAGTGTGCTTCATTCTTTCCCCTGAGCTCTACCAAGTTCTTCTCAATGAATGTAACAGGACTGGTAGAATTTCACATTCCAGTATAACACAGTAGAAATGGCATTTTCAGAGATGTGGGCAGTTTGAGACAAATGCTTTTTGAGCTCATTTAATTGTCAATCCACAGCATACCTAGGGTTTCTAAGAAAGTGCCTTTGCAGCTGCATGCTGTGATAGCTTCTCTGTTCCACAAGACTTTGCCTGCAAATCTTTTGGTTGAGAATACATGCTAGCCCTGTATGTTTTGTGCACAACATGCAAATGTTGTTCTTTATGAAAAACAGTTTGCAAAGCTGTTCTGCTTACCACAGGGGTTTGTGAGGTACAGCCTTCTGATTTTAAAGAAAAAATCTGCCGTTGCTTTTTCACTGGAAAGCCCTCTTCGCATGAGGTACCCACTGCTACCTGGATAGTATTCCTAACTGGGATTACTTTAAAATTTTTGCCCACAAACGCCCTGCCATGTAGTCCCCTTCTCCAAGACCCATCACCGCAGCATAGGTGCTGCCGCCTCCTTCTTGGCCTGACTCTTCTCTCCCTCTTTATCACGGAAGCCCCTCTAATAATACAATTTTCAATTCAGGGAAAAAAGGAAAATCACCAATTGCTTGGGAGTGAAGGGCAGATAAATGGGCATGGAGAGCCCACTAATATGCCTGAATTGGCACCGAGTTTTAGTGTTACAAGAAAGTCAGGATTTGGGGGGCAGATGGTGTGTGAGCCTGTGTGTGAATGAACGAATGCGATGTAGCAATCCTCACTGATGCTGTTTTATTGTTGCTGCAGGAGAGCAACACAGTGGTAGCTGGGTACTAATATTTTATTTTATGAATAAGAGCCCTTGAAAACTCCAGCAGTGAACATGGGTTCATTTCTTTTATAGGCAAGAGGGGGTATTATTCCCATGCCAACAGATTTGATTTTCTCGCACATCTGTTTCTGCAACAAAAACCCCACCCACTCTGCGAACACTTAGCTCATAAATTATAGGGTCTGAATTGGGTGTATATTGCAAAGACTGACTTTTGCACATATGATCTGTGAGAACACTGTGGAATGCTCATATAACTTTTTTTGTTTGCTTTTAGTGTATTTTATAATGAATAGAGAATATGGTCTCTGAGCATAGTAATAATAGAGAATATTTTTGTCTTGTTTTTATAAAATTTGCCAGGCTCCAATCATTGAGCTTACTGTTATGTACATAACTTTTTAGCTGTGTCTTTCATGCTTTTGGAGTAAAGCCAGCCTCCTAACACTTAATCTCAACTTTGTAGGATACTTAATACACTTTACATTTTATCCCCAGAAGGTCCCCGTTATTTAAAGATTCTACTAACTACTCAAACGTGCACACTATTAGAGTTCAAAGAAACATGCTGGCCATGCTCTCTGGTTGTTCTTGCAGATTGACTTGGGCTTTCATCTTGCAATGATGTTTTTGAATAAAGACATTTTCAGGCTTTATTGACAGCTGCTTTCTCACTGGAGGGAAAAGTTCATCTTTTGAAAAGCCTGAAACTGTGTTGAGATCTGTGTTACCAAAGAGGGAGTTTTCAGCAGCCTTTGTGCAGCACAGGCAGCACCACCACTGGCCTGGCCTCCCAGCTGTCAAAGCCTCCAGCTACTCTCTGGATAAGCACCTCAACTCAGCCCGCTGCCCAGCTGCCAATATTCTCGTTCTAGCCCTCGGAAAAGTCCCCTACTTGATCCCCTCTCTTTCACAGCTGTTGAAACCCTCCGTCTAATTCCCAGATAAGTACCCTGACCCAACCTCTGCAGCAGCTGCTGGAAGCTTCTTGCTAAACACTGAATATGCTCTCATCCAGAGCTCCCAGCCTTCCCAAATACCCTAATTTCCAGGTGTAATCCACCTGGCAATTAATGAGTGCTAGGTGGATTACTGTACAGTAAGAAATACATATGTAAATTCTTACTTATTCATCTGGTCACCACTAACTAGCCTCTGTTTCTTAATAGCACTGCAGTATCAGACCATTTTATATGTTGATGATGAGTATCCTGCCATTATTGTTGTGTTGCTTGAGAAGCTTCTTAGTGTCTCTTCTGTTGCAGGCAGAAAGCTGAGAATACTCATGCTTTTAATCCACTGCTCTGTTTTTACACAGCAGCCCAGAAATCTCTATTCCTTATGATATCTGGCAGCTTTCCAGCAACAGCCAGTTCATATATGAATGTTTTAAATAAATTATTGTTTTAGTATACGCCCTGAGGTTGGAGGAGAAAGAACATCCAGGACTAACAAACCTGATTGTTCTGGCAACATCACTTCAGTCCGAGCTGGCATTTCTAACTTTTTCCCTTTTCAAGACAGTGCTGTGTGAGCACTTTGTTCAACAATGTTCATTTTTCTAGTCCTATTTGCTGTATATGCATCAACTCTCTGCCATATCAGAGCTTCTAGGTATTAACCCTGCCCTGAACTCCCTTCACCTTGCTTAGATAAAGCCAATAGCCTGTCTGACAGTATGAGTTCATTAGTCTGTGTGTTACTCCTCCAGTTTATTACCTTCTGGGGAAGGGTGTGACAGAGCTCTTGGAATGAAAGCACTTTCCAACTCGGCATTCTTAGGTTCAGAAATATACCTCTTCACTGCACTCTGAAATTTCAACTGTACTGCTTACACCACAGTGATTTTAAATTATAATCACTCAGTGTTGAACTAAGTGATTACTATCCTTGTACCACCATGCTAGCTAAAATTCCCATAAATTATTATGTGTGTTTTCCTTAGGCAAGTACTGGAAGTCAGTGAAGCCATACTCTGTGCCAGTGGATTGTGCTCTGGCTGAGTCTCAGAAACAAGAGAGGGAGGAGACAGAAACAGTATCTGCTATGGCCTCTCTTTCAGTGGATGTTGAACAGTGTATTCCTCAGGAAGGCAGCAGGTAAGTGTGGGCAAACATTGTAGAGAACAAGGCTTTCGCTCCAGTCGAGTGAGATGAAGAAGGCAGATAGCTTAAGAGTTGTTTCAAAATTGTTTGCTAATTGAGGTGTCTGGAATTCTTCATCCCTGGATTTGAGTTCACTCGCTTGGCCACTGGAAGCAGAGGTATTCTATACTAGCAGGTATTTTTTTGGCATGAGTAATTCTTTACTAAGGCCTATGATTAGTACAAGACCGTTGTTTTCTCCGCATGTCTAATGCTCTCAACTACATAAGAAGTGCAATATCCATATGAGGGAAATAGACATAATCAGGTGTAATCAACCATGTTCTTCTTATTGGAAGGTATTCAAACCTGTTTTAGTTTGAATTTTCTAGGAAAGCATTTAACACATGGTCAGATAAATTTAGTAAGGATGGACTTAGGCTATTATTAAATGCTGTTAGATAGGCATTAAAAGTTACTTCCCTGGAAGCAACAGAACAGTGCCAGTATAAAAATTAAAGCAATCCTGACCAGGATTAGGGCCAGTGGTTTCTGTGTACGAAGATGAAGGTACACCAACAAAGATGAGAACGCTGTTTTTTTCCAGCTTGTTAGCTGTTTTTTACGTTAAAGAAGATTGGTTTCAATTTCACAAATTGAGAAAATGATACAGTAACTGCTGTTGTGTCCTTTGCCAATCAGAGATGAAAAAAAATAATAGCCACTTAATATGTTGTCATCTATAAAACGGTATTTCTTCAAAGAGCTCTTAGGAACCAGAAAAGCCACTGCAGAAGTTCTTAGAGTTCTCTATTTACTCACTTTAAGGACAAACTTTCCTGACCTTTGCCAGTAGAAGAAGACACAAAATGCAGTGGAACCATTCAGTTACCACCACACAGAGAAAACAGGGGAGGGAGGAGGAAAGAAGAAAAGATCCTTGTAAGGAGACTCATCAGGGAGGATGTGTCTGTGGAGTAGGGCTGTGTAACAACAGGAGAGAAATGAGTGAGCCCTGGGTAGCACAACAGTGGTGGGAGTGGAGCCAGAAGGATCCATGGCTCCTACGTCATGACAGCTACTTGTTTGATTCAGTTCTTGCTTCATGCGTTGGCTCTTTAATCAGAACTGAACTGATAGGCTTCTGGGGGAACAGTGCACTGCTAAAAGCTATGGGTGTGTTTGGGAATGAACGTCTCTCGCAACAGTGGGAGCACTCATCTCTCAATGAATTAACAGACAACGCTGAAAGAGACACACAGAGAGCAGTGCTAGCTAGTAAAGTTTGCAGTATTTACATAATTACCTTTCCAATTGTAATTATATTTTTATATGCTATGGCTATTGTTGTGCTAGTATTATTGCAAACAAATCCATAAAAGCTTAGGGAAGAATCCATGACAAATGGGAGACATATTTTAGATTTGTGACAGTGCTAATCAGTGCTCAGCTAAGGAATAATGCAAGATTTGTCACAAAAATTTTTGACAGTTACAAGACACTTCTGCTAGACAGGGACAGAGAGGTGCCTGCTTGTGTGTGCATAGCTCTGAAATATAAACAATTTTAGTTAAAGCATTGGAACTAATGCAGTCAAACAAAGCAAAGCTTTAAAATGTTTCAAAAAGGGTATGGTTAACTATGTGTATTTTCACATTGCTCTGAATAACCAAGAATTGTATTTGTTTTGCACCTCCACTCGTATAAAGCTTACAGCCATTAAGAGCAACTGCTGATCCTACATGATTTGAACAAACTAACCCTTTGACTGCTGTACTTAATTATTGTATTTATTACCTACTTACTGATCACCTGTGACAGTTTCCACCCATTCTGAAAACAGAATTTGAGGGCAGAGCTGAGAGAAACAGAAGAAAATGAATGTGCTGAAATGTACACAAGTGGAATTCACGTGGCTACCAGATTCATTACACTTCACCAGTTCTGGACTCTTAAAGGGATGAATCTGTCATGATAAATTGTTCTGTGGAAAAATGGCATTGTTTGAAATATCTTCTGTGGTGCTGCAGAGATTTTTCAGCAGCACAAAACCCCCTCTATTCACGCATGTGTTCCTAAGTCTGTTTCCACATTTGTAACCCACAAAGAAGTCACCCAAAGCCAGATTGCCATCACAGAATGACAGGACAACATAAGTGCTGTTCCACTGGGTCAAAATTGAATATTCAGTTTTCTGAGGCTTCAGGACATGATTCTTTTTGTTTTCTTCCTACTGAATGTAAGAGGGAATATGGAATAAAAAATGGCCAGTGAGGGTCTGATTTTGAGGGTCCTCTGAGCTGCAGGGAGACCTGAGAGGACCCGGCTGCACTTTGAGTATGAATGAAAGTCCAGTACAAGACCGTAAATCCAGGAACTGATTTGACATCACACGTTCCAGTTTCATGCCAGTATAATTTCATTCATTTCACAAAAACATGCCATTCACTTCACAGGCACATACCAACACAAACTGCAGTAATGTAGTGATGAGTCCAACTTTGATTTTTCACATTTCTTACGTTGTAATTAAGGACCATGTGCAATGCTTCTTCTCCAGCCCCTTTCTATGGCAAACGACAGGGCTGCAGGATGTGAGGAGTTGTCTGATCTCTCAAGCCCTCTTGATAAGGCCACTGTAGATACACCCCTCCTCCCCACATTTTAGATGGGGAGCACCTTCTGAAGACCTGTTGCAAACCTTTGCATTGAGTGTTTGTTTGGGAAAGTTGTTGACAGGAAGAGTGGGATCAGAGCAGAGAGCGCCATGGCTGAGAGGGCAGCCTGAAGGGTTCCTTCGTTACTCCAGGAGCTGATTTACTTTCTTTTAATTCCCACCATGGTCAGCCAGGCTGACAATTCTGTCCCGCATCTCTAACCCTGCTTCACTGAACTGACAGAGATCCTGTTGACTTCAGCTTTGGATGGTCAGGCCTCCAGATGAAGAGAGCGGCAGCAAGAGCCTTTTTGTGGGAAACTCTTGCCAATTATGTTGGAGGATATATTGGTGTTTGGAGTGAGATGACTCACTTTAAACTCGGATTTTGGGTAAAGCAGCTCTTTTCCTGGCCAACTCATATCTGACTCATTTACCACTGATGAATACAGGATAAAATGCTCCTGGCTAAGGCCCATCTTAAGTATTTCTCTTTCTTTCTTCTCTCTCTCTTTCTTTTCTTCAAGCGACAGTGCCGATTATTTTTTTATTTTATTTTCTCTGGCAGGCTAAATGAAGAAAACCGTGAAAAGCTGCTATGTTTTTGGTGTTTTATGTTACCAAAGCACAACTCTGCATTTTAAGATCCAATTGAAACTTGATTACAGACTTCAGAAAAGAACAGATATAGAAAAAAGAGTCTGTGGATAACAAAGAAAACATGCATGATGCTAACACAGATTTAAATACAGATACAATTAAAGGAACAAGCATGCCTTATAAAATATTTCTAACTACCATAACTTTTATGTGTTGATAATTTCTTACTCTCTATGTGAGATACAGATGTAGCTGATCAGAATTTTGCTCTGGCCAAACATACATTTCAGAAATTATGCTATGAAAATATTCAGCAGTGCTGTCCCTGATACATTGGAGCTTCTGTATGTTTCTTCTTAAAATGGAGAAGTAAAAGGGTATGGAGGGAGATCTCGTGCACTTACTATTTTTACAGCAAGCACTAAATCTTGAGAATGGCATTTGTCAGAATATGACTTTATGGCTCCCATTTGGCTGAGCACAGATTTTACTCAAATGGAAATTGAAACAAAGTGTAATTTTTCAATATTGCTTTTAGTGTTACAGAGCTACCAGTTGCAGTTTCAGTCACATTGCATTATATTACAAATACTATATTACACACTAGAGGAACTGGTTGGATTGTGGGGTGCAGCTACCCACAATCTAGGGTTACTTGCTGTGTTTGTATATTGACCATAAAGCTTCACTTAGCATTTCAGTATTTGGTTATGCATTTCAGTTGTGCTTAGTAACCTAGCCATACCCCACAGGATCTGCAATCACAGCCAGGCTCAGGAGCTGAAGAACAGCTTCCTTAGGTCACACCGCAGCCTTATCTTGCCCACCTTCCTCTCATCTCCTGGTAGTGGATGTGTAAGGAAGAGAACCAGGAGCAGAGGAGTTTGAGAGACAGCCTTGTCCTGGTGAGTTGGTAGATCTCAGCAGCTGTATCTGACCCCTTTTTTTGTAGAAGCCTCCAGGATACCTACAGAGCCATAAACTTTTCACGTTTTTTTGGAACCAACGTACACTTTTGACACTCAGGTAGTGAACCCCACAGCCTCATCAGGCATTGCACTTGTCTTTCTTTGCTCTATACTTATTGACTGATAAATTCACTGAGGAACTCCTAGTTCTTGCATTGTGAGAAATAAAAGCAGCTCTTTTACTCATAGTATCTAACCCATTTGTGTTTTTAAAGGCTTCAGCTGTCTCAAAACTCTGTAGATCTTTACCCCCTCTGTGCCTTCTGTAGTTTTCTTTGAGATGGAGTAAGAACTGCGTGCAGGACTCCAGGTGTGGGGCACATTGTGGATTTACATAGTAGCTTCATGTTGGGGATTTTTTCTCGTTTCTATTGCTCCCTGCTCTTCCACCATTAACTCCCAGTTCTCAGTTGTAGCCATCACTGTACATAAACAGTTGAAGCTGTCTTCCCCCCTGTTTTGTGTATTGTTTGTTACTTTGTGTTTGCTTACATTCTTTTCCACTCAGAAATGGTGTTATGCGCTTTAGAGCAGACTAGTATCAGTAATTTGGCATCAGCAACAAACATTATCACCTAAATCCAGTAGTAGTCTGCCAAGTCTCTTTGAGATGCTCTGGAGAATCCCTCCATGGTGAAAATTCACCAATATTATTATCCATTTCCTGCTTTTGATGGATTGTTAATCTAAGAGAGGACCTTCTCTCATAACCTAGGTTCATCAAAAGCATTTGGATAAAATTGTTGGAAGACTTTCTTTGCACAGGAATATCACTTGATCCCTCTGCCTTCATTTTCTTCAGTAACTTCTAATAAATATATAAGGCTTCCTTCTCTGTAAGTGTTAAGACATAACTTACCCAAATTACTATTACCTAAACAACTACCAATTCTATCACTGAATATAGTTGCTTTCAATTTCCCCATACAAGCTTAGTGTACCTCCAGTAGTTCCCAAAAGGGGAATTGCCTTTCCTACCTTCTCTACCTCTTGTGTGGGTGCTGAGTTAAGCAGTAGAACATGCTGAATAATTATTTCTTTAGCAACATCATAATTTCATTCCCTTAGAACTCAGTGGGCAAATGTCATCTGTTTTTAGCAATTTTGCCATGTTTAATGTATCAGTTTGTCCTAGTGCTGATTCAGTTTAAGATAGTTCATCTGCAAATGATAAAATCTCCCTAACACTTCTTCAGTGAACACATATAAATTGTTCACTTCGCTTTTGCGGTCTACCTTCCTTGATGCTCCCCTTATGCTTTGATCATTTCTTCTAATATATTTTGAAAGATTGTTTTATTATTCGTTTTTATGCCTTTAATGTGTTGCTCTTGAGACTCACCCACAGCCTGCTTCATTGAGGATTTACATTTAATGTGCCAGAGTTCATAGTTTATTTGGTTTGCCTTATTTGGACATTACTTCCTCTTTTGAGAGTATATGTGTAGTTACCTTATTCTGCTCTTAAACTGGTTTTTACCTGTAGTTCCTTTTTCTTAGATCCCTATGAAGTCCATTTTTACTAGGATATACACTTACTCAGAATCTCTTCTGTGATGTCTTTAGACATTTTCCAAATAATCTCCATGGTATAGAAATGTACCTCTTTTTCCCCAACTCTCTGCTACTAGAGGATCGCTTTTCAATTACAATGATCTTCTCTGAGACAGCTGAGTTAAATTAGGAGCAGATTATGGCATAAAACAGCCATACCACAATAGAAAATCAGTCTTTTGTTCAGCAGTTTCTGTGACTTGGAAACATACCTTGAATTTTTATTTTTATGTGTGTGATGAGTAGCTGTGAGGAATCTCTGTAATTCTAATGTAAGAAATAAGGTAAGAGAAACATTGACTTTTTTTGGATGAGGTACCAGGTTTATCTATATTCTTAAATACCATCTTTTAAAAAAAGTGTAGATATGAACCATTTTAAATAATATTCTCATAAATAATATGGTTGTCATTTATTCTCAACTGCCACGGAACAATGCTTAAGGTGTCACACATTTTGCCAGATTTTATCCATATGGTAAGGTTTTTACCTCATCTTTTTCTTTTGTTTTAAGGTTTAAACCAAATCACTTTGTTTAGTGTTAACTGCAAAGAGACACCTTCCTTCTGCCGTAGTGTGAATTGCATGTATAGAGAGCTAGAGGTGAGCACTCCTTCCAGCACATCAGAATAAACAGAGTGAGTGCAAGAGGGCTCTGCTCCTAGGAACTTGCAGTTTAAGTGAGCCACAGTGCAGCTTTAATGAAAAATCACAGTTGTGGTTCTACAATCATTTCAGTTCCAATTGCTGTCTTTCTGAATCTGCTGACCACATGGAACCAGTCCAGATCAGAGCCGAGCTCACAGCTGCATCTCTGAGGAACCAGTCAGAACATAAAATAAGGGATGGGGTGTTTTCTCTGTTCTATGTTTCTATGCCAACTTCTTGTCAGCTACAGGAAGATTGACTGAACTGATATAACTAACAGTGACATAACTGAAGTAACATAAATTTGGCCTGTCAGTCTCTGCCCCCTTCATTTTTTCTTTTTCGAGAACTTCTGATTTTGTCAGAGTAGGTATATATTGATTCACTACTCAGTGTTATGGGATTACCGTGTTTTTCTCTCTGTACTAAGGGCCCTATAACTTTACTGGTTCTCACACAAAACTCTCACCTAAGCTGTTACCCCATAAAAATATATGGTTTTAATGATAAACCTTTGGATAGATCCAGTGACGTCTCTGACACTACTAAAATGAAGTTAAAACATACATATAAGACTGGAGAAGGCTGTGAGCGTACCTACACTGAGAGAAAATAGCTGGATTCACCAGGGCACCCTAAACACATCTCCTTTTCCAAAAAGGACCTTGTATCTGACACTTGCATATAAAAATTTCTATTGGTGCTTAGGCTCTGGCTGATGCATAATGTTGGAATGTATTGGAATGTGTTATAGGATAGCATTCAAGGTCAGTCCTGGCACTCAGAAGCACCCTTATCAGTGAAAAATTACCCAGGACTAAAACCCCGAATAAGACCACCTCACAATTGTACAATGGTATGTCAGTCCCAGAAGCCAAATACATGTGAGCAGACTGTTGCATGCACTGCTTCCCTAGATCCTTATAAATAACCCAAACCCCAACTTTGTCTTTCAGAGGTTTTCCAGAGCTCCACTCCTTCATGCTCTGCTAGTCTCCAATTAAAATCTATTGACCACTATTTCTTCTCATTGTCTTACAGCACAACATAAAAACTGAACTCTTATCTGCTTCCAAATTATCCTCTCTCCAGACAGCCCCACAAGGGCCTGAATGTTTAACAAGGGCTTATTGCACTTTTGCATTATGCCAGAGGACAGGCAGGTCTTCCAAAAGTGGCTGGAGAAAGCGGAAGCCTGTGGTCAGCACAACAGCAGCATACAACATTAGTATGAATTCCCCACATGGTGCATGATCCTTTATCACACCTGAGGACCTCAGCAGCAGGCTGGGCTCCATCCCACTCTGGCTGCCACTGTGTGGTCTCTGCTGCAAGCCAGAATAATGTAAGGGGAAAAAGAAGGAATGCAAGAGGGCTTCACCTCACTTCTCAGGAACAAGGGAGCTGCACTGGTTACTGTACATAGAGAACATTCTCCACCATGTGGTGAGGAAGAAAACATTTCAGATTTATAGATTAATAATCCATTAGGGTCAATCACCCTTTGGAAACTGATTAGACTGAAAAAATCTTATTTTTTTTTCATACATCATTCATCTGTCATTTTTCAACATACTAGCTGTGATCACTCCAAGTCATAAAGGAGTAACCTGTATAAAATAATTAAAAGACACACTGCTGTATTTTTCATTGGGAAAGACTTTAATCAACTTCAGATTCATTTAAAATTCTCTGTCTTTCTTGCTGAATAAACTACTAAAGCCCATGCAAACCCCCATTAATTATTTGTTTTTTTTCCTTGAGATCTTCATGAGTTTGTACTTTCTGAGGGATGTTTTACTGAAGCCAGTTATTATACTGGCTCACAAGATTTAACTGGTAGTCTTCTGTTTTATTAATTTGCATTTACTTTTTACTCTCCCCTCATTTCAAAATTGTTGGAAGTGACTATTTTTAAGGAGTTCTTAAGCTCATTTGTCATAAGGTATTTTGCCATACTGAGGTGAAAAGTGATGCATGTCCCAATTCTTATGCCCTTTAATAATGAGGTCTTACCATATCTCAGAAGCTTCCTATATTATAGTTGCCAGCATAATCCTCAGGTGCAGTAGATTGTCAGATACAAGGAATTATGACACTTTATGCCATCTCAGCATATGTCCTCATTATTTTCTTGTCGGTTGTTTTGAAGAGCTCATCTTGCATAAGCTGAATATTTCCCAGAGGCTTTTAAATAAAAGATATATATATAAAATCTGATTTGATGTTATTAATAGATACCTTCTCTATGACAGTGATCTGCTGATCGAATTTAGAATTTGGACCCAGAGGTTGCAGGCAGGCAGATAGGCAATGCATTTATTAAAGCACAGAATTAAAAGTCAGAGGACCAAAGAAGAACCTCAGAAACAACACTGCTAACTACTTAGCTACTAGTGAACTATTTTGCTTTAGCGGTATGGGCTCACTTGGAAAAAATAAGTGCATATATTTTAAGTTGAAAAGCTTGTAAAATAAAAGAATCACAGCTATTTTTTTCATGAAATTATTTGACTCTGTTGACATAAAGCATGTACATTTCTGGTCAAAAAGTTATAAAATATTCTGACATATTTTAATATAAACAGGAACATTTTCAGTGATTGCTTGGATCTAAAATGTTTTTCCACTTGACATTTGTTTATACTTCCTAGGAAAGAAACTCTATTTATGGATAACTGAATAACACAAATAAACATCAGAGAGAGCTGAAAAATCAGCTTTGATTATGCATGAAAATCTACAATGTCATTGTGTACTCTTGTGCCGTGTTCTGATTGCCTGTTTATTTTTACAGAGCTGCTGGCGAGCCCATGGAAGAAGAGCCAGCCTTGTGAAGTGCCAAGTCCTTCCTGATATTTCCTGTGGGTGACATCATTGTGTATCCCCCCAAAGCACCCTCAGACATGTCTTGTCTGCTGCTTGGGTGGCACAGATCAGATGGAACATAAACACTGGGCACAAAATTCTGAATAGCAGCTTCACTTGTTCTTTGGATGGACTTAAAAAGCCCTAAAGATTCCTGAAATGTAACCGCTACAATTCTAGAGTTACAGTAAAATGGGCTTGGGAGAAAGAGCCTAGAGCATGCTTTTTATATGCTGTTTGACCCACTCACCAACATAAATTGTGAAATCGAGTCTTACAAAATTCTACATGATAGATTATAGATATGAAAATTGCAACAACCAACAAAATTCTCGGTAAACTCCATGAATCACTTTCTGATACTTTTTACTGGGTAATTTTTTTCATACTGTGTTAAATTGTTAATAGCTTTGTTTTCTTTGCTCTGTGTAATGAAAAAAAAACCCACCCACCTTTATTTTATGTGCCATTTGTTAATTCTCTTTAATGAGCTCTTAGCTGAATAAGTGAAAGTTGTGTAAATTACGATGAGGGATTTTAGCTAAAGGGAAAGCACTTCTTATTGTAATATAAATCCCCCAAAGTACTGTGTTTAATGGTGCTTTATTTTCTCTCACCTTTTCCTAGCCATCCTTCCCCATTTCATATAATCTTTTTCTATCATAAAAACACATTCACGATTCTCTAAAACAAGCAATCTCCTGCCTTTAAAAAAAAAGTGCTGTACCCTCCATAGTTGACAGTAGCTCTCACCATATGTGCAACAGAGATCAAGTAGTCTCTGAAAAATGGATGGCTTTTCAACTGTGTTTTTAGTTTGTTCTGAAATGTTTCTGCATCCTGACTCTAAGAGCAGTGATCTTCAGTAAGTACGTGCAGCTCATTTGAAGCTCAGGTGTTTCTGTGGAGATTGTGTTGGAGGTGTTTTTTACAGGTTGTCATGTGAATATGAACTGATTCTTTTATGTAGTCCTGCACCAAGACAACTGATGTTGCTTAAGAAGCTTCAAAGGGTTTAGGCTTTATTTTAGATCCCCAAAATGCAGCAAGATCTCCCTGCAATGTGACTTTAGCTGTTTAATTCCATGTTTGAGAACGTAACATAGAGTTGTGCCTTCAGCTGATAATGAACGCTTAAACTGTTACACGTGTTGCCTTACTGTCAGAGAAAGAGATAGGGCATGTATGTAAGACTGCTTCAAATGAACAAAACTCTGCTACAGCAACTTTTATTTTGTTTACAACTTTCTCACCTAATGAACCCTGGGAGATACCTTGAAGTATTCAGCTTGCAGTATTTGATAGCTTGCTCAGCTTTTAAAAACAAGTGATGTTCGTTTTTATATATTTTCCAAACTCAAAAGATATATTAAAGCCATAAGTGAAGACTGTCATGCTTTTTATTCTGAAATCTGAAAGGAACCTTAATTAAAACAAGATCTGGGGGCAGGCCATGATATGAAAGATATGGAACAATATGGTTTCAGTTATAGACAGATTCAAACCTGTAAATCAAAGATGAAAGATTTCACTCAAATAGAATTATATAATTCTCTTTTGTTATGCAGTCAGACTATATCTTTCATGCATTTGGGTTTGTTTACGATTAACATTTTAATTTTAAAGACTTTTATTACTTATACAAAAGCTCTCTGCTACAAGTTAGAATCCGAGGCATGCTTTGAAAAGGGAAATCTAAAAAAGGTATGTCATTTCCTATAATGCAAAGTAAACTTTTATTCTGAAAGGCTTATTCTGAAATGGATGTATGCTCCTCAGAAAGTGAAATAAAATTCTACCTCCCATTTACAAGCCAAAATCATGCTCATTTTAGTAATGCAAAGAGTCCCAGCAGGCTAAATTAACTCCTGGTGTAAGCCACCTTGCCTGACTTGGACTATTCTGAAGGAGTTGTTCACATGACTAAAGCAATCAGGAGTTCATCCTGCATTTTCAGCAGACTTGTGATGGCAACCTTACTGGCCATTTACTGTAATTTTCTTGTGGTCATCAAAGAAATTTCCCTTCAAGGAAACCAAGGACCAAAGCTGCTAAGTTGGGTAATTTGTAGAGCTTTTCACATTTTAAAGAATGACTGCAAAATTTTTAATTGAGTGCATAGTAAGATCATTTAAAAATTAACCCCACAAATGCAAAATCTGTTTGTGTCCTTAACTCACATGACATTGAATATGAATTGCAGCCTGAAATGTGAGTTACAAATTTACCAGTTAAATTCTATATTCTAGGGTAGAAATCAGCTAAAGGTGTCCTTTGTAGCTGGAAATGCTTTTAAAATGCCAGAATAATTGGAATTAAACCACATTATAAACTCACACTTATGCATTTGTACAGGCATACTCCCAGACAGACATCTAGACACGCTATTGGTTAAGGTTAAGATCATTTGGGTAAGCAAATGTGCAAATAAACTGCACACAGATTGTGTCCAGAACTCTGTTCACGCTGATGTCAAAAGCAAAATCCTCTTTGATTTCAACTGGAGATGGATCAGGCCCTGCTTTTTCTTTACGTTAAGTCCAGAACACCATTACTTTTTGATTATGTCATTACAAAGCACTGTATAGCCCTCTGGGAAATGATCGAGACTTATGGTGAATATCAACACTTCCTTCAAAGCAGACCCGGGCTTTCTGAGAGGGCAGCTTCACTTGCTGCTGTTTTCTTCTCACAGTTTTTTTTATTACCATCAATAGCTCCCCAGGGATTACAGTTAAAATATCTCCAAGCAATTTTAGACATATTGCTAGGGAAATATGCACATGGACACTCTTAAAAATGCCCGGTTTTCACTGGATTCAACAACAAATTCCAAGAATTTCAGAAAGATGAATGAATTGTATGTTCCTCTGTTTCTAATGTCCAAATTCAGAGGTTTAGGAACTGTTTTGAAGTGAGGTCACAGTCCCATGTCTCCCATGGACCTCAACTTAGGCTAGGGAGATTGACACCTCTGAAAATCAAGTCTCAGATATTTCAAGCTTGCTGCTAAAATATCTACATCTGAGCTTAGATTACTTCTAAAAATGAGCCTGAATGCATAAATGAGATGGGGTAAATGGTGTCTGTGTGTGTGATTCCACGGAGAAGGTGACGCTGAAGAGGTGGTGGAGAACCCTCAGAGCCAAGGTGACCCTCTGCCTGGTGCCAGTGGCACAGGAGCTGGAGGCAGACACGAGGGCATCCTACAACACTGCTGTCCCAGGCTGCTGTTGCTGTTAGCATCAAATCTTTGCCTTGCAGGTGAAGTATGTCGGAATTTGCCCTCTGCCTCTGGATCAAGGTGTCCCTAAGCCACCAATCTCCAGAATGAGAGATGCTTCAACAGCAAGTAATGTGCTTGCTTCAGTTCTTATTCTTCCCTAACATTAAGGACTAAATATTAGGCTCACTGGGGCTTTTCTTGTGTTCTTGTATTTTTCGTGTATTCTTAGGTTATTAAATACTTCTCTGGTATTCTTAGGTCCTTAAATTCATAGTAGAAACTGAAAACTATAAAGAGCTTATAAAGAGCTCAGGATATCAAGAAGAGAATGATTGTTATCCAGCCTAATGTTTCTACCTGGACTTCAGTGGGAACAATGAGGAACAGTAAATCTCAGAACTGCTAAAACTAAGAGTGTCTTGCACTTCATTTTTGGACTCTGTGTGCAGAAACTACGTATGTGTTCATTTGGCTTTAATATAATCTGCAGCAATTCAGTGCTTGATTATATGATGCTTTTTCAGGCAACATTCCTAGCAAGTAGTAGAAGTCCATGGGAATTTTGCCAGTGTAAAGATGACAGAATTAGTCCCTCTTTTAATTATGTACCTTCCTAATTTTACTTTCAGTGAAAATTAAGTAACTAAATCCAGGCAACTGAATCTGAGGAAAATAAGTCATTAAGCTATCTTAAATAAACATCATAAAAGGAAAAGAAAAAATAAACAGCTGTTATGCAAACAAAAATGGCCATTTCTTTACTTTGCGAAAAAGTCAACAACATGCTGCCAGCTGAATGAAAGTGGCAAAATTAATCCCTCTCTAGAGTACGTGGTATTTGAGTTTGTGTCTTATCTAAGTGCAGCCTCCCTAAAAAGCTGAGAGTCATAACTGGAGATGAAATATTAGAAAGATTTTGCTGCAGCCAACACCAGAGGTCCTGTAGAGAACAAGAATGTAGAGACTGACTAATTTGTGTAGACAGTCAGCAGGACACTTTCAGGGCAATGTGTCTGGGACGAAGAATTAGAGGGAACTTTTCCAAAGGCCCTGATGGCTGTAAGGCAACTAACTTCTCTTAGCTTGCAGGGGCATTGAGGTGCCTAGCAAGCATTTATTCTTTGGTAGTTGCCCCCTCCAACCCACAAGCATGGTCACACACATGCAGACATGAACCTCACTGTACATTTTTTCTGTCCTAAGCAGCAGCAGCCAGGTGTGCTGCCCTGATGTGTACGATGTGCATTTGCCCAGGAAGCTATTGGCCCCCAGCAGACACTTCATAACATGACTGATAGGAGAGATTTTTGTAATTCTTTTTTTCCAATAGTGGCCTTTCCAGAAGTGTAGTAGTGCACGGTTGTTTTATTTTAAAAGGTCACAATAGAGCTTTGTGAACCATTGTACGTTTTTTTTTTTTTTTACAGACTCCATATGGAAGTAAAACAGAGTATGTACATGGCAGGGGGGAACCTACTGGGAAAGAATTTCTCTTAAATCAAGCTTCTGCCACCTGCTTTTCATCCTGGATTTGGAGGAGTTTGGGTTCTTAATTACCATTTAAGCTTTTACTTTGTCATGTCACTCTCTTTGTTTTTCTTATCTATAATTGAGTTCACCCTTGTATCATACGTAAAACTACCAAAAAAAGTCTAACTTTTATGACAGATGCCCATGCCTTTGGTGTGGGAATGACAATAGCTTATCTTTGTCACTTCTAGAAGCAATTAAATGCTTCATTTTTGTGACAGATCCAAACTGGAGTGGTATTTTATGACTACAATTTAGTTGGCTGTCTGCTGATTTTTAAAAAAAAGAAATTGTGAAACTAACATTCCTCTCTAACCTCAAAAGGGAGCCGTATTCATTTTAACAATGTAATATTTTCACTTGATCCAAAAGGTTTTTGTCCCATGACATCTTGTTACTAGCTCAGTTTTAGTCTCTAGCAAATAACACACCACAGAGACAGAAGACGAAAAACGACATTCCAGCAACTATTAATTATATCACTTCTTCACAATCCTTCATCCTGCTCTAATGCCATGCTCTGTGGTTCAGCATATTAGAATAGTTTATAGCAAAATATAAGTTGTGCTGCACCATCAAAGGTACTATTATTTGGGTGTTAGTTAGCGCACTGTGTGTTGGGCTGTAATTTATAAGGAAGACAGGCTCTTGTGTGGATGTTCTAAAGGCAAGTGACACATGAAACCAGTGGCACTGGTACTGTGCAGTAAGTGACTCTGTGCTAAGATCTCCACACATTATCCCCTTTCTGATGGTACTCCTGCATGGCCAGAGGCACATTTGCAATAGCAGATGACCTGCTTCGAAGACCACTGGAATCCCTTTCTAGCAGACTTTGGGTAAGATCTGAGAGGCAGCTAGGGAAGAAGCCTTAACTTTGCACTCAGCCATACACAAACTGTAAAAAAAGCACGGATACCGATCTGAATTTGGCTACACATTCCTGTTTCTGACATGTGGTGCCAGTTCTGCTTCTAGAAAAGCCTGTCTGAAAGACCAGTGACACCAGTGGATATATTCTATTGACTTCAGTGGGCTTCAGGAGGGTGTAGACATCATGTGTTATGGGAACAGGTTCATACTCATGTCTCTTGCTGCTTACTTCACTGCTATCTTGAATTTCTTAACTGGCTTAGTATTCCAAGTTAGGCTGCAGTAGGAAAGCATAAAGCAATACCTGGTGAAGTCATAACTAAAGCTTTCAAAGCAAACTTATTGCCATGGGTTTTTACAACACTGACTTTTTGGTCTAGGATGCACAGCTGAAATGTCTATTTTTTTCTTGGGAAATTGATGTTGCTATCTGTTTCTATGATAAAAACCAGTCCTTTTGCTCAGAGCACTAAAAGTTTATCTGTAATTTGTCTTTCCAGGCAGATCAGGTTCTAAGGGATAAAGCATGAGTGGTCAAAATTTTTAAAGGTCAATAGTAAGAGCAAAAGGAACCTGTGGATTATTGTTATTATTATTCCTGATACATTTTTGTATCTGAAAGCATCCTATGAGTAATGTTAAGTAATATTGTGCTCCAAAACTTTGTTGGTTATAGATATATGAACATTGGATTGGTGTGAAATAGTCTTCAACCAAGTTGTTAAAATCCCTTTTGTTTTGTGTTTTGTATAATTCTTTGGCTATAGTCTTGTCCTAGTGTGAATAAAAGCTATTTGAAGTAAGCTTCTTCGATACTCTTAGCTTTTTTTTGCCTGCTTTTTTTCAATTGACACTAAAATGAAATGGAGCTTTGAACATGCCACCCTGGTTGGATCATAGGAATCTGGCTGTTAAAATATAAAGGGGGGAACATGGTGAGGCTGGAGTGCATAAAAAAGGAACCACAAATGTTAATGTAAAAGTAATGTTACATAGCAGACTAAAACACACACAAAGCAGAGCATTGCAGAGCTCCGGCTTTAACACCAAGCTCATATTCTATAGTTCCTTTGGCTCATTGTCCTGAGGCGTTGCAGAGCACATAATTCTCCTCCCAGTGAAACAATTTAAATAGTACATGTGCTGTTTTGAAAGCTGTAAGGCCCCTACTTTGTGGGAGGTGGGGAATATCCAGCACACTGCAGCAATACTCTGGACCACTGCTGCCGTAAAACTCGGTGTTGTTATGCTGACACAACAGACCTGTTTTGAGAAAGGCACTCTGCAAAAGCAGTGGAGTAAGGAAGGACTGTGTTTGCTGTGAGCACACTTTGATTACTTGCACATCGTCAAAAGTAGCTCACAGATTGAAATTGCTCCTGCGTGTGGAGCTTCATGCACCTACACGTAAAAATGGATTGGGCAGAAGGGTAGCTGGCAAGTACAGGTACTTGATTTGTACGTGCAAATCTCTGCCTCCTGGCAAGTATCCAGAGCTGCTCCAGAGGTGGATTAAAACCAAAATGAAGCAAAATAGCATCCTAGAATTTTAGCTTTATTTCATTCCTCAGAATAACACATCTTTTTCCTTTCTGGGGAAAAGGACCCCAGCACCAGAAATGCATGGCTTCATTCCAATCAATAAAATATTGTTTGAAAATTTGGACATGTAACATGTGATTTCCTTGGCATATTGCAAAGAAGTTCCATGCCTAGAGGAGCTTAATCTATCTAGTTTATCTATCTGCTTCTCTGCTTTGCTTGTTTCCTGTGATTCCATTGTGATAAATGGCAAAGCCTTGTGATAAATTGCATTCATCATGTCTTTCTGGCAGCCTCACCTGCATTTTGTACATTAAACCCTCACTCCTGGGACTACTTCTAACATTCCAGCCTTGTGAGAGGTTCCAGCTAGACACTGTTGCTGCTTTAAAATCAACCTGCCACAGAAATGACCCTGCCTTTGAGAAGTGGAGCGGTTTTTTTGGAAACCTTCAGGCTAACAATGCTTCTAGGAATCTCCTGTAGGTGGGTGGGAGTGAATTCTTCCAGATTCCTTCTCTCATGTTTTTTCACTGCTTCCCCTGGAGACCTCCTCCCCAGGAAAAATCTTTCTTCCCACCCACTGGCAGCTTTGAAAGGAGTAGGAAAGGCTGGATATCTCCTTGTCAAAAGGGTAAATAGTGAGAAAAAAGCTGAATGAGTGTGTGTTGAGCTGTTGCTCTTTATTTCTGCCTCTTTTCCTTGTCACATGAGAGAAAGATGATTTTAAATTATGGTTTCAGCATGCTATGGAGAAACATTTGTTTTTCCTTTAAAATTTTTTTTTCTTTTGTTTAACAAATAAGGGTTTTGTTTTTCCCTTTGATATCACAGCGGCCTAGGTACAGTACTTACAGGCTTCCTGGATACTTGGAAAATAAGAATTTCAGGATTCTTGTTACCTATAAAAGAGAGGACGTTCAGTGAAAATCCAAAGTGAAGTTCTGTACTTTACTAGAAACTGAGTAAAGGCATGGGTCCAAGATTTTGTGCAAACTTTAGCTGATTTACTACTGAACTTCTCTGTCCACACTGTATCACTGAAAAATACCCACCCTGTTATTACTGCCACATTAATGACTTCATAGGTTATTAATAACTAAATAAAACATTGCTGGTAAGTTCCCATATTCTGTCTTTTGTCGTATATGTTGCATACAAGCAACATTCAGATCATTATAGCACTTGAATGCATTGTTATTTAACTGTCTAGTTGAATATTAGTCTGTGCTAAAGTTAAGTGTTATCAAAACAAAATATCCATCAATCAATCAATCAATCAATCAATCAAGGCAAATGCATACATTACAAATATTTATGTTTCCTCAAATCAGTACAGGTTCACTTTCCATATTCAGGGTACCTGATCTAAGCTGCAACACAGGCCCAGCCTAACTACATGCAATTCTACCAGACTCTACTCAGTAACAAGGAGGATGAACATAGCTGGGATAATCTATAATAATTTCTTCTCAACTTCTCTGGCCTTTCATTGTCAAAATTTTGTTCTCCAACTTTGGCTATGTCAAGCAACACACTCAATAAAATTCTACTGCTTTTCTTAGTATTTTAGATAATCTAGTCTTGGGAATCTTTTTGGAACATCTATACTTAATCTAGCAAAGAGTCTATAATTAGTCTTGTTATAACTGATTTAGTCTATGAGCAGGGATAAATTAGATGATTCCTGGTTCTAGCTACCAGATGCAGCAGGAAAAATAACAACTTCTTCTTAGGAAACAAAATAAAAATTAATACTGCAATTAATTTCTCTTATTCTCAGCTGCCTCTCCGCCCTTCAACATCATTTTACATAAATACCTGTGATGTTAGCTAAAATGCAAACGTGTTTTGTCTGTCGCTAGATCTAATGTGTAGCATTGCTGTCTCTGCCATCTTAGCTGGAAGGAACCAGTCTCAGATTCTGCAGAGGGCATTTGGGTTCATACTGAAAGTTGAGTACGTAATTTAAGAGCAGCTGCAACAATGTCTGTAAACAGTGGAAAGAACAGAAAAAAAAACATTAAAATGAATATGTGCACTCCAATTATCCTTTAAAATGTCCAGCAAATTATTTTGTGAATGTAATATATTGCCTTGCAATGAAATATTTGGAATTTTTAGGAATATTGGATGCTGAAAAACCTCTCCATCTTCATTGACCTACAATAGCTCATGCTGCCTCCTTTAGAGCCCGTATCTGCACTGGGGATGTAATCTAGAGTGGTATTAGATAGCTCCTCCTGAATACTCTTTGTAAGGTCAAAATTTGTGTGTACTCATGATTGCTGTCCTTTCCTCCTCTGTAGATATAAGTATCTCTTTGATTACAGGTTGATGGCACAGTATGGAAGGAGTGGTCCTGGTCACAAGTCATGATTCCCCAGACTCTGATGTAGATTTTGCTGCTTCTTGGTGTTGTTGAATATGTCTCCCATGGGAATGGAGGTAGTTTATTGATTGAGCTGATAAGGTCTATTAAGAATTGATGGTGACTAGCAAGTGTCTGGCTGCACAGAACTTTTTTTTTTTTTAAGATAAGGAGAAAAATATGCCAGAGAAGATATTACTGCTATTACTGAAGTGCTGGCAAATATGCAGTACTAGTGCACACTATGTCTCTCTTTCTCTTCCATTTCAGTAGGAGGTAGACTTACTCTGAATAGCTAAATGGCCCAAACTGAATTACTTTGTTAGCACTTTTTAATACTTAATGGATTGAAGAAATAATTTTACTTCAGTGGCACTCAACATGAAAATCCAAAATCCTTGTAAACACACGGGGTTTCATCCTCACAACCACCATGAAGGAAGGCCTCTTTTCATAGATAGGATTAAGAGTCATTCAAGGATCCACAAAGATCTTGTAGCTGATGGAAGAATCTCCTGAGCTACAGAACTAATGCCAGCGCCCAGACAACCCATGTGACTGTATTTCTTCCAGATGCTTTCACACTATAAAGTAAGTGTGTGTGTATTTGTGACTTTAGATGCTGAATCTGCCTCTTCTAATTTTAGCTCATTGTTTTGAGCTTGCTTGTACTCTGGCGTGTGTATTATTTACTGGAACATTGCTAAAGAACAAAAACTTGTATTTATTTTTTCAGAGAAGACTGTATGAGCATATTGAGGAGACATGGGATTTTTATGAATCATATCCTGCAGTTTCCTTGTGGGTTTTTTTTTTTGCGTTCTCCCTGTTCTTCAATGACCTTCACAAAAGAGAACTGTTTGGGTTGTGTGAAAACCAATGCACAGGAACTAGATCTTCCCTTTATCCTGCTAGATATTTTGGCTGTTGTGATTTGAATACAGACTGCAAAGGAAACAAAAATATCAATACTGCCCTTGTGTAAGGCATAACAATTGAACCATTTCAGATTAGGCTTCAGGAGATTTGGAAGTAAGTCATCTCAAGACTCTCACTGCCTATAAGCATCAGGTTGTGGTTCTTATTTCCAAAGAAATATTAGCCTGACCCTTATGCCCCTTATTAACCCTAGAGGTTCAATGAGTAGATAGGTCAGAACAGGCATAAGCTGCACGCACCAAGCCCTCACAAATGAATGTAAAGTGCTACGTCACATTGCAAGTTGAATTGGGAATTTTGGAAAAACCCACTTCTTGGTCAACAGGTGATTTCTCAAATCTGCTTCTATTTTCTGCCTACTTAGACTTCCTTTGGGCATTGTTAATGACTTTTCAAGATCCATTTTATTTGATCCTCCTATATACAGTTGTCTAAGCATCTTCTTGAACACATGAGGGAATAAGTGTGGTACATACAATGGGATAACCCTTGTTAACCTGTAACTTTGGGGTGCATCTTCCTGTAAAGCTCTCTTAGGACAGTTGTTATGCTCAAAATGCATACTCTTAACTATAGGCAACCAAGAAACCTGAGACAGTATATGTGCGTATTTCAAGCATAATGAGTGAGACCTGCATGAATACTGTGCACTACATACCCACAGGATCTGTGGTAATGGGACCTTCACAGTCTAGAGCACTAGGACATGATTCAAAATGTCTGGAACATCCTTCGTACCCTTGCAGAATCAGAATAAGCTGATGGAGAGAACCCTGAGAGAGCCCACAGAAAGTCTAAGCCCAGCCTTGCGTGAGTTGCAGAGATGAGAGGGAAAGAAGAACAAAACTCCAGAGCTGCAACTGAAAATGAATAATGATTTGTGATATGGACATCAACTGTTACATGAGCAGCTTAGAGGAAAGTTTAAAACAAGATCACAACAAAAAGTGTCTTCTGAGATCCAATCTGGTATATCCATCTTTGGGTCAAAAAGAATGAAGAAACAATGCATGATATATGAGGAATTATGCCAATTATGTAACCTCTATCACCTCCTCATGATATGCACACATCTTTATTAAAGAAATTTTAAGGACAATGTGAATTATGTATACAAACTGAAAGGAAAATACACTCTAGGGAGAGACTACATTGTATGTTGTGTAATTCTGTGATTGAATTCAAAAGTGGCACAACATTTACTAATGAGGGTTTTCTAAGTCACACAAAAATGAGGGGAAGAAACATACTGATGACATTGGATGTCCTGTTTCTTTTCCGTATAGTACTAGCCATATAAATTCTCCATAGTGGTGTGCTAATGTTGAGCAGCAGCCTGTGTGAGTTATTGCAGGTGGAGTCAGACAATCCCACAGATGACAGAGCTGGGGACCCTGGCAGGAGTGCTGGTAGCAGCACATTTGGTTTACTTTGCGGGCTTTTAGACCAAACGTAATGTGTACATAAGGGATACTAGACTGACTGCCCAAGAAACTTACTGTGAGATTTGAGACATGTGCAGTATGTTTTCTGATGTTATGATATATCTCCTCAGGCTTCTGCTTTTAGTTGTGTCCACAGCTATAGTGTCCACATCCAGGACCTATTTCCATGGCTTATAGCAGGAACAAACCATTGTGAGGTCTCGTGTGTACCTATATAATCACACAAATCCTGGATATCTTTTTACAGTAGATATAATGGTATTAGGCTAATTGAAGTTACAATCCTAAAAATGCAACTAACGATGGTTGTTGATGAATGCTACCTATAGAAACAGTCAGACTATTGTTAAAAGAAGGAATCAGTATGTCCTGTTGCTGGCACTGAGCTGCATAAATTTTGTGATGAACATTTCTCTGCTCCTTAGTTCACCAGTCAGAAAAGATAGCAATAATTGCCCTGTACCTAGATAGGCTGTGAAGCAAAGGAAGATTCTGTGAAGTGCACTGAGGACACTAGACACAAGACACTGAATACTATAGAGATTTTTCCTTCAACACCCTAAATTAACGATACTATAGGCATTTACATTTTCTTTAAGACCATGCTTTTAGATGATGTTTTAGTTAGTCACAAAACATAAGTGGTAGACTTTCAAAGGCCTGGCTTCTTCAATTCAGAGGGCAGGGTCTTGTCATTCTCAGAGCTGCTGCTGGGCTGCTTCCTAGTGTGGTGAGCATTGGCATTACCTAAGTCCTGCTGATCATGAGCTCCTGGGTTCCTCTCCTGCCCAAGTTACATTATGAACCTCAGGGTAGGTATTATCAGAGGATGTTACCTTGCTCATGCTCCACCAAGAGGGATTTAAGTGGTGAGACACCTTTCCTCCCCTCTGCACTCACAGCTTGAGCATTCCACTGTTTTCCTGGGAAGACCTGCCACTGGCAATTTTAGACATGTTCATCCCTAGTCTGCCTGATTCGGTAGACCTATCCATTCTCCCCCTGCACAGTTACTCCCATTCCTGCAGAGAACCCTACTCTCCAGGACATTGAGCGTAGCTGGGCAGATTTCACAGGACACGAGAAGCCAGCTTTTCAAATGATGCTTTTATTCTTCAGAAGAAATCACTTTACCTTTTATTTTTCAATCCTATGAGACTAAAACCTTGGGGAAGGGGGACAAAGGGAAATATTCAAACTTTTTTTGTTTTTATTGTTTTTTCACTTGGTTTTTGAAACATGGTCATGTGGTTATTCCTAGGATGAAATATATTCCCCAGTATCTTGTCAGCTGCTGATTGCATCTCATAGTCCTGTCAGCTTCATAGCTGCTGTTAAGAGCCATACCCTGTTTGCTGTGGGGCTGCACCCCAGCTTCCCCCCAGCAGTGTTTAACCGCTCAGCTACACAGTCATGCCTGCTCTCTTTCTCATTCTCCCAATGGATATTGAACTAGGGTGCATCTAACTAGAACATAAGTTGAAGCTGCCTTTAGTTCTCCCAGCCTCAGTTCCCTCGTGGCTGCTTTGAGTTGGCATCCCCCTGCAGGCAAGAACCAAAGCTGTGTATCTCTCAAGGCCTTTCTGATCTAAACATGTGAGAAAAGTCAGAAGCATGTCGCTCCAGCTGGTTTTGTGCATGGCCTAATCCTGGAGGTGTACTTTGAGAAAATTTGACAGAATTGGCCCTGTGGATGGTGTAGATTTGGGTCTGTTGCCTGGGAGTGTGGGTGCTAAAACAGGGTGTCACTTCTGACTGGAATGGCAAAAGCCAAAGACAGTTTTGAGAAATGAACACAGGTTTTCCTCCTAAATTTCAGCAGAAAGATCAACCTCTAAACAGAGGCAAGCACAAATATTTATGTGAGCTAGATTTTGGCCTGATTGGAATTCAGATCCAAATTCAGAGCTACATTTAGACTGTAATGTATCTCTACATTGCTATGTGCAAGGGCAGTGAACCACCTGCAAGGACCAAACAGTTACCACCATTCCAGTGTTCTCCTTCTTTTCTTTTCCAATATGTCTTCAAATATGTTTTAAAAAACAGCCAGGCATGGAGCAGCCAGAGAGGAGCAGGAGAGTTACTCATGAAGATGTGCGTAACTACCTTCTCGGCTTGCTGCAACTCACAAAGCATGAGCAACAGAAAGCTGGACACAAGAGCCCTGGACTCTGAAGAAAAGGCAGCTATGACTGGTATCTCCCATGAACTGGACACCCAGGAGGGCCAGGGACAAATATATCCTATTCTGTGGATTAAAATACAAACAGGTGGGATTTGTGATGATGTTTTCGTTAGCTCTTAAAAGACTAAATATATTCTTTCCTTTCCCTCACCCACATAATACAATGTGAGGAAAAGTTCTCACTCTCTGTTGTAGTCTTCAGGGTTTTTTTATCTGCAGAATTATTCTTTTTCTTACTCCCTGCTACAACATCTGCTTCCTTCTTATCTCACACATTTTCTGTGTAAGTTATAGCCCACTCAAATAAAGACACTAAAAATAAAGCTCTAATAGCTATGTGTGCTCTGAGAGGGCAAGTATGCAAAGAGAAGTTCATAAAGACAATAGAAGATATAATTTAACAGTCATGTTCCTCTTAACAATCAAGGTTAAGAATGAGAATAAAGTACATTGATTGAAGCTTGCCCTTCTTGCTATAGCTCTTAATCCCATTTGATTTCATTTATTTTTCTACCATAACCTTTGCCTCATTTGAATTATTGTTTCCCACAATCAAATATCTTAGTGAAATGGTAAAGATTTCCAGAAGGACATTTTCTCTCTGCTACTTTAGGAAAGGCTCTGCATGTAAACTGCTATATGACTGCATGCAAAGTACACACACTAAACGATACGTTTATTTTATCATTTGTAGCTAAAGAGATGTAGTTACTTAAGTGGGTGTAACTTAATGTTATGGCATCCCTCAAATTGCAGGCTGGGGAAATGTATGAGAAGTTTAGAAGCTTAGAAAAAAAAAACAACAAAACCCGGAAAGGAGCTGTTTGTATGGATTGTGTAGAAGTTTTTATGAAATCTTTTCAGGAAGCAGTTGCACTTTTTCAAGAACTTCACTATCTGTTGAACTTCTTATGGACTCTTTATCATGTCATCACTGAGGATGGTTAGCCACTAGGCTGCTTAAGTGTTGAACTAGAAATGGATGCTCTAGGCAAGCTACATCAGACACTGCGCCTTCTACTGCCTGTGAAAAGAGAGAAGGACTAGGCTGTCCATCCTTTCAGGGACATTGAATGCTGAACTTCTGCTGCTTTTAATCTCAATGCAAGTCTCTCAATTAGAAGTTGTGAATTTTCCCATTGTTTACATGCATTTTTCAAAGCCAGCAGCAGCAACAGAGCAACAACAATGTTGTGTGACAATAGCAACGACAAACTGCTGTATTCAGATTCTTGAGTATTATAAATGTTGTAACAAAAACTCTGGACTCGTGTGTGTGCTTTCTAACAACCAGTATTCTCTGTGAAAATCAGTCTGAGTTCCTTCAAGAGTGGCTTCATTAAGAATCTGTGCTTTATAAACTGGGTGTGGTATCCTGTTTTTTTTAATGACTTAAGCACATTTTGAGCTAAGTAGACTAGCTGTCTAATACTTTTGCTAGAATGGAAATACCAAAGTCAGCTCGTATTATTACCAGAATCTCTTCTATGAGAAGCCATCACAAACAGAAGTTTGTCATATCTGGATTTAAATAAATTTAGCTTCTTAGCAATTCTGTAATGACTGTGGGCTACCTCCTGTTCCCATTGAAGTCAGTGGGAACACTGCCATTGACTTCAATGAGCTTAGGATTTGGTTTCCTTTCATCAAAGATTGTTCTAAATGTAAAGCCCTGCAGCTTCAGTTAGGTATATGCCTCCATCCCAGTTTAGCATGAAGTTAAAAGGACTTCTTTCAATAAACTAAAGCATTTTACTTCCTTTTAGAGCCACCTCTTGCTGCCACCCGTTGAGACCAGGAGAGCTGCCCTGATTTTTTGGGTTTGTGAGTATGTTTCTTTTTCCACTGGGGATGACTATGTTAGTTGCTCCAAAGTCATTCCTCCAAAAACCCAGAACCTCTGTGGAAACAGAAGTGGAGTGGTTCCTTCACAGGCTGTCATCCTGTCTTTGTAAAAGTCGTAAGGGGAAAGTTGCATTTTCTCTCTAGATGCATGGCACCAATAATAGCCAATGCAAACTGGGGCTTAAAGCAGTAAGCAGACCCTGCGAATATAAGTTAAAAAACTCATCTGTGCTCATTTTACCTACAAAAAACAATCTGCTTAAAAATTTTCTGTCAACTTAAACAGTCCTGCAACAGAAGATATTTTTTCTTACTTTTATTCTGTTTTGATGTACACCAGAAAAGAAAAGATAACCAAACGTTTGCTTAGACAGTGAAATAGCAGTCAAAAGAACCTGAGTTCAAAATCTCTGTTTCTATCAAGGCAGCTTTGTCCATTTCTACCATTTCTGCCTTTGCAGAAGGTACTAATTATTCTATGTCCCAGCTCATAGTTTGTTCCAAGTTTGGACAGAGACATAGATCCTTAAAGAACTGTTTATTCAATTAATGCCAAGGAGAAAAGAGAGTTACCTCAAAGCTGGTGAAAAAAACCAGCTATGCAAACTGACCTTCAAAATGGTGTGTGGCAACACACAGACAAGGTAAGCCAATCAAGCAGAGCAGAATGAAAGCGTCTGAAAAAGAAGCTTATTCTGACTTCTGCCTTCTGCAGTACTGGTAGAGAATAACATCCCATCCTCGCTGCATACATACAGTTTTTGAGTGCTTTTACTGTGATCAACAGAAATCCTTTAGCTCTTGTATGAGGTTTGGGAGGTTCCTGGCCAAACAGTTCCATTATATTCCATGAGATAGCTTAGCTGAAAATAGATTTTAAAGGAGCAATGTTTTAGTTAATGTTCATGAGTTTTAGTTAGAATTATTGTTCAAGTATCTAGTATGTCAGAACCCAGATCAAAATGTACTGAAATAGAAATAATTTCATAGTTACTACAGTCAGTTAAGAATAAGACCTCTAGCAGACTCAGACTTTGAGTGTCCAAACTCTGAGGATGCCTTCCTCTCCCACAGGGATTTATTACTGAAACAAGAACACACTACTGAAGACAGTTATCATGGACATATAATATACACTTGACTTATTTCCAAAGGTGTTTGATTTACTGTTTGTATGCGCGTCTCTAATAAGTGAGTGTTTTTAATATGTGTAGGAGAGGAGCAAGTAGTGGCTTTTAGCATGTGGAACATGAGTCTCCATGGGAATGTAACAAACCTGGCTGAAAAGCAGTGCTGCTGGCATTTCTATATATGTATTTGTCTCTTGCTCCATTTCTTGGATCACACATTGTTGCACTATTAGCATCCTTACTGGGCCACTTTTCTGTTTGCTTTCTTTATCTGATCTAATTAGAGTATGCCCTCTATTATAAAATATTCCCATATAAAATTTTTGTGCTTTTTCTTGTTTCTATCTCTGTGCATTATTTTGCCCCAAAATGTGTTTAGGATGGCTTCAGCATTTTATTACAGTAAATGTGAAGAGCAGACTCCAGCCACTTTATATTTGGTCAAATGTTATTTCTCAATTGAAATTGCATTTAAATTGCTTTGAAAATGTAAAATAAGGTCAGGAATGCAAAGCACACTGTGAGGTCAGGGGAGAGTTCAGGAATAATAGAATGGTAACTCACAGAGATGTTCTGGAAAATGTTCTGTGCTTTAAAAGAAGACAGATTATTGTCTTTGTCCTTACTGATTATTGAACCAGTTCATACTGTTCTGCAGGCATGGGGTGATTGTTCATTGGGTTTGAAATACAGTTTTACTCAGAAGTTATTTACCACTGTCACCTATGGCAAGCACACCTAAATAACCTAGAGCATTCTCCGCTCCTTTGAGGATTAGGATGTTGTTCATGGTGCTCAGAGCAGAATGCAGCCTTATAGGTGTTTTAGCCAAAGGCTAGATTGTGATCACCTAATTCCTGATGGAGAGCAGTTTCTTAAATGAAAAATGTCATTGAAGAGAGCAAGAGTATGAGTAATTTACTTGTGTGAGAAATTTGTTACAACATTTTTTGTTCTGAATTGGCTTTTCTCCTACATATGATCCATGTGCAAGAAATAACAGTTTTGGTTTTCACATAAGAAAGCTAAACCTGCAGGGGTAATGAGGTGTGTGGAGGGGTTTCCAGTCACTTGTGAATTAACCTGGAAATTACTGAGCTGCTGAGATCTTCCCAGAATGCTGCTTCTAGAAAACCATTTCTTCCTCAGAGTGCAGGACTGTCAAAAGCATGATTGACAAAAAATGAACTTCAACCATTAAGCATTAAGCAGCTAAGCCACCAAGTACCCGTGGAAGATAAGCTTGTTGAGTCAGAAGATACTACTTCAATGAAGTAACTTTAAAAAGCAGAATTGTATTTTAAGATCAATTAGCTTAGATGGATAGCTGCCAAACTACTATGGCTGTATTTAGGTTAGCTACACATACAAATGTCAAATTATATGAGCATAGATGCAGTACTATAATGCACCATATATGTCTATCTCTAGCTCTGTACATACCACAGCTATGAATATATATATACCATCATGGAATTGAAACAATAGAGGAGTTGATTCTTAGCTGTATATAGTATTTTAACTCGTCTGAATGTAAAGTCTGATGATTATTTTCCTCCAGGGAAAGTCCTGGCCTCCCTGAAGTTAGACTAGGAGGGTCCTGCCACACTCCTGGGGTGTGCAGCTAGAAGCAGCAAGCTTCAGCTGCAGGGAGACCATGACGTGTCTAGACCATAAAGAGATCTCTTTGTTTAAGTGCTCCCAGAGGTTTAGAATGTCACCAAGTACACATGAGGCCATTCAGAGGCAGACAGGTGTGAAGAAGGGCAGTCTTACAGTCCCTGTGGACTTTTCAGCAAATAGGTATCAACACAGAAGCCAGGACTTTACACTTCAGCATTCATTTTTAAATCTAGTTTCTAATCCATTTATTCTATGAAGTGAAACATTCCAAAATTACAAGGGGATTTGTGTTTCTTGAAGGTGTGTGAGCTGGCTGAAAAGACTTGTGAGTTCTTCATACCTTTTCCCATAGCTAACTTTTGGTTCATCTTCACAGTAGAGTTGACTAACCTGCAATTCACACATGTCTTTAAAACTTTGAATTTCAGGCTACTTTCTGATATAAGTAACACCCAATGAAAATTATTTTTTTAGAAGAAAATTACAATAGAAATGTCTTAACAAGAGGGTAACAATAGAGGGAAAACACTCTTAAATGGGTGCCAAACACTAACTCACAGATGCTGACCAAGTTCTCATAAATGATTGCTGACCCTGGCAACAGAGTGGTGATTTTTTTCACTGCTAACATTAATGAAAAGTCTATAAAGTAGCAATAATAATTAAATAATACAGAGTCAGTGGTGCTAACCAGGTTAAGTAGTGGTAGTCATTGCAACCATACTTATTGTGTTACATTGGTTTAGCCAAGAAAAACCTTATCTGATGAAAACAATAGTTCTCAAAATGCACTTCTTTTAGAGAAATTAATTCTTTTCAGCACGAGTTTCCAAAATAAATATAACACTTACTCAACTCCACCAGAACACACTAACCAAGCAATAAACCAAATCAAGACAATCCTAGTTAGTATGGTACCCCTTAGCAATGAAGATGCTCTTAGTTGCACTTCTGGTATGGCTTTGTCTACATATGTTAGTACAACGTGGCTTAGCTCTTTCATTTTGAGTTTTATTTTTTTCTGTAGAGCTGGAAAGAATGTTTTCCACCAAACGGAATGCATTCCATGAGTGATGGTTTTCTGTTATGAAGTTATGAATTTGAAAAGGATCACTACCTCACATTGAACAGGCCCCAGAATTTATGTACTTTCTTTGGCCAACATTTGAATCTGACTCTGGAGCCAGATATGAGAAACAAAGCATACTGAAAGATTTTCTTTCTTTTATTGGTTTCTTAGCCTATGCACATAGTGCATAGAGGAAAATACATGCAATTTGTTCATTTGACAGCTTCCATACCTTTAGATACTTTTCCTGACCTCTCTTCACTATTTGTACTCCCTTCACACACCTTCTAAGCAGCTTGGGGTGTGTGCCATGTGGTAAAAGGAAGAAATAGATTTTATACTATACAGAGAAATGGTCCAGGTCCTTCTTCATCTGAATCACATGAAAACCAAAGAGCCAAAATACCTTCTTTACCTGTTTGCCTCCAGCCTCCCCCAGCCCCTCTGAAAATACTAAAAAACTGTTATTGTGAGGTTAAACACTGACACAGACATCTCAAATTTTTGGACTACCTTTGATACAGGAAAAAAATGTTGATTAATTTTTCAACTTCTTCTCCAATCAAAGTTTAGTTCCAAATGCAAGTTAAAGAGCTTTAGAGAAACTCTATTCTATATCTCATCAGAAAGATCCTTACTTATTGCAGAAGCTGTAACAATCTTTCCCCTGATACTTTCATGTCACTGTAGCAGAAATTGCCTTAATTTAGTTATTCTGATGCTCTCTGTACTTTTAGAAGAATCCCTGGAGGTCCCTCAACCCCTTTGAAAGAAAGAAGGAACAAACCGAAAGTAGCCTTTAATCTTTAAAAAGATTAAAGTTAAATTAAAAAAAAAAAAAATCAAGTCTCAAAGTCAGCCACAATGTCTTGATTCTATTTAATGAGTTACATTTATTATATAAGACACCTAGAAACACAATGAATAGCTGATGAAGTTTGTAGTTTCCATACTATATCTATCCCACTTACACAAATCTGTTTTATATATTTCTTCTGTATTTTCTTGTATGAAAAGTACTCCTTTTTTGTGAAGGCACTGTAGGTATCTGTGAGATGGTCTCAGCACCCTACAAAGCCAGCTCAATGGGAGAGATTCAAAACTCATACTTAAAGTTTTTTCCAAATTAGAAATATCTCAGGAGACATAGTATGATCTGCTCTTCCTCAAGGATACCTCATCACTGAAGCTGCTCCATGGGTTAGAGAGCTGGGGTACAACTGCAGCTTTGGGACTTAAAAAGGTGATTGTGTTAAAAGTCAAACTGCAGAGGGAAGTAAAATATACTAGGTCATTAGAGCTAAAGCTGGGATGGTTCTGGTTCACATCAGAGAAAACCCCCTGGGAAGGAGCTATGCCCAGCAAACCTTCAGGCTGGTCCAAGAAAATTTCATTTCTACGAAGAGTTCAATGCATTTAAATTCTTTCCCATGCAAGCAACGGATCAAAGCCTTTGCTACTCTGCCGCACAACATAGGGTTGCCAGGCTCATGATACAGGCCAAGTGAAATCAATTTGGGGTGGGATCTCATGGAAGGTCACACCCCTTGACTAGTTAGAAAAGCATTAGCTTCTTCAGTAGGACTGTGGAGAGAAATCATGTGAGAAGGTTGCAGCCTTCATAAACATACATATGCCTAGCTCACATTGAGGAGTTTGATCCTGGTGGCTGCTTCATCACATTGTTCCTCATGACTGAACACAGCTTGCCTCTTTGTGTCATCTTTTTGTGCTTCAGGCTATACTCCCTCACATCAGTTAAGTGATGCAGAGATGGAGGGGGATCAGCAGTAGTAATGATGCTCCTGTCCAACTTCTCTATCAGGACTCATTGTGGCTTTCCTTGTATTCCCATCTCAGTGCCTGGACTCCTCACATGCTGGGGTAAGAAATGCTCAGTTGTTCAGAAGCACAGTTGTCCTTCATTACTAGATACCCTCACAGGGTGAGACCATCATCTTCCCTTAGCTCCTTGGCCTTAAAGCCACTAAGCTTTTGGTAAATAGCTAGAGTGTGACTTTAAAGTTAAAGGAAATTGCAGCCTGCTACTCTGGGCATGCATTTACAGCAGTAAGAGGAGATTAAAGC
Organism: Eurystomus gularis; assembly: GCA_013400335.1. Lineage (NCBI taxonomy): Eukaryota > Metazoa > Chordata > Aves > Coraciiformes > Coraciidae > Eurystomus > Eurystomus gularis. The sequence goes on along the minus strand of VZZY01006229.1, from coordinate 79,060 downwards.
ATTGGCAGCAGCTCTGAGCAGACCAAGGAGATGGGCACTCGAGAAGGGTCAGAGATGGAGTGAAAAGACAAGAACTTTAAAGAAAGGAACAGAGTTTTACACAGGGTTTCCACTGTCTGAAAATAAACAGAAAACGGATTCTCACAGCATCCTCATTTGATAGGGAAACATTAAGAATTACTAACTAATAATCCTACAAGACAGTGATGAATAAAATAATATGACAAAAAGAACATAAAATTTTATTCTTCAGTTGGATACAGCTTTTCCAATTAGGTCTATAGGGATATAAGCTATCATGTAAAATAATTAATCTTCAACACCTATTTCATTTGAGGCATTCCTTTGCTTATAGTGAATCCCCAGAACGTTTCTAGCATCTTTAATACTAAGAGGGAAGGGAAGGTTATTGCAACCTCCAAATTTAGCTAGATGCACAAGCAAGGTTGCTGCAGCAACCTTCAATAAAAGTGGGCCCCAGAGTCAGAGATGTGCTTTTGTTAGCTGGCAAAGAGCTGGGGAAAACATACATCTGCCTTGCTGTATAAACTTGCATTTCCCTCTTTCTGTTTATTGCATTCATAATGTTTTCTGTCACCACTTTAGCTGAAAATAATATTGAAAAGGCTTTTCTCAGTTTCATCTGCAGTAGATTTATGTATAATATCACAACTGACCACCAGTGATACCCTAGATTGGGAAGATGAATGTTTCAAGTGAACTCTTCAGTGCATGCTCGGCTTTTCCCTCTCCAAGATATTTTCCATACCACAAAGAAAACAATGCAGAATATTGACTAGGGATATTACAGCACTACTCCAGAGTTAGGAAATTATTTCTGTTTGTCTTAGAGATTCAACATCTATCTCTTATCACTCTGAACTCCAAGAGTTGTAAGATGGGGTCTGCAGACATTTAAATAAAGGAATTAGTAACAAGAAGCTCTTACACCAAATCACCACTTGATTTCTTCTAAGGCTAAGGCAAGTGAGAGAAAAGGGTCATACTGACTACCCTGAAAACCTTTGAGGTCACCCACTGCCCATGTAATTTAGTGCCTTGGTCCTGCAGCTTCCTTGGGGAAAGAAATAGAAACTGGTATTCCAGAAAAACTGGATCTTGCCATGGAGTGAGTTGGGAGGCTTACCTTGTGCCTGTATAAATTGAGTAGGCAACAAGCTGTAGTCTGTTTGCATCCATGGGTCCTGTGCATCTCTGAGAGGTAGTTAATACACAGTGCTCACAGTTGCTACCTATTCAGGGTCTGTTTGAATGTTTGAGTATTGGGAGAAATCTGAATAAAATAAGGCATTAGTTAAAATAGTACAATAATCTAAACCTGGCAAAAACTCAGAGGATGAAAGGAAAATAAATTATGCATGTGACTGCTTTTCAGCAAGTTAAAAGTTGAAAGGAGTAGAATTGCAGCACAGACCGAGCAGGATGAATGGGATATGAAGAGGACTTGTGGCAACCCAAGGCACGTCAGGGAGCATTAAGGCTGAAGGTCGTGTAAGAGAAAACTTGAGGATAATAATTATACAATTAATGAAGAGGAGATTTATGAGGGCTGATAGCTGTCAGACCAACATTCTTCCCTTGTTAAGGGCACTGCCTTGCTCAGGGATGGTTTTAATATCTTTCACTGTGCTCCATCTGGTTATGCACAGTGTGAAAGACCCATGTCCCACTTCTTACTGAAACACACATCCATATCCCTCTGGGAAGGGAAGGGAAGGGAAGGGAAGGGAAGGGAAGGGAAGGGAAGGGGAGGCGAGGCAAGGCCCCTTTTCCAGTGGCTATTTAGGATGCTCTGTGTACTCCATCTCATATGAGTTCCGGGGCCCTGGTCAGCAAAGTACCATTTGTTTCTGGTATCTCATATAGTCTTTTAGATGTCAAGTGGGTTTTAGCAATTCTTTCTATGCTTCCATCTGCCTCTGAAGCTAGGACTGCAGAGAGAAAGAGACTGCAGGGAGAAACTATTCATGGCCCTTAATCACTCACCAGAGCTAGGTTATAACATACTCCCTTAATGCGAGGAATTGAGGAAAGGCATCCTCAGTGCATGGTAGACACTCTAAAGTATTGGTGCTAGTGCCAAGGAATTTAAACACCCACTACGATGAATAGTCTCCTTCATGTCTGTGTAAGCTGTCTTTTTTATTGAAAGGGTGATTCTTCTATATGTTCTAAATTAAGTATATTTGGGCAGGTTTCTTAGATATCCAGGATGCTTACAGAGGTTCAGAATAGGGTTAATGATCAAAATGTGGCAGCATGTAAGCCACAGTAATGCAAATACAACTTTTCAGGAAAACATTCCCAAAACCAAGTGAAACCAAACCAAGCAAAAACAAGGAAAGTCAAGAAATCTCATTTATTTCTTGAAGTTTCTTTTATATAGATCCAAGCAACTAAATTCTGGCTCTGCAGAGAATCCAAGGCTTTACTCTAGTTAGTGCTACCCTTTGGGGAAACACCACTGAACCTGGGATTCTTGAAAAATTAAGTTCTGAGAAAGACAGAAGTCTAATACTTGACATCTGGTATGTTGAACCATTTCCTAGGCAGGCTGGAGAAAGAGAGGCAGCAGATCTTTCTAGTATTTTCAGCAACTCATTCTAACACTTTAAAATGCACCCAGTCCTCTGCCCTGGCCCTAGCATATTCAGAATGTTTTTCCCTTCTATAAGTAGTGAAAAGCCAATGCTGGTGTCACAGATTGCCCACCAATACAAAGGATGCTTCTTGCGTACCTAAAGAGCATCTGCATGCAAGAGGTTGCATCCAAACCACCTTTTGCAAAGTGGAGTCAAAGTTGTACCATCTTGTCTCCGGACAGGGGATATCTCAAGCACTACATCAAGCTGTGTTTGACTTCTTTCTCTGCCACAGATTTTCTGCTGTCTTTAGACAAGTATCTTATGGTTAAATCTTTAAAATCAGGTCACTGCTCTTACCCACAAATGATAGACTTTGAATGTGCTAGACATATATTCAGTTCTGGTATTTTATAGATCTTCCTAGGTATCTCTTTTGATGCCTAATAGCTTTTCTGATTCACCTTCCTTATAGGAAAAGGAGGAAACAAAACCACGAAGGATTTGGGATGCTGGCCAGTAACAGGAGCAGGATAGCTAGGCTATTTATAACCGATCTTTAGGTGACATACAGTTTGGAAGAAAACGATAAACTTTTCATCACAACAGAAAGATAGGGATAGAGGTTGAGTTTAAAAAATTAAGTAGCAGTTAAAAATAAAACGGTGTTGCTCTTGGAAAGAAGGAACAAAATGCTTAACTAAAAATTGGTAAAACTTTTAAGCACAATCAAGGAAAGGTGGACAAAATTTCAAATGTATCCAATCTCAAAATCAAATATAAGCATGAAGGGTGTGAGCCAAACATACATCAAGTGTGGTAACATTTAAAATTGCCAAAAAGTAAGATAAAAAACCAATTAAGATATTTTTCTCTTTCTGCACTACCTATTAGGAAGAACAACTATGTCCCCTTTTCCTACACACACACGCACACATACACTTAAATTCTGATGTGAAACATGCCATTCTGTTGGTTCACAAGTTCTCATCATTGATCAGTCTTGAAATCTCAGATAAATGCACATCTGCATTGATTTCCAAGAAAACAGCTTGGCCTAATTTTCAAGAACAGGGTTTAATACGAAGTCAGCATCACTCACAGATCAGAATCTCCTCCTTCTGATGTCAATGGGAATATATCCAGTGCCAGTGTATAGATATTACATGCCTTCTATAACCCCTTGAACCAAAGGTTGGAAATGAAGCTGTAGTCAAGTGTTCTACTACAGCTGTTCCTGAGCCTATGCCCAGGTTCTCTTCCTGCCCTTCCCCGGAGGTCACTGCAGGTAGATTTTTCTACCTGCACAACTGTGTATGTAGTATCTCTGATATAGCTGGAAAAAAAAACAACATTGGTTCGCTTGTACACATTTGATCCATTATTTTTTTTAACCCCAAGCACAGTGAGAGAGTAAAGATGCAAACGAGAATAGCATAAGGACTGAGGGAAGTGGACAAACATGAGCAGAAGGAGGTAGTCTGTGCCCGAGGTCAGCTGCAAGCAGAACTGCTGTTTTGACAACCACCTGAGTATGGTTCCCTTCATTCCTTGCCTGCCCAAAAATGCCCATATCAAACATAATAAAGTAAAGCCAAAAAGAACCCCTAAGTGAACTAGAGATATAAACTAGTGAAAAACTGTAAAATCTTTCCACTCCGTGCTTCTCATTCCTAAGTGGTAAAGGGATGTATAATCATCCTAAAAAATATTATATACAGGTTCTGCAAAAGCAGAGCCATTGATATCCACATGGCTAAAGCTAATTATTCATTGCTAAGAGGGAGTCCTGGAACCACTTTTAAGAAGTTGTGCCCTTTATGCCCAGACTCAGTGTGGCCAATCTCTTTTAGGGATGGAAAAGAAAAGCCAGCCTAGCACCTAAATTTCTCCATCTCTCAATGAGAAGGAGAAGTGGCAAATGAAGCTTGTGATGTTTTGAGGCAATGATTAGTTGTCCTTCTAGGCATATTCCACTGTAAGGAGTTTTAAACAGAACAAGTAAAACAACAAGCAAAGAACTAGTGAGGAGATCAATGGCAGATTCGTGTCTCTTTCAGGTAACTAAATCATAGCAACTGGCTGTTCCAGCACACTTCAGGGAATGATGCACTTCAGCCCCGGCTTCTTAGATGAGGAATTCCCTTTACAAATTTTATTTCACTGCCAAGTAGAAAGAAGTGTACTTTATGAAAGATATTCCTCATTTCTGTTCATTTTGAGGTAGGATTCAGGATGGTAGAAGCTGCCTTCCTATCCCCTGAAGGGTGGAGTTCAAAGCCCATGTTCCCAAAGTGACACAGACAATATCCAAGAATAAGGAAAAGATGGGAGAATAGAGCCTAACAATAATATTTCCTCGCACTAGAATATTCATCAATGCTTCATGCTGTCCAAACTCTTACCAGCTGTGGGAGCTGATGAGAGCCTGAGTAGTGACTCTCATTAGTTCAGATTTTCATTCAAAATCTGCACAATTGGAGTTGTCAAGTAAAAAGGAGGAAAGATAGAACCATGTAGTCACAAAGGATTTACTTTGAGCATTAGACAAAACTGTTATTTGAAAAAGCACTTTAACAAAACCAACATTAGATGGCTAATTTCTTGCAGCCAAACTTGAAAAAGGCAAGTTGGAGATCGGATTTGGAAGATAGAATTGAAGAAGGGACTTCGTGGAGTACAAAGCCATTTGCGAAAAAGTAGCACTAACAGTGGTCAAAGCTGTGCCTGCAGGCTGTTCCTGTGTCTGTGTGAATTCAGAGTGAATGTTGTCTCTGAGAAACATTTATTTTCCAATGTGCACACTTTTAAAACCAAGGGATATTTTCAGATAGCATCAGTTCTCACCTCCTTGTCATACTGCTGTTCCACTTGTAATTTAAATAGGGGTGGAGATAGTGCTCTGCCAGTGCCATGAGCTCCTTTAGAGGTTCCACCTCCACATCTGTTGCTCTGCTTAAATCTATCAGCTATTGTCTGAGGTTCAACAGAGTCTGTAAGCTTCCCCAGTTAACCCATCAGTTAGTAATTCCCAGTTGGTGACCTTAATGTGCCTTGTGGATAAAAAGCTCCAAAACTTTTTCTGATCTGAGAAAAATGGAGGGACAGGGGTGTGCATGTACCCACATGAAACAATATTCATAATATTCCAGCTGTGAGTAACCATACATTTGCAAAGCACTCCAAACATGAACCTTTTACAATCATATACAGTTATTACACGTAACTAGTGCAAGTTTCTATATGCTAGTGCATCAGCCAATTAATCTCCCTTTCTCTCTCACCTAGTTAGCATTGAAATGAGGTCCATGCATACTTGAATTCTCATGTGATTCTTGATTACATTGTAGAATATGATCAAAAGGCTCTGTTTGAATGTGAATGATTGTGTTGCTTGCTGTACTTGATGGCAATTTACTTAAATACGATACTCTGCAGGAGAACATGTTCAAAGTAAAGTCACAACAAGAGTTTATCATTTCCATGCACATTATTTAGGATTATTGCCTCTTGAAAGCCTTAGAACACAAAAAGAATCAGCAGAAGATAATGCCAAGAGGAAGAGTTAAAGCACTGCTATAACCATACTTTCCATTATCAGTATGTAGCAAAATGTGTAAGCCTCAAATCGATAATGTGAATACCTTTATCCTAATAATGAGCAGCCTCCTAGTCTAAGAGAGCACAAAGGTAAAGTCATTGATAGCATAAGGTATTACAAATTCTTCCAGCCTGGCTCTATTCCCTGCACCAATCTCATCTGATCTCAGCAACTAAATCCTCTCAGCCCTGGTGACTTCCATGAAGATTTGCAGTCTGCAGGCACAAGCCTAGGAGTTATTGTCAAACATCTAGTAAATTTACAGTATTATAGTGAAAAACTTCATGCAACTTGATCGTCACAGATGATAAGCTGCTGAAGCATAATGGCAAATGTACTATAGAAGACAAATGCTGTAAAATACTGGAATTTTGGTTAGCAATTGTCAGCTCCCTAATAATTGTCCCATACTTCTCACTTCATTGATAAAATCACCCTTCACTGAAAATTAGGTCATGGGTAGAATATTAGAGTTCTAATATTCCGCTAGCTGAGACTATGTTCACAGCCTAACTTCTGCCCCTGAGTTAACTGATTATAGGCCTAAATAGATACAGACGTCATTTAACAGCTTTTGTTGATACTAAAAAAGAAGTCAGTGAGTCTCAATTGGCTCCATAGTGATATTTCCTTTCCTCTATTCATATTTCTTAGGAAAAGCTTTCTATGTAGTTGAGACTTTACTCTCAGTTAGCAATACAGAAAAGGGAACGTGGCTACAGTTCAGTACCTGTTCAAGACTCCCAAAACCATCACATCATCTTTAGATGAGCCTACCCAATTCATCTGAACCATCCAATGAACTGGTGGTTTCAATCTTGAAAAAGATTATCAGAAGCACTATCTTATTACCAGGTCCAGACAAGCTCTTTTTCTGAAACAGCTGTCTCAAGTACTCCATGGTGGTTTCCACATTGGCTCAGTTTTCCTCTGGCTGACTGGCAAAGAAAAAGAAGCAAAGCTCCACTTTCTCACTGCCTCTTCCCTCTCCTTATCTACTTGCTGGTAGAGAAGAAAAGCTGATGCATGCAGCAGGACAGGACTGTGCTGAACCTAGACCTAAATACAGAGTAGATTAAACAAGGTAGTGTTTCTTCAGTAGAATAAGAGAAGCACAGGTCAGTTGCTCTTTTCTTCACGGCACAGCTCCTGAGGGAGAGCAATGCTATGACAGCTCTTACTCAATGGTTTTGCTTGAGGTTTGATCTATCAAAAAGAAAAAGTCTTTCCCAGGGGAAATTAGAAGAATAAATAAGTTAAGGATGAAACTGTCATTTGTTATCATTTTGGATAGTCAAATAATAAGAACATGAGCAAAGTCCTGTTGGATCAGAGCAGTGGTCCATTCAGCTCAGTTTTGAGGTCAGAGACAACAGAACCATGAGTCTGTCACACATATGGCTTGTACATCTTCAGCATCCACAGCAGTTATTAGAGATCTGAGAGGTACACCACTCACTAGTTTCTGTTTACTGTCTGCTTCTGCAGCCTCCTGTGCCAGCAAACTCCAGAAGGCAGTCTAGGCTGTAGTGACAAAAAAATCCTTTTTGAATCTGAAAATTTCTCAAGTGAGAGCTTTTCCCCTCCTTTTTAACAATAATCATCTGTCTTGTTATAAAGTTAAGGTTGTGCCTAAAGGTACCACCTGGTCAGATACCTCCTGTTGACTGACAGTGGTGTTCAGATGGTGAGAAAAGACAAGAGCAATACCCATGAGCACTCAGACACTGCCCTGCATTAAATTCCATGGTTTAATCACGTGTCATTCCAACAGTTCCCTAGACCAGCTCTATGTTTCAATTATTCCTATTAATTCAGCATATTCCAGTGTGCGTATGTATTCTGGGTGTTTTCAACATACTTTTCTTTCAACTTTTTGTGGTTGGTATAGCAGATTCTGTTGCATTTGTTGATGGAAAAGTGTTTCAGGCAGGTAAAGACTTATGGAGCACACAAAGTACCATGAACCTAGTATAAGAGAGAAGGGTAAGAGCAAAGCCAACAGAGATCTTCTTGCAAACAACAAAGAAACCTTAGGAGTAGTTCATCATTTGCTCAGCAGAACATGTCTAACGTTAGGAGAATACCCTGACCAAAAGCCCTTTTGGACAGGCTAAAGGAGGAGATTTAGCCAACAAGCTGTGGAAGTAAAGTTAGCAGTATCTGTGGAGGGGCTCTATATGGCCATTTATTCTACTAAGTTAACAGAAGTATAAAAAGGGATGACCCTTCCCAAATTCACCCTTAGCACATTTGTATTTCACTTAGGCTGTTGCGTCTAGATCCTACAGAAAATGCTTAGTGCTCCTACCAGCAACATTCACTCTCTCACTGGAGACACCAGCTGCACCTATACTCTATGAGGTAAATTAAGGCTGGAGTATCAGATCAGAGTTTCAGCTTTAACTCTCAATTTCCTGGCTTTTTGTGGGTTTTAGGCAGACCCTTAATGTTACTTTAATGTAGGGGGTTTCTTGTGGTTTAATATTTCTAAGGGCAGTAAATTATTTCCAGCATATGTAAAAAAAGACAAATTTCTCCTGTGGTTAGTGACCACAAAGCAAAACAAGAAACAGAAATACTCAAGAGTGGAGTTCTTGAGAAAAGGTTATAGAGCTTTAAACCTCCCTTTTGATGTTACACACAGAAAAAGAAAGCTCAGTACAAGGCTGATGATTAATACCTTTACAAAGCATAGTAGCAAATAAACACAACCTGTGTCCATCATCTCCACATATCAGTACAAAACACTTTTTGTCTGCTGTATGAGAAAACACTTTGAAACAATGCCCACACTCCCTTATATACATCCCATAAAAATGAACTGCTGAGTAATAAATGTATCCCAGCTTGTGAGGAGAGGTCCCAAACTGGCAAGCAATGAAGAAAATGCTACATCAGAAAATGGTTTGTTTCCACTAGTGAATGATTATTCTTACTTAGCCTTTCCCATAGAGGGGAAGGAGAGGTAAGCTGGTACCTGAAATTTCAGTAGAATTGTTACTACAGTTGAGTAGAGAGAAGTTGTGAAGAGCTAACTTATATTGTCAGATAAAATCCATAAAGCTTAGGAAGTCCCAATCTGTGTGGCTGGACAATAGCTAGCTTCATTATCCCAGACCAGTCTCATCCAGTAGCTGTTTTGACGACAAGGCTTGAAAACGCTGGTAAAAGCCCTTGTGGGTCAGATGACCACATAGGCCTTAGTACTACTGAACCTGTGGAGTCCCTCCTGCAGCAGCTGTGTGCCTGCTGATGCCTACTGTGCACCCCACACAAAGCCAGCGGGTCATTTCTCTGCAAGTGTCCAAGGCTTGGCTAGCTGACCTGGAGCAGGTGGTCTTGGCAAACTTCCTGCCCATGTCTCTAAGCCAGGCTTGTGTGATGAAAAGAAACTATCATTGGTTCATGATAGCCCCAGGGAAGAGCTTATTTTGCTGGAAATAAGCAAAGTTTCTGTTTCCTTACTTGTGAACATTTGGGTAAAAAGATTAAGTGTTGAGAAAACAAGACTCTTTTCAGGAGGTGAGATCTTTTGGCAGTACTGACAGTCAGATATATTGAGGATTGTTCATACCAGCTTTGTTCTCAGCACTGTTTAAAAACTCTGGTTGCATCACTCACAGAACAGATTTCTGGAAGAAATTGTTTGCTTCTAGCTTGGGAAAGAGAGACTTTCTGCTGGCATGATTTGCCTTGTCTGATGCCCAGAGGGACCAAATGCATCAGCATTAAACTACGGGACTGAAAATGAATTTGCTTGGTTTTCCCATAACATTTTCAATGTGGATCCTGGGACAATACAGCAGAGAATGCCAGTAGTTCAATGAGATCTTCAGGAGCAACCCTGTAGGTTTCTCACTCCAGAAATGTTACCACAAATTAAAGGAGAGGTAAAAATGAAGGAAGAGGTTGTTTGCACTGTTCTCCCACGTATTCTATTGGGTATGAATCGAAGTTGTGCCACATATAAGAAGTTAAGAAAATTGCACATTGCCTTGAAATTGTGATCCTTCCGTTCACAATACAGCTCTTCTTGCTTCTAACAGTGGTGGTGGGAAAAAGAGGTTTAAAACAGCAAAAAAATGTGGATCGAGTCTCAAATAAACACCAGCATGTATGTCTCAGCTACAGCTTTTGAAATGCATGTTTTTCTGTTAACACAGCTGTGAGATCTATAGTCTGCATTGGAAAAGACAAACTCACTGTATTTGATGAGGCTTCAAAATGTCCAGCCTAGCAAGTTACAATAAATGTTGCTTCATTGACTGATTGAAGATTTCCCAAGAGAAATTACTAAATTAATTAAAAATTAACAGATAATTTAAAATTCATTTCATGGACAATTAACTCCAATGTTGCTAACTGACTAGCCATATTCTTCTTTTGCTGGAGACAAGTGAAAAAGGTCACAGTCTCTCTTGCTACATCACACAGTGCAAAAAATATTCACTTCATGCTATTACTGGAAGACATATTATTACTGGCAGCATGCAGTACAAAATTCACTCCACAAATTGTATTCTACTTTGTGAATTCTTTTTCATCAATGACAAGGGAACTCCATTCTTCCTTGTCAAAAGCTTACCATTGCTTGCAGATATGAATACCTTTTCTTAAAACAAGAATTACTATTGGCAGTTCTGGGATCCCAGCTCATAGTGAGTAACTGCTTGCTTCATTAATGGCTCCATTGGCTTTGGTGGGACTATTTATAGAGTGAAATGCTACTCAATGTGAGTAAAAGGATTAGTGCTTGTCCCAGTAAGTGTAGCATGCAGCTTGACTGTTCTAATAAAAAATCTAGACATACTAGTCCATACTTTCTTGGGCACATTAGGTCATATAAAGTTTATAAGCACTACAGATAAAGTCAACCTTAAAAGAATCTACTTGGTTCAGACTGAACTATCTTTCATTTTGTTTTGAGAGGAAAGAATTAAGTATTGCAGGTTTTAAGGGGGCAGTATGTTTACTATTGTTAATGTAATATTAGTATATAGGTATCTAGTTTACCCACGTTCTTTAATGGTGGGGAATTAAAAGCAAATATTCAGAACGGCAGTCATACTCTTCTCCATGGTCTGCTATGAACATCTATTAAGGTTGCCTGGATTAAATAATCTTCATACATTATCACGTCCTGCACCTAGGCTGAGGCAATGCCAAGCACAAACACAGGCTGGGCATGAGTGGATTGAGAGTAGTCCTGAGGAGAAAGACTTGGGGGTGCTGCTTGACAAAAAGCTCAACATAAGCCATCAATGTATGAGTGAAGCCAGAAAGCCAACCATATCCTGGGCTGCATCAAAAGAAGGATGGCCAGTAGGTCAAGGGAGGCGATTCTGCCCCTCTACTCTGCTCTCATGAGACCCTACCTGGAGTACTGCATCCAGCTCTGGAGCCCCCAACAGAAGAAGGGCATAGACCTGCTGGAACAGGTCCAGAGGAGGGCCACAAAGATGACCAAAGAGCTGGAAGTCTTATGAAGAAAGGCTGAGACAGTTGGGGTTGAAGAAGAGAAGGCTCTGGGAGGTGTCCCTGCCCATGGCAGGGGGATTGGAAGTATATGATCTTTAAGGTCCTTTCCAACCCAAACCATTCTATGATTACACCAGTGGAAATTAAACCAATAGTGTAGGTGCAAATATATTATATAGACATGCAATTATCTGCAGTTAAACTATGTGGTATGCATAATGCTATACATTTAAACTAAGAATTAAATACATTGTACTTAGGTAACATCTTCCATTTGATATACTCAGAATATTTAGAGGTTAATGAAATAAACCTCCCATAATCCTGTGAAGTGGGAAAGTATTATTAATCTGTAAGAACTTGCTTATATTCTGCAGGAAGTATAGGACACAACTTTGAAAAAGCTTGGACTGCCTCATTTTCCTGGCTGACGTTAACTGTTTTCTCTGACATTATAGGGCATAAAACATACATAACCTTATGGTATGGTGATGGTACTGACATTCATCTGGGATGCCTGCATTACTCAGAAATAGTGAAGCTGTGTATGAATAAGGTAAAAGGTCACAAATTAATGCCAATAAATTGTTTAAACTACTTTCTACCGTCAAGCAGATTTGAGATGGAGGAAAGGAAGACGTTAATAGTGCATGGGAACGAAAAAAAGAGGACAAAATAAAGTTTATTTTTTAAACCTAAGAGACTAACAAAGCCCCTATAAAGCCAAAATGTTCTAGTTGCCCTACCTTCAACTGCACAAGTATCCGTGTAATAGAAAATTGATAACCAGATAGTAACCAGGCAGTAGTCAATGTCATTTCCAGATAGACATCACTGTTCAAATACCTGCTATTCAGGACCTGTGAATACTAGAAACAGGTGGACAAAAAATGGAAAACTCTATTTTTTGCCCTCACTTGACCTATATCTAGCTCTGCTACAGAATTATTTTTTTTAGAACCTTGCTTCATGTGCTGTTCTGAGAAAGAAGGAAAAGAGAAGGCAGAAGAAGAACTTTATTTCACATATAAAGGCAGGAATAAGTCATCCTGGAGAACACAGATTTGTGACCAAAGACTTGGTGAGACCAACAAAAGAAATAACAAAGGCTGAGTTCTTGAATATATGGATGTGCTTGGGTTAGAGAGACAAATAGGGTGTAATTTAAATGTATATTGGGTTAGGTACCTTATATAAATGTAGATACCTTATATAGCTATTATTCTTAATTAAAATAATGAAAGTGATGGCATGGATTTGTGGTTTTATTTCAGCAGATTCTGATATGTATCACCTGAAACAGTGGTTGTCATATTTGAAACTGTCACTGCCTAGGTCTGGATTGATGGCAAATCTTGCTAAAGGAGTCACATGTGACAATAACATGTGCATTCTCAAGCTGTACTGTGTCAGTCCCCTACCTCTGTTAGATTCAATTTCCCTTTATCTAACACCTAGCTTGGGATATGCTAAAGTAACTCAGTAGTAGCCTGCTCCATTGCTGCTTCAAATGAATTGAAGGACTCCTGCAGAGCTGATCCTGTTAGATCAGGCCCTACGAGGAGCATTCCTCTGCCTGACATTGCTAATGATTGATATATTGAAGCTATTTTTAACTTTAGGGTTGGGGATTTCCCTTCTGTTTCTTCAGGAAAATGCCCGTTTTTTGCTCTCCTCTCATACCACATATATGAGGCGAGATAACTCATTTCAGACAGCGAGAATCTTATCAATACAAATCTTCTTTTTCCTGTTGACCATACAAAGAAATTATAAACACATGTTTTTCCCTGCATATAGATGTTCAACAACACTTTATCAATAAGTGCGGTTCAGGTAATCACTTCCTTGATTACTGACCTGTCATATGCTAGTTTTAGAAACTTTGTCAGGATTAATTGCAGTTTGAGGGGTTTATGTTGCCTTTTGGTGGGGATGCTGTCTTGATCAGCAAATATGAAAGTATATTGTTGGGTTTCTTCCCAATACCAATACACAGTATCATGTTTTTGGTCTTGTAAGTGCTCCCATATGCTACAGAAATAATTAAATTTTTATTGACTTTTTGGCCTGGCTCCTAAAGATGAATATCCTTCAGATGCTAAACATTTGATAGGTTTGAAGTTTGGGGAAGTTTCTTTTCATTCCATGGAAAATATGCATGCAGCAGGACAAAGGCAGTCTTAAGTCTTTCGATATGGTTAGCCAACAGAGTATAGGAGAGAGGAGTTGTCAAACTGCCAGTCTTACATATATTAACTTTTCTGTTGGGGTTCTGATTAGGGTTCAAAGCAACAGGATCAGTTCTGCACAAAACAATAAAAGATGGATTTGACCCATTTGCAGGATGCAGATACCCTTGTAAATTGAAATAATGTGGATGCAAGCAGATGGGTCTATTTTCCTCTTCCCATTAACCTTAAACACAGGCAGCAAGTATTATCTGGGAATTTTTCAGATAAATGCTTACAACCATGCACCAGACACTGCTAATTCTGTATTCAGGAAGATATCTTAAAAGCTTTCCCTCCTTCCTTCCTTCCTTCCTTCCTTCCTTCCTTCCTTCCTTCCTTCCTTCCATCTTTCTTCTTCTTTCTCTTGCTTCCTCTTTTGTTGTTTTTATTCTATATGGTATAATTTGATCACAGCAATGAAGAATCTCAGGAAATCAGCCTCACTGGATCATATTGACATTCCACAGAGTTATCAGATGGCAGTTAGCTGCTGTTGCAATGCTAACTCTAACGTGATGATAGTCCTTTCTCCATCTAGTACTAGTCAAGCTCAATCTTAATTGTTTTTTCCTGAGTATTCAGTTTGGGAGGAGGGGCTATTTCAATTTCAGATGGAAAACACTGTTAGTGACATCAAACATCTGAGCATACCTGCCAAGAAATGCAAGAAAGAAGTCACCACATAGTGAATTTTGATCTATTTTTGGTTTTATTTCCTGCTGTTTAGGAGAACCAGGAATGCAGATCAGGCTCCACTGCCCAATGAGAGGCATGTGTTAGCAAGGCTTTTGCTACTTCTTGGAGAATACCCATGCCCTTGCAGCTTTTGGCCAAACCTTTTGTTCTCTGTGGGCCATTGGTAATTTATCTCTGACTCATCTCTGGCAAGGGAATCCCAAGCCTGTTGGAGTAACCTGGGAGAATTCATGGTGATTGATGTGCTCTGAAGAAGAATGCCCGCTGTTTTCCTGTCTCAAATTATTACTCCATAGTTGCCCTCTGTTCAGAGAAATCTCTGAAAAGCCTTATATTAAAAGGATCTCCAGAGATTCTTGATGATTCAGCTGCCAAATGACAAAAAGGGCAGAGAAAGGCTGACAAGCTGACTGAAGTGCAACTTCAGAAGTCAGTCTGAAGGAAGGATTTGGAGGGAGAAAGGGTGTCCTGTGTTCCTCTGGACTGATAGGACAGATTGAGTGTTGCATATCAGCGAATAGCCCAAATGTTGGAAGGAGGTAGAAACCATCGTAGAAAGCATTTGAACGTTCCTTACTGAGTTTCCATGCCATCTCATCACCCCAGAGCAGCTGTTTTAAAGAGCAGTCATAAACTCACCCTGGCTATTGCAAGCACGTTTTCTGCAAGGTGAAAGGTTTGGCATCTAGAAGTGTCAGAAAGAAGCCCTTTGCCATAAATCACACCAAAAAGCACTCAGATTTGACAAGTGCCTTGAGCCCACTTATAGGTCCACCCCTAAATTCCAATATCAAAGAGCAGCCCCTCAAGCTGTAAACTCCTGTAATACACCAAGTCTGATGTGAGAAGATGCATTAGTGGGGAGCTGAATGACAGGACTGTACCTGACACCCTAGGACTCATAGACAGGGGCTGGCACACACAGGGCTCCTTGGCTCCAGTGCCCTGCTCCAAGGATGAAGTGTCTTTGTCTTCACATAGCTACAAAACCCATTCCCTTTCTCTGCTTTCCCCTCCACCTCTCCCTTTTACTGTCCAGATCCTAGCAGTGGAGCCAGCTGAGGGCAAAGCCAGGAGCTCTTGGGCTTGAGTCCTCTGCTCTGCTCTGGGCTGTCCTGAGGCTGATCCCACCACAGAGAATCAGACATCTCATGCTTCATTCTTAAGAATAACGGAAAAAAAAACCTGTCACTATTTCCTCAGCATCCAGCACTTTTTCTCTGGTCAGAAAACAAAAATGCTGTGGTACCTCTGTCCTTGGGATAGTCACCAGTGGTCATGAATTCCTTCCATATATCTTTTTCTTGCTGAAATACCTCCATAAATAAAACAAACCTTTATAAAACAGCAGGAAAAATCCACTCCCAGTGAGACTCCTCAGAGGCAGTGGGAGTGGATGACAGTGTCTGAAAGGTGGGGATAGGCAGCTGCCCCCCTGCTTGCTCACCCAGACAGCTGTCTCTGACCAGTTCACTTCTCCTGGTGATTTATGAAGCCTTTTGATCAGAAGCAAGTTTTAATTGCCTGAACTGCAGAATCTGACACGTGCTTCATCAAGTCAAAAGCTGGGCCTCTTCCCCACGCCCTCCTCTCCTCTCCCCTCCCCTTCTCTTCCTTGGATTCAAACCCTGTAGGGTTCTAGGAATCCTCACATTCCCTAACCTTAGATTCCAATCTAACTGGCCATCAGCTCAATAGTTGACAGAGGAAGGAAAAAAGAGAAAGAACCCCAAAACACTTCTCCACCTGAAGCACCATGAGATTCCCCAGCCTATCCATCTTAAGGTCTCAAGAAGAGGCCCCAGGAAGGGGAAAGGTAGAGGAACCCTCCTGGTGGAGACAGGTCCCAGGGAAGCCTTCTGGCGGAGACTTCATGGTAGCAGAGCACCAGTGGTGGGGAATCAAGGTCCCCCGTAGTGGGGAAACCGGGCCTGCCCATCACTGGGGTGAGCCGGTGTCATGTTACTGTTGCACAGGCAGAAGAAAGGCAAGTGTTACGAACTGTCAGGTATTAATAGGACTATTTCTCCCCATTAAAGCCGTTCCTTTGAGTAAAGGGTTTTCTTTCATGTTCTCCCCAACCAATACTCTGAAAGAACTCCTAAAACCCAGGAATTTTCCAAATCAAAGTCATAATCATTGTCCTTCTGTCCGTTTCCCCCCCTCTGCCACACACACTATACCCCAAACTGCTTCAACTGTCATTATCCCCAGCACAAATGCCTGTTTAAATTCTTTATTCAAGCCGGAGGGCATTTAATAGCTGACTAGATTAAATATTGCAGACTCCAGCCCAGAATCTCTTTGAAAATACAGGTCGAGGTCTATGCCTAAAATCACTGGGTGAAAACTGATCTATGATACATGTTTTAAGTTCAGATCTGAGGACCGAGGAGAAGGGGGAAGGGAGTCTGTTCTGGATCTGGTTTATATTGGTGTAAAAACCTTGAAGTTGAAAGGTATTCCAGGATTCTTGGAGAGAGAGAAAGAGAGGGAAAGTGAGAGGGAGGATGGAAGAAAGAGAGACAGAGAGAAAATAAGAAAGGAGAGAAAGTGGGGGGAGTAGGGTGAGGCGGGTAGTAAGAGAGAGAAAAAGAGAGAGAAGAGCAAGTGAGAAAGCAAGCTAGTTCTAATTAATTAGGTAATCTTGCTACGTGGGAAATTGATATATTTTCCATTGCAAGTAATTAGATATGAAGCACAGCAAAGCATTTTGAAAGTGCTGAGGTTCTGTGGAGGAATTAGCCGCCTGTTTGAAATTAACACTAACTTGGCTCCTCATCAACAACCCTTCCGTAGACAGCATCTCGCTCAGTTACTAAACATGTTTGATAGCTCCAGGGTTCAGAAGTTGGGGGAAGGGGGGAGGGGGGGGCGGTGTTTGTGCCTGTATGTCTGGGACATTTACACTTTCACACACGAGGAAAAGCCTTATTTCTTTTCAAGTTCTGAGACACATGTAAAAAACATTCTTCCGTTGTTTTCTAGATTGCATTAAAGAATATAAGATAAATCGGCTTTTGCTGAACATTGTAGTATCAGCTAAATATCCTAAGTCCATCATGGATAAGGAAAAAAGGACTCCATAGTTAGTCTTTTATTTTAAAAACCTTCCATTTGCATTCACTTTAAACGTTTTTACAAGGTCATGTGATTGGGACTCAAAGGCAATAAATCTAGATTAAGAAACCCTAGGGATTTTTAGACTGATGCTATAGATTATGGGTAGCACCTCAGTCTATTTATCTGCATTATATACGCCTGCATTGTCATTCTCAAAACTAATGTGCTCAATGTTAGCCTTTTTACCTTCGAAAGCATTTGCAAAAAAAAAAAAAAAAAACCAAAGAAAAGAAAGAAAAAGAAAGACTATATTATTTTATTCTTGGCGAAGTTCAGTGAGGACTCTTCTATTATTTAATACAGGTACTTGTTATAAAAGCCTCCACCACAGGTCAAAATTAATCTATCAAACCCACTTGCATGAATAGAATTGCAGAAATAAGCGGGGCATATTTACAGCTCATCGACATGCTTTATGAATGAAAGGTCCAGAACACAGGCAGGTGTCTGCAGAAGCCCGAGAGCCCCCCCAGCCTGTCCCCGGCTCCAGCATGGGTCTCTTCCTTGGCGGTGGCTGCGTCCTACGGCCCCGCGTTGTGCCTCCGGGCTGGCGTGGCTTGCGGAGGAGCAACCATCCCCCCCCCACCGGCCAGCGTGTCGCGACAGCGGTAACCACGGGCACCGCGGGTGTAACACGAGCCGTGGTTTTAAACTAAAATACCGAAGGACCTTCAGGAAAAGAGCAATCATGGTACAAAAAAGAATAAAACCCACCCAGAAGCGCAGGGCTTGCAACTAGCGCAGCACTGGCTGCGTCCTTCTGGAAACGTCAAGCCGAAGACAACTTTTAATTTCCTGGAAAGCCTCTCTCCCGCCGCCGGAGCAGGGCACGGCAGGGCAGGACAGGGCAGAGCAGAGCACGGCAGGACAGGGCAGGACAGGGCAGGGGTCCCTCAGCAGCCGACACCCTTCCCGGTCGGGAGCGCCGGGCAGAGGAAGCCGGGCAGAGCCGGGCACAGGAGCCGGGCAGAGCCGGGCAGAGGAGCCGGGCAGAGCCGGGCAGAGGAGCCGGGCAGAGCCGGGCACAGGAAGCCGGGCGGCACCGCCCGGCATCGCTGCGTGTAAGAGCTCGGGGCTGCCAGTCCAGGCTCTCCTTTGCTCGTCTTAGAAGTCGCTACCCACCTTCAAACAGAAGGCAATTGATTAGTCTCAGTTTCTCCTCCCAGCAGAGATCCGATACTTTCCCTGGGATCAAACAGACCCGAGACTAAAGGAGGGGGTCGAAGGACAGGAAAGAGAGACAGAAAGAGAGAAAGAAAGAAAGAAAGGAAGGAAGGAAGGGAGGGAGGGAGGGAGGGAGGGAGGGAGGGAGGGAGGGAGGGAGGGAGGGAGGGAGGGAGGGAGGGAGGGAGGGAGGGAGGGAGGGAGGGAGGGAGGGAGGGAGGGAGGGAGGGAGGGAGGGAGGGAGGGAGGGAGGGAGGGAGGGAGGGAGGGAGGGAGGGAGGGAGGGAGGGAGGGAGGGAGGGAGGGAGGGAGGGAGGGAGGGAGGGAGGGAGGGAGGGAGGGAGGGAGGGAGGGAGGGAGGGAGGGAGGGAGGGAGGGAGGGAGGGAGGGAGGGAGGGAGGGAGGGAGGGAGGGAGGGAGGGAGGGAGGGAGGGAGGGAGGGAGGGAGGGAGGGAGGGAGGGAGGGAGGGAGGGAGGGAGGGAGGGAGGGAGGGAGGAAGGAAGCAAGGAAGCAAGGAAGTGACGCTGGCCCGGCACACTTGGAAGTGTTATAGCAAGTTTAGACAGAACAGCTGCGTTTTCTTTTTTTTGCAAACAAACAAATAAAAAGCAATATTTAAGAAGAACGTACGTGCTGTGTATCTATGTACAAATGCACACATCTAGGAAATGGCAGGAATGATTTATGCTTCATTTTCTGTGAGCCTTTCTCTTCCCAGTATTTACAAGGCGGAGCTCCATTTGCAAGTTGTACATCTGTTCGCTTCACGTGACATTTTCATAAAAGCTCCAACATCTGGTCAAAATAAACCTCCTTCAGGTACCTGCTTAACTTTTCACATGTCAAAATCCCTTCCCCTCTGAAACTCTCCTTTCCCCCACGGCTGCAGCCGTGTGTGTTGCTCCTTTCTTGACTGCTTGTTTAATGACTCTGCCTCGTCTCAAACAGAACAAAGCAACTCTAAACATGAGGGGTCGACCCTGACCCTTCCCAAGAGCATCTTTCCCCCCTCCCCTCCCGTCCAGATTTCCCCACATTAAGAGGGCAGAGGGGGTCCCCGTCCCGCTGCAAAACTCTGCGGCGGGATTTCTGCACGGCAGCGAACAGGATTTACCGCACCCTTCAAGCAAACCCGTGGTCCTGTTCGGGCTGATATTTTGCACTGGTAAAGCTCCCAAAGCCAAACGACGAGCACTCAATTGTCCCAAGCCGATTCTGTTATTATTTCTGCTATTATTAATTGCCACTGCTATTATTGTAGTCTTGATTTCAGTGTAGTCCGTCGGGATTATTTTGGGGTGAAACGCATTCTCTTTTGCCTGTGTTCATGAAGTGAACAAGAGAGTTTTCGTGAAGTTCCCACAAATTTAGTGTCACCCCTTCATTAAAAGAGTGAGGAAGTGTCGGCTACCCAATACAAGAATACCACACAAACAAGAAGAGTGCAAGCGCTCCTGTACAGGCAGAGGAGACGAGGAATTACTGGGAGAATGGACAGCTTTCCCCCCGACCTTAATATTTGAGGGGGGGTTGTGTTTTATTTTGGGTTTTTAGGCGGGTGTTATCATCATCATTATGTTTCCGGAGTTTTATTGTTCCTGCCCTGTAAAACCGCTCTAAGCCTCCCGCAATCTCGATCACTTGGTCCTTATAAATGGCCGGCTGTTTGCTTTAAAAAAAGAAAAGGGCGACTTTTGTTGTACAAGTGATTTTAACCTGCTCCACCTTCAAGTGACCTGCCAAATGCTACTTCTTACTTTATAGACATCTGGGAATTCCATACATGCCTTAAACTCCAATTACACACCTTCTTCAAAGGACACGTGCTTTGATTTGCCAAGAACATTAAGTGGACTGCAGTCGAAAGAAGCTGGTGCAGAAGTTAATGTAAAATACATCCTGTGCCATGTTTACTGCGGGCAGGCTGTGTGTGCAGCAAATAAAACAAGTCCTGGTGGGATGTGCATGTATGTGACTCCTCTTTTCCCCTTAGCCTTCCGGATCCTTCTACGGGGTGGACTGGACTTTCCGTCACCACCACCACCGCCCTCTTCCCAAAGATGCTGATTTACGGCTGAGCGCTCCCGCTCTCGCTGGCGGGCTCGCTGCCCGCC
>VZZY01006229.1:36952-51546 GCA_013400335.1 Eurystomus gularis | reverse complement strand
CGGTTGGAGCTACCCCAGCGCTCCTCTGCTGCCCCCTGAGTGAGCTTTCCTCCTTGGGTCTTCCAAGGAGCAAATGGCAGTCTGTGCCAAACCTTCTCTTTTGGGAAACAACCGGGAACAGGACCAGGGGAGGAAACAGGGGCTGACTTATCAGGCGAGGGAAGGCATGCATGCACACAGACACACAGTGGGCAAGCGCAGCTTCCCTGGCTTTCAGCTTGCCCCCGCTGTGGGTGCTGGGACCCGTAGGCCTTTCCACTCACCTTGACACCACAGATCATCTGGGAAGCTTCAGGGGTTCCCTTGTGTTGGCAGCAGCTACTGGCCCCAAGATAAGAAGAGAGCTGGCTCTCCTGCCACCTCCCTCTCATCAATAATTTTGGCTATGTCCAAGGCTCCAGAGCTCCTCTGTGGTGCCGAGTACTGTTGTTACGGGCTAAAAGTTGGAAACAGTGACAGTGTGCATCTATAAGCAGTTCTGGGGGACTTCCTTCCTTCCTCCCTCTCTCCCTCTCTCCCTCCCTTCCTCCCTCCCTTCCTCTCTTCATTCTTAGAGAAAAAACATCGAAGTGCAGATCCAAAATCAATGGAAGGAATCCACTGCCTAAAGGAGGGAGAGGCACCATCTCCCGAGGTGCTTTGGCAAAAGACATGGCCTGTCTCGGTCAGCTGAGCTTTGAGTGGGATGCAGGACATCACCTACTTGCCATGGGGCAGGAGAAGGGTATGCAGAGGAGGGTGTGCAGAGGAAAATGTACAGGAGTGGCAAGAATGGTGCAAAGGAAGTGTTACATGGTTTGGAAACCCAGAAAACGCTGAGAAATGTAGGGAGGGGGTAACTGTGAAGACAGAGAAAAGAGGTTGACC
Organism: Eurystomus gularis; assembly: GCA_013400335.1. Taxonomy (NCBI): domain Eukaryota; kingdom Metazoa; phylum Chordata; class Aves; order Coraciiformes; family Coraciidae; genus Eurystomus; species Eurystomus gularis. The sequence continues at coordinate 50,679 of VZZY01006229.1, read as the reverse complement.
ATTATAGATGGTTGGGTTTAGGGTCAGTTACTCTTCATGGAAACAGCAGCAAAAGCAACCAGCAGTAGTAAGCCATGTATGAGCCACAACTACATAGAAAATCCATCATTTTTGTTTTGGCTTTTGGTTTGTCTTCAACTCACAATTCACGTGCTCTTGGTGCAAAGGAAACTAAGCCCATGCTGTTGCTACCAAGACCCACCACAGGAGTGCAGAGGCCAGGCGAGCTGTGGTGGGAGCGGTCTGGCCCAGGGGACCTACTGCTTGTTTGGCTGTTGGAGCCCACCTGGATTCCTTAGACCTGCTAGTGGGCAGCAGCCCTGCCTTGTGCTGTGGTGTAGAGGTGTCTGGAGGAGGATGGATGTGTCAGAGGGTCATGTCAAGGTGTCTGTGTGAGACAGAAAGACATACTGGTGTGTTTATGTATGAGGTGTTTTTCTCTGTGTGTGCACGTGTACAGTTGGTCTTTTGCAGTGTGCCTGCATATGCATGTGCTGGGAGGGAAGGGGAGCGGGGTCTGTGCTGAAATTTGATTTTCAATTGAATTCTGGTTTATTTTGAAATATACAATTCTGGTGGGGAGGGAGGTTGAGGCTTTCTATTCCACACTAAAACAGTAATAAGTAGGTAGTTGATACAGTGTTAAACCATGTGTTTTGAACCCCCAAAAGCCACTAAGGTAGACCTGCAGACCACTCTGGAGTATGGGAGGAAGAATGACATGTCTTGTTCTCTGCTATGCTGTCCTGGTTTGAGTTAGAATAAAACTAATTCTGTTCAGTGATTCCACTTTTCAGCTCAGTCTTTTCTAAGTAACTGCACTTTCTGAAATTAACAGCATATTTTTGCAGACAGTGTCTGCTTCTAGCAGTGATGACGCTCGATGTTTAGAGTTACTACCAAGGATTGGTATGCAGGCCAAGGTCACTGCTAGATATTGTGTACCACATTGGGAGTACAGAAAGTGAAAGGCTGCACCTGCGGGGAGCAGCAGACAGGACAGGTGAACCTAAACTGACCAACGAGCCATCCATCCCATATACATCATAGTCATTAAAAAGGTGAGTGATCAAAAGGACCTATCCCTTCTCTTCCTTCACTGGCTTCTTCTGGTTCAATGGCCAGCACCCGAGAAGGACTCCATTCATTCTGCCTTTGGTCCCGATTCATGTCTTCCTGAACCCAGTTCCCGAATTCAGGTCCCGAACCCAGTTCCTGTCTGCTGCTGATCCCAGTCAGCAGCAGACTTTCCTGGTGCCTGCTCCACGGCATCAGTGGTGAGGGTGATATAATTGCCATCAGGGGTTGGGGGGGGCTGGGTTCAATACTGGTTTTGTATATATCCCATTTTGTTGTTATTATCTTCATTAAAACTGTTACAGTTTTCTAATCCAGAAGTCTCTCTCATTCCCTTTCTCTCCCATTTGGGAGTGGAGGAGGGCCAACAGCAAGCCATAAGGATCTCTCCTTTATTCCCTTGCTCTTCCCCTTTTTGGAGGGGAAAGAGGGGAAACAGATGGAAGGGATCCCCAAAACTATATGATGATCCTCGTGTAGGCACCCATCAGACGCTGTGACACTCTCAGGCTGGGGCAAGCAGGGTCTGCCTTAGCCAGGCAGAAACATCACAGCTTGAGGGGAGTAGGCCGACAGTGTGATTCTTTCTTTGATTTTTGTTTAAGAATGAATCAAAGGTCTGATTTGTCTGCTTGTTTATAAATCAGTGCAGAAGTTTAAGAACTGATATGCACAAGGTCTAGTGGTTACAACTACAATGCTGCCCACTGATGTGTTATGTCCACACACAAAAATTACAACCGGGTTGCAATGGGCTGTTAATATTCCCCACAGAGCATACACATACACACATTGTAATTTAGCTCTCAAAGGCTGTTCACTGTGGTAAGATACCAAACTCTTTCACTGGTAGGCATTCCTTTGGATATTCAGCAATAAAACTAATCTGTGTACACCCAGAGACAGGCTGCCTGACAGAGTGCTTTTGATGTGGAAGCCTTCAGTCTGGTGTTTCCTCAGAAACTGTACCTTCTGTTTCAAAGCCCACTGAAGTCAACTGACATTTCCCCACTAATTTCCAAGTCCAGGTATTTAGATTTCTACAGATGCTAGGTGAAAGCCTGGTTGAGACCCAACCCCTTCAAAACGGGCAGAGAGCACTCTGCAACTTTCCACAATGACATTCATGCTGTAATTTGCTCCGTGTTCAGGCACACCAGGAGATGAGCTGAGACTCTCCCCGTGCCCTGGTACAACCTGTGCAGAGCAGCAGCAAACGGGCAGAAGGAATACACGAAGAGGCTGAGAACGGGAACCGCTCCTTTTTCGTTCTTCCTGTGTATTAGCTGATGCAACCGAAGATGCAGAAGAGCTGCCGAGCACCTCGGTCAGTGAAGCCTGGCTGCCTGGGCCCNCCGGGCTGTGCGGCCAGCGGCCACCGGAGGGCACGATTCCCCGCCGGTCCCCGCTCCGGCCGGCGGTGGGCACGGCTCCCAGGTGAGTCGCTCCCCCCTGGAGCCGAACTAGGCGGGCACACCAAGTCCCTTCCCTCGAGGGTCACGGCCGTGAGATGCTGCCCGCCCGCTCCCGCGGCTGTTTGCACAGATTCCTTCAAAACCTCCGTGCTTCAGCGAGCCCCGAGTATTTTAAAGCGCCTCTGCCCGCCCTGCCTGGCCCGGCCGCCCTCCACCCCACCCCGGGGCCGCGGGAGGAGAGCCGGCACCTGGATCCCCCGCCGACGCTTCTTACCGCTCTGCTGCTGTCCCGCTCACTTAGTTTGGAAGCTCTGGCAAACAGAAGGATGACACGGGAACCATTCAAGGAATCGGTTTCCTTGTCAAAATGACTACAATGATTTTTATTTTATTTTTTTTTCCCATGGGATGTGGTCGTCCATCTAAAAGTCCTAAGGTCTTGCTGGCACAGGAGGTTGAGACAGTGGCTTTTTTTAACTTCCCTGAATGGAAGCCTCGTTGCTCCCCGTGCTCCCAGCCCCTCGGGTGCGCCCCAGCCCGCCCCCGTCCCCGCCGCCGGCAGCAGGGAACGCTGCTCGCCCCGCGCACCGGGCTTCGGCTCCTTCTGCATCCTCCTTTCCGCCTCGTTTTCGCCTCAGTGCAAGGCCAAGAAGTACCTACGTCCCGTTATCAAGTAGTGATCTCACACAGGAGACAGGTGTCCCCGTAAATTAAGCACTGAAACGATCTGCTACACGTGCTTTAATATTTTTTTAAAATTTATTTATATGTTTTTTTCAGGTCCAGAAATAATTCGTGGCAGTGGCTTGGGCTTTTTGGGCAGAGCATGAGTACCTTGGTGGAAGCCCAAGTGGTATCCCCTCCTCTACCCCAGAGAAGACCAGTCCTTCCCATTGCAAGAGATCAACATATCTAATGCTGTGGTGGAGCTCTGCCCCTAATTATGGCTCTGGGTCTTGTTTATGTGGTTTCATGTCTAATCTGAAAAGACTGCTTAGTAAAACAAGCTTATCTACACTCCAGGGGATAATAGTTATTTATATTAATAATGAAGCTTATTTGCTATTTCAGCTCCTTTGATTTTTTTTTTTTTCTTTTCCATCTCTTCCATCTTTCCTGAACTATGTAAATATATCTTCTTTGTGTTCTTCCTCCTCCCACACATGACTCAAATCTATATATTCAATCTTCCAGTACACTTGGCCCATGGAAACTCCATAAAACTTTGGGCCTTTTTAGCCACAAATACTGCTTTTTTTTTTTTCCAAGGTGGAGGAGGGTGCACCTCAGGCACCGATGATGGATAAAGCATTCCACGAAGTCTTCTACTTAGGGGTGGACTCAAACTCTCCCTGCAACTCATACAATTTGAGTCAGAGTCCTAAATCCAGAATTTCAGCATGAAAGTGGGCTTTTCCCCCATTAGCTGTGTCAGCACCCTGGGGAAGAACCCCTTGTGCTTCCTACTCACTGCGGTCTTCTTTAGAATTAGGATTGCTCCTGGGATCTCACAGATGAAGATGAAAAAAAAAAGGTCACGTAGGAAACAACCATGACTCACAAGAGCCCCATAGCAGTTAATTAGACATGGTAAGAGGCTCTCCTTTACCTCTGAGGAAGGCAGCAAAGCCTGGTGTGAGGGAAAGGGCATGGAAGGTTGTCCTAACTTATACATATGCTTTCTTAGGCAAACAGAATGTAGTTTTGATTTGTAACCTGATTGAATGCCAGGTCTACAAGTTGGAACCCATCCACCTCCTCCCACCCTGAGACCACACAGGGTCTGACTGTAGCCATGCAATGGAGGAGAGCCTGGACAGGAAAGGTTCACAGGAGTGAACATACATCTCATTCTTTCCACAGTTACCTTACTTCTAAGGACACCTACTTAGAGCTAGAAGACATTTTGAGGGAGCAGGGGTTTATTTCTATCTCTGCCAGGTTGTATTTCCTTTCAGAAAATACAGTCAAAGGGGAGCCAAAGTTTACGTGTTTCTTTGTAAGTGGGGAGGCTATAATTATTTTGTGCTATGGGCTATCAGCTATGATGCCTAAAGATCTAATGTACGCCATTGCCCCTCATTTTATAACCTAAATCTCATTTGCCTTCCTCTAGAATATAGGACGATGATTAGTCAGGGCAGTGTGCTCACTAGAGATTGATCTGTCCATAGGTCCACGTCCTGAATTCAGTTTCTGACCAAAGGTTATATAGTAGATCACACATTGAAGCTGATCTAGAGCACAAATCTTGGTTACCAAGCTCCAAAGGCAATTTTCCAGAAGAGGCAGTGGTTTATTAGCACGTTAGTGAATTAACACACATTCACTGTTTATGTATGTGTGTATGCATGTATGTCTGCCTATGTACTCTGACCTCCAGACAAGCATCTATATTTTTATCTGCTGTATTGTGAAATATCATACTGCTTCTGCCTTGAAAAGTATCTATACCAAAGAGATTCTCATGCCAGAATCTACTATCTGACCTTGCAGCACTAAAAATAGTTCATGTCAGAAGCAGAGAAATATTCGTTTCTCCTTTTAGAACATTTGTGCTTGCATTCATTAAGGACTTAGTCCAAAATCCTTTGATGTCAAGGGGAGTGTTTCGGTAGGCTTTGGATCAAGACCTAAAATGGGTCAATTAAACTTTAAATAAAGTAAAAATGAAAACAGTTCCAGTCTGAGAGAATTCTTGAATAAAAAGAAATACATGAGAGGCTGTCTTTAGAGTAAAGAGTCAGTCATTATTCCTTAATACTTAGATGAATTTGTGGAATTTTCCATGATTAAAAAATAATCCTTTGCATGAAGGTTGTAACTTGTTTGCAGTCTTCAAAACACCCATATTTTGTTGCATGGTAGAAATGTTGTTGCTAACCTACTAAGTGCAAAGATTATTTGAGCTCAGTGGTACATATATGGGCTGGATTCTAAGCAGTAGGATATGGCCCAGATTTTCAAAGTCAGAGCAGAGACATTGTTCCCAAAATACTCTCTTGTCTCTAGAATATGTTCAACTTTATGTCCCAATTCACATTTGAGCATTTAATGAAACTTTCTAATGTCTGATCTGACATCATTCTTTGCTGTTACACACTTAGCAAAAGGGCTAATACAGCTCTTGGTGACAGCAGATGTAATTAATTTAAAGGCAGAGGATGTACAGTGGAATATAGCAAGGGCTTTATTATAAAACAGTGAGATTTGCATCTTTAGTTCATAATCCTTTTCCCTACAACAATACATCGAATTTAAGAGAATACCTTTTAATAAAAAATAAGGGAATACGAAAACCAAGTATACTGCATTGCTTCTTTGTAGGTGTTGTATCAGAGGTTTGGTCATTTGAATGACATTATGTCTGCAGGAATTTTTGCTGAATGGGGATTATTTGACAGCGAAACAGTCATCATTCCTTTCAAAGAGATAGAAGTTTGATCAATTACATTGCAATGGCTCACAGCCATATGCTATCTACAGTGACATTTATGATCTATTTTGGTTATCCCCAAATGGCCTTCAACCTAGCTATTATCTGCCAACATGTTAAACTTTTGGTCAGTGGAAATCCTTTAGTGTCTTGGAAAGCCTCGTGATGTTGTCTTCTGGCCAGATTCCACTATGGGTAACTACAACTTTATCTACATTCAATGTATGTAATTGAGTGGCTGTGGTATGGCACACTGTCATTTGGCTTCATTTCAATCAACTAAGATAATTTTCTGTATTTTCTTTTCTATAACACCGTGTCATGTTGCTGTACAAAGTGAAACAGCTGTCGCATTCTCCTTCTCAAAGATGCATCCCAGAATGAGCTGTCTCTTCTGAGAGGACAACATAGCCTCCAATTTGGCAGGTAAAATTTTGCAACACCAAATCCTTCCATCTGTGGTTTCATGTTGTCAGTTCATTGCAGGAACTAATAGTCTAGTCTAGATGTCAAACTATCTGATTTGTTAGAGTAGCTGGCAGGTTAACTGTCTAAGTCTTACCATTTCCGCACAGAATTCACTGTGGGAAGTAAAATTCATCAAAAAAAAAAAAAAAATTGAAGAAGAAAAATAGCCATGTTTAAAGATTAGATGCACTTCGAGAAATTAAGTTCTTAGTGCTAAATTAGAAGTGTAACAGGAGGTACTTCATAATTGCTCACATCAAGGGTAAGGGGCCAACCTAAAGGCATATAGACAGGAGGAAAAAAGGAGATACAGTCACTCAGCTATCACTAGGAGAAACAACCCTTCACATTCTTACAGACCTGGAGTAGATTAGAAGCAAGATATACTGCTATAAAGAGACAGAAGATGCTTTTTCGTTCCTTTTGGTTATGGGAGCCATTGTATTTCTTTGATAATACCCCTCCCAACGTGTTAATTGAGACCAAAAAAAAGGATTTCTACTGCTCCTTAAGTTGTGGAGGTTAGCAAAATATTACATGACAAAAAAGTTGCCATTAAATTTTGCTCAACAGCATTTTAAAATGGTATCTGAAATCTACTCTGTTATAGGTGCTACTGCAAGGGCACCAAAACTGAAGGGAGCAGATCAGTGGCTCCCCAGTAACAGCTATGACACCATGAATGATGCAGATAATATCACCCTATTTGGTGTACAGATGCAGGACAGCAGTGCCATACAAGTAGTAGTAGCATTATACATAGAGCGGAAAGAAACCACAGCATAAAGCCTTATTTTTTCATCTCTGAGGTCACACTGCATCTTTGGGGTGATATCAGGTGCTTCTGTGGTATGGAAATGATTCAGAAACTCTCCCAATAAATAGTGCTAATGACCCATAACTTAACAAGAACTGTGTTTTGGGAGGGGTACCAGGATTGAAAGAGGCATCATCAGAACTTTTCACTTTTTATGCCGTCCTCAGCTACCTAGCATGTCTTGGAGGCAAAACACACTGGCCTGATGCTCCAAAACCTTCTCCAGTCAAACACTTGGCTTATGCACTGGATCCTTCAAAGGATTTGACCAATGGGACACATAAGAGTCATGCTTTAACTGCTCTCATATGAGAAATCTCCGCTTTTTTTCAGGAAATAAGTGTGTATATTTTAAATATGACAAGTACCATATGTTCTCATCATAGGTTGGGTAGAACTCATTTCTCTGCTAAGGCAAACCCCATGCTCTGAACATCATAGAACTTCCTCAGTATAATGTAGTTCAGTCTGTAGATATGGCAGTTGTGATCTGAGAAGGGATACTGTAATCATTCTATTCCTGGATGTGTGGAACATATAACTGTGAGAATTGACTTATGCTGTTGTCAACCCATATATGGTTGATAGAATAAAGTAATGGAAATGTGCAAGTCTCCAGATTTAATACCCTGGGGCTGTTGAAGGTGTTTTCAGCAACTTCAACTCCATTTTTCCAAGGCTTGGTTTAGTAGTTCAAGCACAGTTATCAGTACTTCAGTGAAAACTCTGTTTGCTCATGATTAAAACCTTCTTTATGTCAAGAAGGTGGCACCTGATGAGGACCTAAACTATCAGTTTAATAATATTTGGAAACATTCAAGATATCTGCAGCGAAAATTTAAACTGGCTGAGATGTATAATGAAATTAATTCCTTGCGTCTTCAAGGAAGGTGGGGAAAGATCTGACATAGCCTTTCATTTCACAGTCTCTCAATCACTTTCTTTTTCTTTTTCTTTTTTTTTTTTTTTTTTTTTTTTTTTTTTTTTTCCCTTCATGACAATTAGTCATCATCCTACAACTTCTCTTGCATCCAGTAGTTTGCAGTTATAAGAGTCAGGGATGCTGCAGAGTTACCACAGTGTTCTGGCATACCTTTAAAACATGATTAAAAATAGATCAAAACATCTTTCTATATATTCACTTAATGCTCTTTACTTTTTGTTTTATATGTGATTATAATAACAACAATGTGAAACACTTAAAAGTGTAAGCACTCCCAAATGTCCCAGATGGTATTGCTGAGTCCTGATTCAGCTCAAAGTTATTTAAGAATAATTTTTAAAGTATTCCTGTACTCTGAAAATTTCCTGCCAACTCAATGGCTTAGTTACGTACATTTTTCTAAGAGACTTCATAGGAGCTTAGATGGCCAAGATCAGGTCCAAGAGCACCTTGAAACATCTGAAACACTTCAGCATTGGGATAATTACATACTTTTGGGGCCAACCCACATTTCTCTTTGGAAAATGTTTCCCCTGCATGGCTGCAGACAACAGATGGATCATATGATCTTTGCATTTGGAAAGATGGCATAATTCCGGCAGAATGTCAGTTAAGTGAAGGGGGCTGATTTCAGATCCTCATTAAGAAAATATACATCCACACAGAGTGGATGAATGGCAGAATGTGATCACTGGCGCCAGCTTTAATACAAAATGTAGCACACTGTTGCAACATGAAATCTGATGTGCTGTGGCTGGATTTAGCTCTACCGGGTTTTGTGTTCATTTTTCAAATGAATGTGTTTTAAAAGAGACATTCTTTGTATTGCAAGGGCCCTCTGTTCACCAGGAGAGAGAGGAGCAGGGCAGTGGAGGGATAAAAGGCAAATTCAAGGAGCAACCAGCTCTAGGGTTGGAGCTGGGCATCAAGACTTTGTTTGATTTTCCCTTAGACTTGCAAAAATGTTTGTGTTTTGTCAGTGTATTGAAATTTTTCTTTATATTTCTAATCTCTCAGTGTATTTATTAGGATTGGTGCTTTTTGCAGCTGCCATTTTACCCAGAAACACCCCGTGGAGGCAGCATGGTCCCTTCCTGCTGCAGGGAGCTGGTAGCAAGGCCCAGTGCCTCCTTTGCACCCAGATTTCCACAGAGAAGCAGTTCTGTCAAGCATGTAAGAGCTTGAGTAGGGATCCCCGTGCAGTGTAAAATGCAATACAGTTTCCCAGCAATACTGCATATGAGCACTATGTGCACTGTAATCACTACCCACAGTTGAAGAGAAAAGGGCTAGTGGAGCTGCACACCTTCCTTTCAGCATCAAAAATAAAAATAATGGCTATGGCTTCAGGTCACAACTTTTTAACACTCTTTGTTTCAGCAGTGACCTTCAAAAAATCAGGATAGTTATATGATATCTCATCTTGGTCACATAAAATGTGAATGATCCTAAATCACTGGTTGTTTTGAGAATCTTTGTCAAGCTACCTTTTATCCAGATCAGAGACATCGTCTATCCCACATGAACCTGAAATGTTCAAGCAGTGATGGTATTTTTGGTATATTTACTCCTGCCTGTGGTATATTTACTCCTGCCTCCTTTGTGCTAGAGTCACCGCTCTTTCCTCTGATAACTGCGAGTTTCAAAGGTCAGAATTCATTAACAAAATTAAAGACTGTAAAGTAAATAAGCAATGCTAGAAAAAAAAAGAAGTATCAACATCTGAATGAACTCCTTCTCTCAGTTCATTTATTTATGGTGAAGACCCTCCATGCACAGATTTCGTCTTTGCTGTGTAGAAAATAATAAAATGCACTACCTTTTCTTGAACCCCTGTAAGGCCTGCAGCAAGATGAGATGGAACTGGAAGTAACATGGACAATTATTATCTTTCTTCTGCTTGCAGAGCAAAAGTGAGACACTTCAAACAACCAGAGGCTCTCTATCTCTCATTTGAAATTATAGCAAAGGTATGAGAAGAGCATAAACAGGCCTGACATCTCAGCATGCTTGATTCTGCAGTTTGAAATAAAGCTCTGTGTGACAATAGTGAAGCCTGTCCTACAACACCACTGTGTAGGAACACATTAGTGAGATCTCTCAGTGTAAGAGGAGATGGTCTGAGTCAAAGTTATGGCACTGAAGCTCTTGAGATCAGTGTAAGCCACACATAATATAACGCACACAACAATTTGAATACATTACAGTCCTTAGAAGTACATATTCGTATGAAAATTGACAATACAAAAGTAAAGATTAGAGGACTGCTACTTTGACTTCTGTGAAGAAACAGGAGTTTCTGATGTGGAATGACCAGGGAACTGCACTGTGGCTGGTGACCAGCAGAGTGATGGCTGTGAAAAATTTCAAAGGCTTAAAATTTAATGCCAACTAGACCAAAGGTTACACTTGAAACTAGGATAGAGAAGGGAAAAAGTAAAATCTGGATGAAATACAGGCAAATTTTCAAGTAATGTCTGAGCTGCTATTCTTAAACAGCTAAATCTTTAAGGTAATTGCAGTTGAATAGTTTTATTTGGTCAGTTCGTCTATTCTGAGTATACCGCTGTGATGAACATTCATTTCAATATCTGAAATAAGCATGCTTTTTGGAGTAAAGTTTGAAAGAAAATAATCTGAACTGATTATATTTAGCAACTTTTTTAGAAAAGACTACCATTTCTACTGTACTACAAAAAGACTATAACTAACATACCTATCCATCCTTGTAACTGTTTTGTTGTATAAGTAGTAGGAAAAGCCTGACTGTCATTGTTGCAGATTGGTAGTATTCAATCCTAGTAAAAACAACAAATTTTTATGAAAGCGAGGACTCAGCATGCACAGCAGTCACATTTTAAATATCAGTATTTTGTCTATTTTTAATTAAAAAAGAAAACAACCAAAAGGTGCAAGTTCATTGAAAGGACCAAAAGGGCTACATAGAAAAGCTCTTTGAGAAACACCACTGATCTGAAGGAGAACAAAAATAAATAGAAAAACTCTTTTCCATCACTTTTGCTTAGTACCCCAATGACTTAAAAAACTAATTTATTTTAAAGTTTGTACAAGAAAAAAAAAGTGTTGTTGGACTAAGACTTCACTTATCAAGTTTCATCCTGGAGGGAATTTTTATGGCTGAGTTATAAATCCTCCACATTAGAGTGTTTATAATGGAAATGCTGACAAATGCGATAATAAACACCAATCATGGGGCCATAGTAGCTGGTCAGAATGTGGATGCAGGAGTTTGCAGTGCTATCATAATATTTTGTTCTGTTTCCAGCACTTACTTGCTTAAACCTGCTTTCAGGTTGAGCAGCTGTAAAACAAGATCAGTCTGACAATGGATTGCAAAATCATTTGATTATTTTTAATTCTCTTAGAAAGCTTGGAAATGTCCCTCAAATATGACTTCATTTCGACTTTTTTTTTTTTTTTGGTTTACATGTCTGAATACTAATTGTAAAGTGATAGCTTCAAGGGAACCCAACTTTCTACCAAAAGGCAGCCTTCAGTGGGCAAAGGGAATATAAACAAACCCGCCTCAGACCAGGATCTAAAAATGGGTTATGATCAAACAGCTCTAAAGCTTTCAAAACCCCCTTATTATCTTTTCCCAGAAGTAATTGACACTGTCAGTTTTTGTTCTTAATGCGGTGATAATAGCATGATGCTTTGGGGACACCAAGGACCGCGGTTGGCCTCAGCCTTGGTGGCAGCTGGGCTTCTGAGCAAAAGAAAGGCCTTTCTTTCACTAGCGTGGGTGAAATCCTAGCCTTGCTGAAGTTAGCAACACTTTTGCACTTGACTAGGGCCAGAGTTTCACTGGTTTCTCAAGCCTGACATGCTGTTTTATTGCACTGTGACTTCACAGACTGAGATGCAGCTATCTTGGATTGAGACAAGGATGAGGGGAAGAAGGGACCCCACACTCTTGTTATTTCAGGGAGACGGGATTGGACTCCACCAAGAGGCTTGTCTGCAGTGTTTCCATAATTTGTTTATATTCTTAGCACACTGAGCTTCCAGGACTTCAACACATTCACATGGCCAGTACGGTATCTTGCTGTTTCACTCAGTTCTTCATGGGCATAAGGGTATGCTTTAATTTTAAGACGGATGTCAAAGAAAAAAATGCACCTAGGCTACTGTTCTGGCAAATCTTTGCCAGTTTTGGAAAAGCACAAAAAATAAAAAAGCCCCCTTCATCAGGTTCTCCGCTCCTATAAATCAATATGTGACTCCTTCAAAGTCATTGACATGGCATGAAATGCATTGCAATACTTCATCTGTGCTGTTTGAATATTGTACTCATGGGCTTATACCACAACTGCATTTTAAATTTCTAATGCTAATTTTAGAATCAGCCATCATATAAGCATGTTCCTACTGTTCTGTTTTGCTGCTGCAAAATTTCCAGTGATCTGTTAAAATTTAGGGTTCATAATGCAAGATCCAGCTTTTGATTTCTATTTAAAAATAAAATGTAACATTTCTGCTTTTCTCTAGTCTTTAACACAAGTATAGAAAAACCTTGGATCTTGAACAAATTCCAATGTTTTGTTGTTAAACCAAGAAGAGAAAACCAATGATTTTTGAACAGACATGTTTACATTATGAATCTCTTAACTTAAGATGCTGTGTGCTATAGAGTTCTAATTTTATCCAGTCACATGAGCAAGAAAAAATATGAAAAAATACATAATCATGCTGTGGAAAGCACACTTGCGTAGAGATTGTAGAGAAATAGTGCTAAGATGTGAATAGTGAATTGCATATCTCATTGCCCTTAAATAATTTGTCTTCATCATTTTGCTTGAGATAGTGGTAACAGTAAAATGCATCTGGGTCATGTGAACAGCTGTTGATTTTGGAACACTGTTCATTCTTAGTTCCTTTTCTCATTTTATTTTTAGAAAAAGAAAAAACAACCCAAAGAACACACAAAAACACAAAACCATCTGAAGAGGTGAAACACCCCAGCTTCCAGAGAGGATCCAGCTGTGTTAACTATCCAACTGCCTCTTGGAAAAAAAGCATCCTGACAACCGGAGGGCAGATGCAATGTGTGGAGTCAGGGAGGTCAACAAAAACAAGTGGAAAAAGAAATCCAGGAAACAAGTGAAAGAGGAAGAATATTAGAGTATTAATACAGGACGTTAGATCGCTCATGATAATACTGAAGTGAATGGAATGACAAAAAGAAGAATCACCACTGGAGCTGACAAAACATGAGAGAAGAAATCAAAGAGATAGCAGGGTGGGATTTAGATCTTAGCCATACCAGCCTGAATCCAGGGTGGATCTTGATTTCACTAATACCGTGACAATTTTATATAACGGAGATAAAAGCTGTCCTGCAAAAAAAAGCAGAACCTCTGCCCTGGATGGGACATTTGCTCCCGAGTTGAACGCAGGCTGGGCTGGGCCTGAACAGGCTGGCTGCCGCCCGTCTGCTGCAGACAGGGCTGGAGATCCGGCTCTGTTCGCGGCAGCGGCGAGGGGAGGCGCCGGCAGCAGGGAGAGGCGGCGGGGCCGCGGCAGGGAGGGCCGGAGGGGCTGCTAGCC
>VZZY01006229.1:18281-36317 GCA_013400335.1 Eurystomus gularis | reverse complement strand
AAGATTTTCAAGCAAGCAGGTGACGCAACACAGAAGGGCCTCAGACCTTCGTTCTCCCCTTCCCTTTAAAAAAAGTTATATATATTAGCAAATGTACACACACTGAGGCTCTCCACCCCTCCTCTTCCTCACTCCTGCCCCCGCCCCCAGCGCACGCTTCCCCAGCCGCTCCTCGCTTCGCGCCCCACACCCCGCCGTCCTGGCTGCGCTGCGAGGAGCCCAGGCAGAAGCCACGGCTCCGCGTCCCGCGGAAGGAGGCGCCCGGGGCCACCTGCTCGGTGCCGTGGGTGGTGTCTGGCCCCCAGCCCCGTCCCGCCGGGCCCCGGCGCTCCCTAGCTCGCCTTCTGCCTGCTGCTGCCGTCTAGGAGCTCAGTCATGAAGGAGATGTACACTATGGCCAGGCGCAGTGTCTCTATGCGGGAGAGCCTCTTCTCGTAGGCGAAGGTGGGCACCTTCTTCCTCAGCTGATCAAACGCCTCGTTGAGGTTGAACATCCTCTTCCTCTCCCGTATGTTCGCAGCCTGGCGCTGGGCATAGGTGATAACGCGCTTTCTCCTGGGTCTGTCCAGGAGGGAAGCGGTATGTTCCCTCTCCTCTTCCTCCTCTTCCTCGTCTTCGAGATCTCCATCTCCGAAGGCAGCCAGGGGCAGCCCCCGGGCCACCCCCTCCCGGAGCGACAGGGTTCTGTCCCTGAAGGGAGGCTCGGAGGTGACCTCGCAGAGCCTCAGGCCCGGTCCGGCCCGGGGGGGACCCTGGGGAGCCCCCAGGGAGAGGTCGGCCACGAAATCCAGCACCGAGGCGCCCAGCAGCCCCTCAGGGCAGGGCACTTGCGGGGCTCTGCCGTGCAGCTCATCCAGCAGCCCCGGGCGCTGGTGGGCTGGGAAGAGGCTTGCTGACATCTTACTTCAGAGAGGGCTTAATCTCGTCCCCCATCCCCAGCCCCAGCGGCGTTAATATTTATAACCCCCAGGATAACAGGATTAGCAGGACCAGAAAGAGCGGCTGTAAAATTTCTCGCCGTGATGCTGATGAGAGGAGACAGGCAGCCCCCTCGGGGACGCGTGGATGCTCCCGAGAGAGGAGTCCCCAGCGAGTCAATCCTGTCAGAGCGATCAAGGACAGTTCCTTCTTGGCAAAACCCTCCGCTCTTACCTGCTGAGCACTTTTGTCTCTTCTTACGCATCCGCAACCAAGCGATTTTCAGCCTCTTTAAAGCCCGCAGCCGCAGAGCCGGGGCTCGACTGGGCTTGTTTTCCTGCTTTCTGTCGGGATCTCTGAACCCTGAGAGCCAGACTGACAATTGATGTTAGGCAAGTGCATGTACGCTTTTAATGATGTCCTGAAGAGGGGTTCTCCACGCAGAGGGTCACCGGGGAATGTTTACCCTGTTTCCCAGCGCAATGGGAGCTGAATGACAGGACCTCCATTAGCCTAAGTAAGCATTGGGGGGGACCCGATATTGCATTCCCGGTAGTAACTGTTGGAATCGCTCTCCATTCCCCCTAAATCTCCTTCAACTAGAGTTCAAACATCTTTCCAGTAAAAGACTGCTTCAGAAAGCTCATTTCGGTTCAGGCAATCTCACAGCACTTGCTTTGAAACTCCTTCCTCTTGCCCATGGGCCAGGATAAGCTGGTCCTCGTGAGGGCAGCGGCTGCTCTTGCACCTTCGGCAGAGCAGTCCTGGTCAACCTGAGCGCACGCTCTGATAACGCTGGATACAGACCGCAAAGTACCGTGAAATGCATATAAACACAACCGTACACCCGACACCGCGGAATACCTTTCTTTGATCAAGGTTTCCTTGGGGACCGACGTTGGGAATTGTTTTGCTTTTGCCTGGGGAGGCTGGAAGAGGTTAGGGACTGGGTCTTCACCCTCCCACTCCATAGACTGTCTCTAAATAAACAACCTGGCCCTGGCAGGCCCTGGCAGTGTTAGACGCACCCAGGCTGAATGGGGTCGAGTTTCTTTGGCACAGGACTTGTGCACCCAGCTCGTTTAGGAGTGGCTGGCCGTTACCTTCCTAAACCCTGATCTCCCCCTTTGTCACGCATTGTTGCCACTCTCGCTTTGGGGCTAATTAGTCTCTTGGTTTCTAAGGGGATTTCAAAGCCCATCAGATCAAAGGAGGCGGGTGGGGGCGGCCGGGGGATCCCGCTCCGCGAAGCTCCTTCCTGTGTGCCTGCAGTACCGCCGCCGCTTCCCACCGCGGGCCGGGCTCTCCCGTCACTCGGGACGCAGCCGGCGCGCCGTGCATCCCCTGCTCCTNGGGTGCGGGAGGTGCGCGGCCGCGGAGCTACGTTGGACAGCTCCAGAGCGGGCGCGGCCGGTCCCGGCAGGAGAGGAGACCTGCCCTGCCCACCCTTCCTGCCGGCCAGCGACGGACCTCTCGCCGTCCTGTCGCACCGCCGCCACCGCTGCGGGCAGGGACGGGCGGCGTTGTCCCCGCGTTAGTGGTTTAATGGCACGCCTGAGGCTAGTTAGAGAGCAAGTGGCGGGGAGACTCTTCTGAGCGAACAGGGACAATGTCACTCAGAGACGTGCTTATCTATGGCAAGCGCCGTTCGTTCAAACACCTGGTGAACAGACTGATTAGGCGAGGAGGAGCTGTAAAACAGCCGTTCAGAGGAGTGCTGACTAGAGAGCATCGAAAAGTAACAGTGAGTTGAAGAGCTCTAAACGTTGATTGTTATAGAAAAAAGCCCGGTGGACGAAGGGTCAGATAAATATTTATGATCGATCCACAAAGGAATGTAATTTATATGAGATTCTTTTAGGTGAGACGGTGAGTATTTCGTTTAAAGACATCGAGGTATAAATTAAGGCAAAATGCCAGCAAAGATGTGTCACCACAGGGTGCAAAATTAACGGGGAAGTACAAATACTTCAGACAATGAAAGAAATGAATGCAAAAGTGTGAAATCATCAGCTCTGTGGCAAACTTCACACGAATTTCCCGTCATGTGGGAAACTGGCGTTTAGAAGAGGATCGAGCAGTCCTTCACCACGGTTCCTTCAGAAAGAAACTCTTGCTCACATCTCTGTTTCAGATCCTTGCAGGACACAAACTACAAAGACAACCAGAACTAGAAGTGTTGTATATTGCAAGAACGTAAAGGGGTTTTGTTGCTGAGTCAGTATTGCAACACAGAGCAAGATAACATAAAATGTAGAAGATTAATTCGGGACGTGTACTAAAGCCAGGACTAAGCCAGGACTGGGAAGTCCTAGCAGAAAACGAAGACTTGTAGCCAAGGTGACTCCTCCCATCAATCTGTTTTCTTTTATTGCTACTTTGTTTCCTGGTTGTTTTTCCCCCCCCTCTTATTTTTGCTAAAATATCGATTTTTTTTTTCCTCGTATGTTGATTATTTTAAATTTTATATAATAAACTAAATGAATTGTAACTTGAGACATGCTTTTGAACATTTTGATATATTTGGTGGTTTTTATCACACTGGGGAAAGTATGGAGCTGAGGAAACGGATAATGAATATCCGTGCTGCAGGGGACAGATTTTCAGTGCATAGACAATACAACAATGCAAGGGAAGCAGGACAAACTCTCATGAGAGGCTGCTTTATACTCTGAAATCTTTTCAGACCGGATTAGTGCTCAGATGTGTGTTCTAGGTTTGTTTTAACCAAGAATACAGTTTGCTTTGCTCTATGGTTGTTCATCTTTCTTCAGTCACTTCTTATCCTACCTTCTAATTTTGCTTGTTTATCACAAAAAATATTTACTCACAAGATACTTACTGAAGCTAAGCACTGATGGCTACATCTTCAAGCCACTCTTTGACTATTTGCATTAACTATTTTTCTTCAGAAACATCTCTGATATAAACCTTAATCATCTTGAAAATCAATGTATCATAACAAATCCAATGTCCTTTGTACTAGCAGGTATGATAAGAATGTGCATTTTAGTTCACTGTACTTCTATGGAAATAGTTTTACTCCTTTTTTAATCCTGTGTGCTGAGTCTTTATGCTGATAATTCTCCACATTATCACACAGGAAAAGACAGCCACTCTGATGACTTAACATTAGTGATTAGAGATCTTATAGATTTTAACAGTGACCTGTAATTTAATGGAAAATTCACTGCAAGTCAGTGGTGATCCTGGGATGCACTGTCCATCAGATATGACTCAGTAAGCAAGAAGCTCAAAGTTACTGTCTATTCTAGAAATGACAAGATATATATATGAAACTTAAAAAAAAATAATCTACACACTTTTCTTGTAAGATGAGAAAAGTCTTCTCTCCTTTAAATGATCCATTAATAGTCAGGGAGTTACTATCATTCTCAAACTCTGGCCTGAATAATAGAAACAGATGCAGTGTGTAGCAGACTAATGCTCTCTCTCTCAACTTACTGAACTGACAGCTGTCTGGTCTTCTTGTTAAACCTTAAAATTAATGTCCGTGGATCTGGACACCTATTACCTCAAAACACAGGGTAGTTCCTGTCCTGTTGAGCTCACAACTTGCATTCCTGACAGACCAGACCAGATCAGTTCAGTACGTATTTGTGGAGATGGGGCCAAGGGAACAGGTAGAGTTTGGACAATATCTTATCTTGACACCTTGTTCTATCAGTGGTGGAGACGAAAGCACTATGAGCACCACCATTTTTATTTATTTTTTTTAAAGAAGGAAGTATTGGAAGTATTTAAGCAAAGCTAGATGAAGACTGGCTGCTTTTGATACTAGAAGAATGTACTATTCACATGAAAGCAGGGCAAAATGTCATTGAATGGGGTATCACTGGAAGGGCAAAGGAGATCTGTGGTATCTCAATGCATCATGAGATTATATAGGCAGGAAACACAGGACTGTGATGGAGTTTATGTTCAAAGAGTTTATGTCTTAAGCAGTTGTGAAGCTGAAGGAGGACAAACAAAATATCAGATGAATTGGTCAGTATGGTTTCGAGTGGCTTGCAATGAAACCAGGAAGGAGGAGACTGCTAAAGTCAAAGTCAAAGCTAATGTAGACTAAAGGAAGCAGTGCCTTGATGGCAGAAACTGCTGGGAAAGCCTTTGGTATATTGGAGATAGGTGAAGTGTACAGAGATAAGGACCTCACTTTGACTTCTGCAGGTCTCACGCGTGGAAAGAATTGATTAATTCCATCAGTTAAGAAAAATAAAATGGATACTAGAAATGGGCTCGTATTATCTAACTGATGACTCTTACCCAAATATCATGTTATCATGGAGACATTTTGATTCCTGCAGAGATATGAGCACGTGTAATGGAATCCACAGTCCACTTGGCTGTTTCCCCTGACAGAATGTCTAAGGAGCTTGGCATACTGGTTTGTAACTCAGATAACTTAAGTCCTGCTCTAGAATTAGCAGTTTATGAATAAACACTAAAAAAAAAGTCCAGTAAGGTATATATCCTGAGTATTTAGGCAAAGACAACTGGATATATTTGAGTGCAGTGACTAGAATTTGAGTCTGTAAGAATTCTCTGCAACCCTTTTCCCCCTAAATACTTTACCTATATGGGCAGTATAAGAATTAACTTTATTCCATATGTTGATGATATATGTGAGTACCCTCTGCTCACAAAGTGAGTGAAGTCCAGTGTACCAGTCCAGCATAGGGATCAGTTTTGTTCTTAAGACCAGAGTATATCCAGTGAAGTTAAAGTATCACAGTCTGGTCCCAGAAGTAATTTCTTGCACAGATCCTGCGTGCATCTGACTGCATGAATGCATTCCTGTGTCACAGCCTGCCTTTAATAGGACTCTGATTTGGATACAAGCATCTGCTCACAAAGGTCAGGTTTAACAACTTGGCTTTCCCTGACAAAAATGTGACATTCAGTAACAGAATTGTTCCCTGACACAGGAAATCATTAGCAAAATAGTATTTGGGGCAAAACCTGAAGAAAAGAAACAAAACCCCTAGGTACATTCTGCCAGCAAAGTGTGTTTCATTTCTGTTTAAATCTGTATTATGCACTGCGTGAAGAGTTTAAAGAAGTAACTGCTGATATTTCCCCATACAGGACCAAATGACAAAGAAAAAGTTTGAAAGTGCGGTTTTGGGTAAATCATTGACAAATGAATAGCAGTGGTAAGGGTGTGATGTGATTCATCATGCTTGCAAAAGCTTATGAATGATACTTTTCCCCTTAATCGTAATGTTGGGGGTGGGAGGGATTGAAAACAGGACTTTTATTAAGGTTGGAATGTCAATCTTAACTTTAAATTTCCTGGCTTTTTATCAGGGTGCATGAAAATATGTAATGTTATTTAAACATAGGTTCTTTCATCTTGATTTTGTTATATAAATATTGTTTCTGGAAAATGGAATGCAGTAAAAATATGTATTGCTTACCTAGGACTCTAACTTTTTTTCCTAAATCTTTATTACAATAATTAATTTTATTATTATGTAATTATGTACAGCAAGCCATTAATTAATGCTTTTTTCTCTCCCCCTTTTCACAATTTGTAAAATGCAGGGAAATGTCTGGCTGAAAGCTACAGTTACTTAAGATTTTGTTTATATATCAACAGAATAAATAATGTATGATGGTGAACCAAGATTCATTACCAGAATCCTCTATGTAGCTACCATTTTTTATTTGGTGGGATCACTTTGAGTCAAATAAGCCGTTTTGTCTTTTGACCTACTCAGCTTTGGATCATCTGATACTGACAATACATGTGTCGGGTAAGACCTTTTACCTTTTAGTATGTTTTCATGTTTTAGAATCTATACTTTACCTACTTCATTTTATAGAATCTGGAATTACCAGATGATTTTTCATAGTTCACAGGCGCATCTCCTGCAACTAGCAAGGAGGCCTACAATGAAACTCACCTCTGAAGAATGGGTCTCCTTTGCCAAGCTTCTCAACCATCCACTGCCTTCCTAGTTTTGTTATTCTCCTAAGGATATGGAGTTTCTTTCCTTGCTAGTCCGATTATCCTCTTAAGAGCTTGTGGGTTTGTGCATATTTATGACAATAGTTGCCAATTACAGTATTACACAGGATCTTTCCCACTGAATTTCATTTAATTCTGATTCAACACAATACGATGAATAGTGTTTTCTTTCCTTCTTGTTGTCCAGTGTTTCACCTTCTTTTTTCCCCGCTGTACTACGTAAGCCATGATTTAAAGATAGGATTAATAATTTCATAAGTGCTTTTCAAAAATATTTCTCATGCTATATCAGCTGCCATATCAATGTACTTGATAGATATGGACTGAATAAGTATTGTTTCTGTTTCCAAATGGGAAGCAGAAATAGAACAATACACCAAATAGAAATAGAACAATTATGGCTAATAGAACAAAATGGCAAATTGGAACTGAAGGCTCCAATCTGAGTTATCTAGAATTTAATTTTAGGGAGCATTTGTGTTATACAACCTTTTTACCTTAAAAAGATCCCATTAAGATGCTAGACTCTTCCATAGGTGATACCCAATTTTTTATGTGAATTAAATGTAATAGATGTTAGTCAAGTGGTTTATTAACACATATCTGTAACATATTTTTATTAACGGAGACAGCTTTGGTTGCTTACTAGCTTAAACGGTTTGATCTGCAAATGTAATTTTAAAAATGCATACCAGTTTTCTTCTTATTTGCTAGATTTTTTTAAAGTAAACTGCAAAATGAAAGCTTCTATCCTATGTTCCATCACATTATCCTCACGTGTTTGTGGCAGGGCTGAAATCTTTAGAGTCACTATGCTACTTGCTGCCTTTAAACATAAAAAGCCAGAAGTTATTCCCTCATCTGCCATTAGGACCTGAGAGAAGAGGGCATATTTTGCCAGAAGGTTTCACAGATATTTTCTAGTAGCAAAAGCATACTGAGAAGAGGACGATTTGTTCCTGTCTACAAAGGGAATTGACATTTTGGCACTTCTCATTTCTGACAAATTAGATACAACCTGATTTACCCCCTCTGGTTTCCTCTTATCAATGTTTCTTTTTGTGTTATGATTCACTGTGATGTCCCATCTCTTCTCCCTTGAACCATTCTTGCTCCAGTCACCACTTTTTGGGCTTATTACCTCAGTTTCTGTGTGGAACATGGTTTAATCTTACCTTCCTGGGCTTCAGTCTTCTATTCATCTCCTTATACTCATCTGTCTCTACCCCAAACCCTCACTTCTCACGGCTTTTTTATTTTTTGTCTCTCTCTCTCCCTTTAATCATATGACTCGTTTTTGTTTGCGGTTAGTGTTATCCATCCCCAGCCTTGCCCTGGCACACCAGATCAGAGCTGCACTAATCTTGCCTGGCAGTGAGCTCAAGCACGGGTAGAATCTTTAGTGATTTTGGCACTTCAATCCAAATATATAAGCAATCTAGAATATTTAAAGTCTTAGAATTTGTAATCTGCTCCAGCAAGGCAGGTCCTTAATGAGGTATCTAAAAGTAGACTCCTCTCAAAAATGCTTAATTATCAGAATTTTGAAGAAAAAGGAAAACAATGCAGTTCCCAATAGCATTGCTCTACATGCCATCATTTTGACTGGATTACAGAATAAAAAGATATCATTAATGTCAGTGTAACTGATTTTAACAATTCTTGATGCTATTAGTAATAATATTAACCTCAACACTAAAGTTGCTTAAAATTGTGTTAGTTATATAAATCCATTTTATAGGCTCAACAGCTAGAAGGTAAAGAAGCACAAATACATTTTTTAAAATCCTGTTTTTTTAAGACCATTATGTGATTCATATACATATGTGTGCAGAGAAGGAGACTAACCTGGGAATTTGACTAATACCTTTCATGCTAAACTGGGAGTAGAAACGTTGACAATCTAATATATGTCTAGTCACCTGTGCCATAAAAAATAGTCATCTGGGTTGTTTTTTATTTTAATATTTTTGGTAAGTGTGATATTGAATGTTTTTTCTTTGGAAAATGCTTCAAAGATGATGGATGGTGTTGTGCTCTCTGCCAATTTAAATGACAGATTCTATCCTTCTAATAGAAAAAACTTGGGCAAGTCAAGCATTCGACTATTTCAAAATCTTGTGTAAAGTGGTCTTTTTCAATTACAGGATTCACTACTTACTGGAGAAGGTACATACAGGCTTTAAATATTATTTGATCTCCCTTTGTTTATTCCCCTTTGAATTCAAGAAAATATCTCATTATCATGTTGTTCATTCAAAAAAGAAACTCACATGCAATTATGTCACAGATGCTAACTTCTACAACATAGCTAATATGGCACTGTAATTTTATTTGTTTTCGGTAAAAATTAAAAAAGCATATTGATCTTTTGGGGTTATTAGAAACAAACAATGTCTCAGGATGCTAAATTTTTTTTTTTTTTTTTTAACGGTCATACTAAAGCAGTCTTTCCTCCTCAATGTAGACAGATCATTGCATTGCTTACTATCCTTCCTTCTATTTTCTGGGTGTTATAGGTTGTAACAAAACTGAAATCTTGGCATACTGAGAGTTTGATGATTATCAGTAGTTATCATGTAGGAATGATAATGAATTAGTAGAAAATTTCAGAGCTAAATAAGGAGCAGTTTGGTATGTTAATGCCTGGGAAAATGCTGGCCTGGCCCTGACTATCAAAGAACATCAGGCATTACTTTTGTTTAGGTGAATTGTTTCTCCCGTTGCATCCACATGAAGAAGAAGGGAAGACTTTCCTTTGTTATGCTTCTGATTTATCACAAACGTGTTGCTTCCCACCACATATTAGATTAGATGATCTTCCAGGCAGGGGCTGAATCTTCCTTTATATTTCTCCTGTGGCTAGTAAGAAGGGAAGGTCAGACATTACTGCACTCTTTAAGCATTACCAGAACATGAGGCAAAGTTTATATTTTAATCAGTTTGGGACAAAAAAGTGTATATTTTAAAGGAAGAAAGAATCAAGTAGAATCATAGCCTAGCTGGAGAAGGGGAAGCAGGGATTGTGAGTACACACTGCCTTGATGGTGGTGGCGTAAAGAGAAGGTGAACCCTTTCCTACTGCACCAATAGGGCTGGAGATTTAGAAGGAAGCTAAAGCTAGTTCTGGGAAGGCTATCACACACAGATGAAGCCCAGAGCTCTTGGGATTGAAGATGTTTTTAACTTTTCAAATTCCAAATTCTATCCAGTGAAGGGAAAATAAAATATAGGTTGAACCTAAAAGCTGTAGTAACTATTGTAGTGCTACTCATGGACACAGTGGTTTGAGGGCAAAATAGTAAACAAAACCATACATAAATTATACATTTAAAAGGCAAATAGTACATTAAAAAATGCACCCAAGTGAATGTTCAAGGCTAGAGAGTGAGGAATGAGGACTCAAAGTCCACCTATTCTGTAAACTCACTGATTTCAATGCAGCTTCTTCATGTCCTCTCCCCCAGGTCATCTTTGTTCCAGATTTGCCCAACTTCAGAGAATTCCTCAATAATGCAATCTCATCCCCCCTTAGGATTTTACCGAGGCTAACAATGTGGAACAACAGTTTAGATTCATTTGCACAAAGGACATAGTGAATTACAGGCAACTTCATCCTTGCATTTAAAATAGCCCCAGACCCCAAGTGCAATTATGTAAGCACTTAAAAAAGGACTTGCAATTATTTACTGTTACTTTCCTAGATATAGGGTGCTGGCTATGGCATGTTTTGCTAACAGTAGAGTAAGGGAGTTGTAGAGAATAATATTATTCTGTTTCTCTCACTTTTCATATTGACTTCCATTCAAACATCATGTAGAATGGTTTAAACTGCAACAAGCTAACGAGCGTGTACATAATACATCTGCAAAACGTGTAAGCATATCACATTGTGAAGGGGTAAACCGAAGAGAAGTAGGTTCAGTTATTTGCATTAGACTACCAAGATACATTAGTAGCAAAGCTAAGAACAAAACCACTATCTCTGGTCTACTAGCTAATTCTTTAATTGCTAGGTAATCCTGGCTCACAAACTCAGGGAAAGTCAAATCACTCACTTCTGCTTGCAAAGCTAAACTGCTCTGGGATTATCTCATTTGTGAGGCCAGATCCAGAGAAAATAAGTTAGGAATGGAACAATCCCTTTTAACTTTAGCTACAGAAAGATTGAATAACTGGGCAAATCTATTTTCTTTTTTACATTCCAGAAAGAAGTAAGGACACATATAAATCTCGTTTTAGTTAGCTCAGGTAGAAAATCAGCACTGTGAATTAAAACCTTGATATACAGTAGTACACAGTATACATACAGAGGGAGCATCTTAGGATGTTAAAGATTAGCCATGGTGGTTTTGGTTTAGTCTTTATTGCTATGAGAGATTTTTTCCAGGATTTCTTGACTCATTCCTCTAAGCCTGTGTTGAAAGGGAGTTTCTTAATGCATTCTGAAGCAATCACATCATTTGCAATTTTTTTTTTCACTTACTGTTAAGTACTGGAGTTAATTTTTTCAGAATATTTTAAAACACATCTGTTTTAATTACATCATGCATTTTTTGAAAGTATTAACATTATTTGATTTGATATTCAAAGACAAACATAGCAAGGATGTTTTAAACAAGTTGAGAGAGTAGAGAGTTCTTGTTAATAGCCTTTTAATATTCAAACCCATTATCTTATGAATAATTAGACTAAAATTAATCATTTGGTGAAAACCAATGTAGCTCTAGGTAGTTGTATAAAGTTACTAAGAGACATATTTAACCCGGTGCTCTTTCCAGTGATAATGGACTCAGGAAAATTTTCCACTGGCCATATCTTAGCATATTAGAAACAAAGTGTTTCTGCTCAGAGGGATGAAAGTGAAGGAAAAACTTCCAACCCCATTCTGTAGCTAAAACCAAAAGTGTTATGTTTTCTGTTGATAGAACTTACTGCTATATGGCCAATCTTAGCATATTAGAAACAAAGTGTTTCTGCTCAGAGGGATGAAAGTGAAGGAAAAACTTCCAACCCCATTCTGTAGCTAAAACCAAAAGTGTTATGTTTTCTGTTGATAGAACTTACTGCTATATGGCCAATCTTAAGCTTGACAGCAAAACTAGGAAAAATAAAGGAACTTAGAGGAAGAATCAGAAATTTTAAAATAAACTTTTTTTTTTCCAAGTAGAGAAATTTTCTCTAAAAGTAACGCAGAAAAGAAGACAAGAAAGTCCAGTGGGTCCCTTCCAGAATTTGGAATTTTCAGATTTTATCTGCCACTTTTTCTGATTTTAGTTTTCATGTTTCATAAGCAGACTGCTTACAGAAAAAGCACCATGGAGCTGCAGGAACCTTTTTTTTTCATCAACTTATGGCAATCCATCCCCATTTCAGTTTTATAAGTCAGAAAGTGATAACTGGAACATCAAGGATCAGTGTAGCTTTTTGCATCCATACGACCAGCCTAAGACCTCTAACTAGCTCTACTTTTGGCTAACCAGGAACCTTCCTGATGAATTAATCCACAAAGGGAATATGCAATAAATGGAAAGAAAACAGTTGACAAAGCACAATTATAGTATTTTTATTTGGTATTTAAGGACACGAATATGAAGGCCAATATCTAGTCAGAGCTAGAAGTAATCAGGGACATAAAAGATAATAAGAGAAGTCTCCGCAGATATCTTGGTTGCAAAATAAACTTCAGGAGAAATGTGAGTTTGATGAGGTAGACAACCTGGTGAGCAATGACACAGGAAAAGCTGAAGTAGACTTCATCTTTTTTGTCTCGGTTTTCACAGGCAAAACCTGATCTCACACCTTTGTGTGGACTAGTGCAGTTTGGTAAAGAGGGAAAGCCTATAATGCAGTAGAAACAGGGTAAACATTATTGAGAGAAGCTTAAAAAA
The DNA here is from genome assembly GCA_013400335.1 of Eurystomus gularis. Lineage (NCBI taxonomy): Eukaryota > Metazoa > Chordata > Aves > Coraciiformes > Coraciidae > Eurystomus > Eurystomus gularis. Next base: position 23,513 of record VZZY01006229.1, on the reverse strand, counting down.
GATAGAGCTGGATGAAATTCACCCAACACCACTGAAAGAGTTGGCTGCAGTGTTGCAAGGTTACTGTCTTTGCAGAAAACTGCAGTTCTCAGGGAAGATCATTTACAACCCAAGAGGGCTAACACTATGCCCATCTTTAAGAAAAGTGGGGATAGAAGAACTTGGGGAATTATAGGCCATATCAAACCCTGTAAAGATCATAAAGCATGACCTCTTGGAATCTGTCTCCAAATACATGAAAGCAATCAAGAATAACCAGCACAGACTTCACAATCACAAATCATGCTTGACCATCTTGGTTGCCTGCTATCACGAGATGACATGTTGAGTGGGCAGGAGGAAAGCAATGGATACCTCATCCTCAGGATGGCTTTTGGCAGCCCCCCAGAAGATTCCCTATGGAAATTGAGGAAGTGTGGACTGGAAGAACAGTTTCTCAGATGCATTGAAAGTTTGCTTTACCAAATCAGTAAAAGGGTGGTAAAATGAATGGTTTGTATCCCAGCTGGTGATGAGCAGAGCGCCCTATGGTTTGGTACTGGGACTCATAGTGTTCTGTATTTCCAGCAACAATTTAGGTGGTGACAAACAATATGCCTTTAGGCAAATCTACAGGTAATACTAATTAAGACAAATGATTGACATGACGATAGGGAAAATTTTAATTCAGAGGGTTCTTGAGAACTGGACTGACATAAACCTCATGAAGGTCCTGAGCCTGGGAAAATGAATACAGTCCCCTGAAAAGGACAGGGTTGTGATGGAATACTGGTAGAATATAAACCAGTAGCGCAAAGTGCAAATAAGATAAATCGTGTATTGGGCTGTGTTAGCGGGAGCATGAAAGCAGATCAAATGAAGTTCTTTTTGTCCTCTGCCTAGAACTGATGAAGCTGTATAAGGAAAACAAACCCTAATTTGGAGCCCGCTGGTACCTGAGGGGTACTGAAAAATGAGAGGTTGCAGTGCTGGACTTTGAAGATTATAATGAGGAGAGATTGAAAGAGCTGGACTTGTTTAGTCCGACAAAGAGGAGGTTAAGGAATGATCTATTAGCAACCTAGCAACCTGCAACCACTAGAAGGGGAAATGCAAATATGACAAAAATATTTTAATGGTGGCAGACAGGTAGTACAAACCTGGAACAGCCTACCCAGGAGAGGATGGGGAGTCTTCATCCTGAAAGTTTTCTAGACAAGACAGCACTAAGATTTGTCTGATCTCATCTAGTGCTAGCAAAAGTAAACTTTGTGCGGGAGAGATCTCTAAGGGTCCCCTACAAACAGCATTTCAATGATCCTGCAGTTCCTGGAATCCAGAGTTCTGAGCCCTGACATCTTTTTCCTTTGAAAGAGCACGCTCCTCCCCCAACAGGAGGGGATAGCATGTTTGAAAATGTTTCCACAGAGGGTTTGTTCAGGATAGCAAATAAAAGCTCTTGATTGTATTTTTGGTCATGGCATCTGAGAAAATACACATCCAATACAGCAAAATATTTTGATACAATAGTTCTGAGCTTTTTATTCAATGTTTAGGTCCCAGAAAGGCAAAACATTTAGTTGTGCTCATACATACCCATACAGAAGTAGTGCCATTCACTTTAGGTGCAATGAGAATATGAAATTATCAAGTGCTTAAGTGATTTGCTGGTTTGGAGCTTCTGCTCTTGTTTAAAATGAAGTAATGAATGTAAAAGACAGGGAGATGTGTAGAATGCTCGCTACTCACAAGCAAGCAGCCAAAAAAAAAGAAAAATAAAGCTGTCAAACTATTAACTATCTAAAAAACGATAGTACCTCTTATAATGGCTTATGTACAAAACTATTAAATTAACCAAAAAATAATTTCAGTGTTCAGATTCTTACCTTGGAATTTGTTCCTATTCAGTCACTCATAGAGAACACAGATGAGGGATGCTACGTTAAAAGAAAACATCAGCATAAAATTGTCTTAATGATTAGATGATATGTTACCTAAACACAGAGTGGAAACTCACTAATTTGTACTGTACAGGCAAAGATATTGTGTGTCATATATTTTCCTCACTGCTTCTATTGTATAGAATTCCAGACTGAACTGCAGTTTTTAAAATGTACAGAGTACTGCACATACATGCAGTTTGGATTTCACAGACGGTAAATAATTTTAAATGTTTGCATTGGTTGTTGGTTTTGATCTTTTGGATGCACGAGCTGTTGAATTTTTATCAGGTTTTTGCAAAACTTTGATACAGGTTTATCCATCTTAAAAAGTTGAATGCCTTTACTGTAAGTCTGAGAAGAATTTACGTCCCTAAGGCTTTCCTCTAGGATATCTGTTGACATCAAAAAAGTAAAATTATAAATAGATTCTATTTCTTTCAGATGTCTATTTATTTTTTTTTCCTTCCAAACACTTTAATTTAATTTTAAAGTTTGCTTTGAAAATAAACAATAAATGAATGTTTTCAGAGATAATGCTTTATCTTTGCTCAAAATAAAAACAGACATCTGGTTTTTAAATTACTATCTTTTAATTGTCTACCTAATAATGAGTTTTGTGGAATTTCAAAAGGACATTTACTTACCAATCAAAAAAATGTGTTCCTGACAGAGATCTCTCTTTTTTCACATGTATATGTATACAACTTACTTTCTTTTATGTTTCATATGTATATACAAAAAATACTATACGTTCAAATTGTAAATACAACAAACATTCTTATTATATAGGGCTTGCTATTTTATTTAACAGCAAAATCTGTTTATTCTGTCAATGGGCCTATGTTCATGTGAATATTACCTGTACCATGCTCACAGACATGATTCTATATATAATATTCATTTGAACTCTGCTGTTTCTGCTCTTTGGTATCATTCACAGTCTACTGATATAAAAAAAGTTCTATCTATCCTTCCACCCAGATGGTTGATGTTACATGTGATTGCATGAAAGCTCTGATATGAAATGCCTATGGCTTACTGGATTACCCTCTCCCCACATGTTTCAAATTAATAATAAAAAAGAAAGAAAAAAAGAACCAGTGCAATCTTGCTACAAAAGAACAAGAGTTTATTGTATAACAGGATTGCAGATGTGGAAAGGTGCTCATAATAAGGCTACACTATTTTTGTTTCATTGTGCATCTGGAATGCCAAAGGATCTTTAAGGAACTAGAAACTCATACTAGACAGCCTTGGCTTTCTGATTAACCTAATATTCGGAGAAACAATTCATTTTTGTAAACTCTGTGTCATTCATCATCATATTGTCATTTACGTAATCACAAATTATTTACAAAGTCAAGATTTTTTTTCTAATTTCTGAAACAATTTTAAGACATCAAAGACTTTCAGATATAAACATCAAAGAGCAGCCCAAATCAGAGAGTTCTGGTTAAGACAGTTTAGTTCATTTAATATCCTCTGGTTTTCTAAGGATTAAATTACAGCATATAAAATTCTTGGAATCTAAGGAAGCTGTACTGTATATTTATTACTTATTACAGTATGGCTTTTTTGTGGGGCAAAGGACTTTGTGGTAGAGAAGATGCCATCTTTTCAATTTATCAAACCAGCAACAAATTCTTGTGAAATATTAGAGGTACAATGATCTAATCCTACTGGGAATGAAGATATGTGTTAACTGAGGAAATATTTGCACATGAGCTCAGGATGAAATACAGTTCTTCCCTTGTAATCAGCCAGTTACAGAGGGATGCTTATACCAATTTAATAAGAATATTCTGGGGAAAAGTAAGACAAATCAAGAACGAAATTACTTCTTCACAGGAGGAATAATTTCAGTTGTTATAGTTTGTGGAAAACAGTAGGCCAGGTTTCTAGTATTGGTTAAGGATGTAATTCAGAAATGTTTTACATTATTTCCATGATTTACAGCAAGGAGACACCACAGAAACTGATCATAAGAATGCCGGGCATTGCATGCCACTGGAACACATGCCAAGTCCTAGCCAGAGAATTTAGGAAGCATGAACTCTGTGAATTGATCTAGTCAAGAAATGAATCTGTAAAGACACGTGTGGTTTTTCTGTGCACAAGCAAGAATATAAGTTTCATCCGCTACCCACCTAAGAAAGGCAGGATATTAGGGAGTGCCCTCAAGTTAGCAAAGTAGGTAGAAATGTATGTCTGCTTACCAAATATTGAGCAGGATGCTGTCAGGGAGAACAGCTACATGAAGTACAGGGTCTTACAGAGTCTGTTCTCATAGACTAAATAATTAAACTTCTAAATATTTATCACCGAAAGACACACTGGCACCTTTCAAAAGCAGCCTACTGATTAGAGGAACTGAGTTTCTAGGAATTGGATCTCATAACACTATATAACAGATTTTTGTCCAGATGGATTTATATTCTAATATTCACAGCAGGCTGGGTTAGCTTAAGATGGTTCAGAAATGAAAGCAACAAAAGGCATGGTTTCTGAGTTAAAAGCCATAGTTCTTTTATATTTACATTCCTACTATCTCTGTTAGGAAAATAATGAGATTACATGTAGAACAGTCACATCAGATCTTGAATGCAGAATTATTGTTCAACATAAACCTCCAGGCAAAAAAGTATTCTATAAGCAGAAACAAACACTTGACTTTTTACAAGGTTTTTTATCTTTCAGATATTTCAGTGCAAAATTCTAAATTACATGGCTGTGTATAAGCACTGTATGTCAATTACATCATTTTCTCTGCAAATACCCATGAAATTTTATTTTATATAAATACTTTGTAAAAAGTTCTGTTAGTCTTGTGTGAGGATGTGAGAAGAAGACAAGGGGGAACATGTGTGATGTTGATATAGCCCTGCTACCAGCATGAAGGACAGCCTGCACATTAGTTCTTATTTCTGTCCAACGTTTTATAGTGACATGTACTATTGATGAAGCTTTATGCCTAACCGCTTGGAAAAGAGAGAAAACAAACTGGTATGCCAGAGAGAGACAGCTACATCCTCTGTTCAGTTAATCCATCTGAGACAAATATAGTTAACATTTTTAGACTAGGAATTGCTCTGGCAATATGTCCCTTAACGTATTTGCAAGGTGTCTATCATGATGCATTATGCAGAGTAGGTAATTTATAGTCAGGTATAAAAGCAGTTTTGTCAGTGGCTTGCATTTGGTGTAGTTTAGCTTGAGTCTGAGTTAGAAGAGTCTCCTGAGAAAGGAGGGGAGGAAGGGGACAAAGGCTCCTCTCAGCTCCATCAGGATTGGATTAAACCCAGGAAAGACA
>VZZY01006229.1:0-18250 GCA_013400335.1 Eurystomus gularis | reverse complement strand
AACTTTCAGGGCTGAACACAAAGAGCAGCCAAAGAGGAAGCCTAGGAACAAAAGCTTAATTTTAGCAGGCTTTTGAAGATCAATTTTAACTTAAGTAAGGTCTGGGATTTTCCTTTCATTGGTACCACATAACTGTTAGAAAGAAGCTAGAGACTTTAATATCTAATTTAGTTAAGAAAATTGTAGAGGTAGGATTACAATGTCCTAGCATTTGAATAAATGCTTGTCCCAGTGTTAATATAGGGAGCTTTACTGAGGGATTTATTCTGTTCCAGTATGCATCTCTGTTTGCATGTATTTGGATGAGTTGTGCATCTGCTGGAAGGGTTGTGGTTCTGTAAGGATTCTTTGAAAAAGGGGTTATAATTGTGGTGGAGTGGAATTCTGTAAAAAGTTTGGCTGGATTCAGAAAAGACATACAGACCTTTAAATAAATAACATTTTGGTCACATTGCTATTTGTTGTTCCTCAGATTATTATCCTAGGAGAACAGGAAGCTTTAACAGGCTTTATGTTTCCTGAGACAAGGGACATTTTTAATGTGTTTTGTTCAGTGCCTCTCTGCAGTCAGGCTCAAGTTCTGCCTTCAGGCATTGTTGAAATAAAAATGTTACATTAAAAATCATGTCATATTTACCCCATTTCAGTGAACAAGAGAAGTATTATTTTAGGATTAACAGCCAAATGTTTCCACCACCCAGTAGCATCCCCAGAAGAGCTGTAGCACTTAAGCACCTGCAGTACTCACTCTCTCACTCACTCACTCACTCACTCACTCACTCACTCACTCACTCTACTCTTACCTCCTTGCAGGCATCTCTGCTTTCTTTAGGTTCCCTACACTTGACACCTGATCCTGTATATTCCCTATGTGCCTTAAGTAGCTGCAGCCTACCTCCTTCAGGTATGTTTGGCATCTCTATCCCTTAGATCTGGTTCTATTAATCAGTGTATTTGCACACTAGCCCTTGCCCTGGCAGTGTTTTTTTTCACCAATTCAAAGAATTCAGGAACAGCAGATGTTCTCATCTGTGTTGTACACCTTCCTATTAATTGCACAGGTGGTGGGTCTTCCAAGAGTGTTGTATCACAGTACTGCTCTTTCACTGAGTAAGCAGAGCAGCAATTACTTCCTTAGTGCTAAAGATTAATCCAATCAGGCATTTTTATTTAAAGAGGTTTGGATTCAATAAGAATTTGGAGTTCAGCAGAACTTGGCCATATGATTTAGTTCTGGGTTCTTTTTTTTCAACTCCAAGTTAAATGTTTTCATTTGTTTGATCAGTCAGAAAATGTTGCAAAATTTTGGTTTGGAGTTAAATCCCCTATATCAATTTTTGGTGGGTCCCTAGTCAGCAGACTGAAGAAAAAACCCCGTTATTTGTAAAAAGACTACACAAAAAATTGTGCCATCTCAAATAAGTATCTTATAATAGTTCACTAATAACAGCAGTATACATAAACCATGGATGGTGCTCTCAGATTTATTCCAAAAGCCTATGAGAGGAGTTTTGACATGTGAATCTCTGGTATGGTTGTTTGGACCTTTCATTATATCTCTGTGGAGGAAGAGATAGAAAAATCTCTAGGAATCTCATGTTCTTACTCAAAAGCTAACCCCAAGAGGAGAGCCATAGACTGAGCAGAGATGCGCAACATGACATCCCTTTAATAGAATGATGGAACTGAGACCCTGAGGGCTGAAGGGGTAAAACTATCCCATGCCAATTTTTCCCCAGGCATGTTCCTTTTTCCTATAGAATTATAAAATCATAGAATGTTTTAAGGTGGAAGGGATCTCTAGAGGCCATCTGGTCCAACCTCTCTACACAGTTATTTAGTCCAATTTAAAAATGTGGAGCTTGGCAATTTATTGAGAAGACCATGTAGGCAGTTAACTGTTGGGGATTTGTTTAATTTGGGCTTAACTCATCTGTAAGATGATCCTTTACAATATAAAGCAATTTCCACCCTGTCAGTTAACTGATCCTATTGAATAAATTGCTTATGTAGATGTTCAAACAGCACTGTTACACATATGACAATATCAATGGGCTGGTGAGTTACTGAGCGATAGTGAGATCCCTCATGGCATGTGTGTTCTTTCTTCCTAGTGACTTCAGTGAACACTAATTGTCATGTGAGAGATGAAGAGCAACTTGTGGACCTAAACCTAAATGTACTGGAAAAATTCCAGCTGGTAAAAATTTGCATGTACCAACCTCCAGCTGTTGAAAGTTGGTCTGATATATTGAGTCCTCATGGCTCAGAACTATGTGTAAAGCTTGGAATAATAAAATCAGTGCTTCTTAAGGGCATAAACAGACTCCACATGTTTTATTAAATTAGTGACTTAATGATTGAATTATATTTTAAAGGACTCCATTCTAGTTCATCTTTGTTGGCATGAACTCTTTAAAATATGGTCCTTTTGAAGATGCCTCAGCTACTCTAGTACATGCCAGATGCTCACCACGGCTCTCCCTCTAATTTGTCTCATTCCAGATAGGTTAACAAACAAAAGTGATGGATATGCATGATGATAATGCTAAGTTTCACATTTCAGTAGTCACGCTGTTCACTCTTCATGTCTTGAAAGCCCTGGGAATTTAAACCTGACCCCCAAAAGATGTATGCTCTTAAACTTTGGACTTCCTTTTAGATCATGTATCATGTAAGTACAAAATTCATTATATCATTTCTTGTAAAGTCTGTGCCAAATGGCAAAACTTTTAACTTACAGAAAGGATTAACCAATCCTTTCTGCTTCTATTATATTATTGTCTCAATGGCTCTGCAGGGATTGCTGCAGTCTCATTATTTGTGAGACATGATACAGTATAGGACATGATAAAAAAAAGGTAAGGAGGCCCTTGATAATTGCCCTGGGCAATGCTATCTATGTCTCAGACAGTTCATATGGTAATTGTGTTTATGTGAGCTCACCCTGGAACTATAAATCTCATCTCTTGTAATGGAAGGGGTTTTGAGGTGTTTTGGGCTGGCTTTTTCTGCTGCTTCAGTTATGACATTGTATCCATATAAATAAAAATGGTTTGCTAGCAAAAGTGATGCCTGAAGATGGATAAAGAAAGGCCACAACAAAGATATAACCTTCTAACTATCCGTAACATAAAATATATGCTTATAATTCTAAGTGATTTTTAATAGTGTACCACGTAAAAGAAATTTATTGTTGTACCTCAGCAGCTTCAGGATTTCACAAGATGAGCATAATATTTCTTGTCAAGTGGCCCTTCTATGCTTTTTTTCAGACTGATAAATAAAGACATGGCAATAGAAATGTGTTCTTGACATAGAAATTATATTGGCTTAGAAACCTATCCATCTTAAAATATCCGGGGAAATTAGCATGGGACTTAAGCCATTTGAAAACCTGACTAGGTTTTGAATAAGCGCTTCCTTCTTTTCTGTAAGTGATGGAAAAGATACTTCTCAGCACATCAGTTGCATTCCAATTACAGTCTATGATACTAAGAAATAAGATAATGATGGAGACTGTCAGCCATAACACTTTTTGGTGAGCCACTGCTGTCATTTTTTCCCCAAAATATGACTGACATCCTTCCTTTAACCCTCCCACCCCTTACTTTATGTACATTGGCACAGTGGCCCTGCAACTATGTGGAGCACCGTATTTTTGTTGCTAAGCACTAGGAGAGAGTGAGCCATGGGAATCCTTAGCTATAATTTGTACTGAATTATTTGAGGCTTTCCTTCAGCATGAACAAGCAGTGGAACTTTTAACTCATCCATTGGCATTATTGATGAAGCAGTGCTTGACTTCTAGCATGTTTGAAGGCCAATGTAGGCTGAGTGATGGCTAAATAACAGAATCACTAGGCTGTCATTTATAAAGGTTTAAACATGGTGAATCATATTAGAGGTATAGGAACAATCTCCCAAATATCCAGTCATTGCTTGACTATAACAAATAATGGAAAAATGTCAATCCATCCACCTTTAAACATTATTGTTAATGGATTATCATTATTACTTTTGTATTGACACTGAAAGCTTTAATTGAATTCTTTAGAAGATTCTAAGTGTAAACTTACTGGTTAGGAGTCCAAGGGAAAAAGCAGGAAAGTATTAAGGATTAACGTGTTGTTTTGCTTGTTTCACAGCTTAAAAGTATTTACCTCTCATAAATATGAGAGGTAAAGTCCCTGAAACTGGCCTGTTCTAAGTGATAGATAGTAATGTCAATAGGTTAGATGGAAAGGGGCACCTAAACCCACCAAATACTTGCCTGAATAAGCACGGCTTCATGTTAATAAAGTTAAAAAATCTTTACTCTGAAACATAAGCAGAAGTAGTTTGAAACTTATTTTTCCCAAGATAAATTATAGGCTGTCAGTAAAATCCACAAGCTGTTCATTCTGTTTTGCCTTAGTACAGTTTTGTTTATACTTTTCTGGAGATGACAAGATTGTTACTGGTTTCCAAATCAGCTCCTCAGCATTTTGAGACTTGAAACATCATAATGTATGTTGGATTTTCTTTTATTTGCCTCTGTATACTGTACTCTTCACAACTTCTTTGTGTCTGATATTCATTTTTTTCCTAGAACCACAAATGAGTAGAGGGAAATTATCACTTTCTCATGTGTTGTCAGGCACAGGGTCTTTAAGAAAACTAGTACACATTTTGAGACTTAAGAGACAATCTCTGTTGTTAGCTGATTTAATCAGGAAATCCAGGTTATGCCTTCTTAGTGAAGACAGTCTTAAAGAATTTGTATGCCAAATACATTGGCAGAAAGTATTAGCAGTGAATGTGCCCCTTGGTGATTAGCACTGTAGAGGATGAAAAATGAGTAGATATCCACTGACATATGTGCTGGATCATCTTCTTTTGACTGAAATGCACAGTGGTGATGTGCAAAATACAGTAGTTAGATACTCTCTGCTCTGTGGAAAAGTAGCTATTCTTTCCACATCTCTGTGTCAGCTGTGTGCTGATTGCTGTGTCTGCCTGTAAGCTGTCATGTACTTGTGCTTCACAGACAGCAAAAAAACACACATGGAGATCCCATTTGCTCTGATAGGTAAAGGATACATACAATCTTTGTGCTTATTAATCAGTGAGATTCCCATCACTTCCAGAACTGGTGTTTGCAAACTACTACACTATTTCAGAACTGGCCTTTTGTAATACAATTTTTTGTCCTGCAACCAATTGCCTCAATAATGTCTTTCACTATACGAATGCTGTCCTTCTTCTCTTGGCTCTTCTATGTTTGTGTGTTTATATTAGGTCTTGCCCCCATAACACCTTTTAGGAAAGCTGGCTTGAATTCATGTTTCATTCAAGTGGATAGTTCAATTTGAATTAAACACCAGTGTAGAAGTAGTGTAGCTTTTGTCATTTCTCACCCAGGTCAAATTTCCTAAGTGCCACTATTCTCTCTTTCTAAATGGTTTGTAAAGACCTGCCACACCTGTACCATTCTTCAACTCTTCTGTATACCTACTCACTCAAAATGCACTACAATTTATTTGTTTGGGGTTTTTGGTGGTTTGTTTGTTTCTCCTTCTTTATCTTTCTCCCTTTTATTAATTTTTCTAGTAGTTTTGGAACTCTTTGACAATATACCTTCCAGGAAGGGGTACATTTTCCCCCTTCTTGGCAATTCCCATGAAGAACTCTTGTTCTGAAATTTCCCCAAGGCTCTTTGTGTGGTTGAATGGCCGAGGAAAGGTCTTCCAATTGACATATACTTTATCAACTTACCGTTACCCAGTGTTTCCTACTCATTGCATCAGCTGGAATTTTACTACCTTCTCTGTAATAGCTTTTTCTTGGACATTCTGCTGTATGTAAGCATAGTGTTTTTCTCCATATCAGGTTCTATCTGGCTGACTTTAACAGGACCGTATTCTCCACTGATATAAAGTAGTTGGTTACACTTGAATTCCTTTGTATTGAGAAAGATTTTAACCCTTTTCTACTTGTCTCAAGGAATGATGCTTTGCTGTGTTAAATGAACCTTACCACTTTCTGTGTTATCCTAAACTGTGTTCAGCACTTTTTTAGCTTTCTATTTTTGAGGCATGAGGCTAAAACCGTTGGCCTGCAGGCCATCGTTGCTAAAAAATCTACAAGCTTATCCTTTAGCAAAATAGTCAGAGAATATAAAATGGACACTGAATCACAAAGTAACTCAGTAACTAATAAAAATGCATAGAATCTCTATATTGATTTTTCATTCATTTTTCCATGGATTTGAGATGCTCCTTGAAACCTCAAAAAGCTACGTACTTTCTGCTTCCCCATAAAATGTGAGACTTTATAAAGTCTCATGCTTGACTGTTGGCAGCCAGCTGTTGACTGTACTCCTGTTAAAGGAGATTTCCTTGTCCTGAATCAAAGAATTTCAGATTATAACTGAAATCCCGAAGCTGGTCAGCCCACTAGGTTTTGGATGTATTACCCACACAGCAAACAGTAGAAATGCGGTAGATTTGTGGAAACGTCTAGAAAAAAATCCACTAAGGGAATTGACACTGGTGTACCCTCATCCTACTTACTGGCTATTACTTTTTGTTGTTCACTGGTCTCAAGAGAACAGGTGCCACATACGAAGCGAGAAGAATCTCCTGTTTGGTGGTTGCAGATATAAAAGTAGTGGTCTGACTTATGAACAAGCCTGGACTTGATATTAACTTATTGTGTCAGCTTTTGGAAGCAAGTTGTCTGAAATTGTACTAAAGGAACGTGGGCAGAGAGAGGTGAAGCTACAGGGTCTAAGCTTCACCTGTAAGATACCTGCCAGTCTGTCCCAGGGAAAGGATTGATCAGCATGATCCTGTGTTCTACAGACTTATAATTCACCTCAGTGGTTTTATAATAATGTAGTTTTTCACCTTGTTATGTTTTTGATGTAATTTTTTTTGAAACAGTAACTAGACAGAAGTATGAAACTTTTGTTTTTAAAGGATGGGTTGCTTAGTGTCATGTTAGAAAAATTCAGTGCTGCACTCATTGAAATCAGTTACAGCTTGGGCATCCTGTCCAGTAGGACTTGCATTTTTTCCATTATCCTAATGATGCATCTATTACATATGTATTGAATAATTATTGAAGAGAAGAAAAGAAGAAAAGGGACTGCAAGTCAAATAGGAAACTTCTACTTCTATTAGGTGATGGACCTGGGGAAAGTTACCAACTTTCTACTTCCTCTTCATTGCTTTAACTTCTGTCTTTTCCTTTCTCCTGTAATATTTTTATTTTGTTTTGCTTGATTTTATTGAAAAGAAAGCACAAAGGAGGAGGTTGAGCCCCAGATGCTATGAATATGAAATATTCAGAATGGAATCTGAATTCCAGAAGCAAGAAGAGGTCAAGAATTTCAGAGATAAGATTTCTTCAATCTTAGTCCCCTTCCTTGATCTTGCATCTTTCTTTCCATACCACCCCTATCTTGGGTCCCTTGAGAAAATGAATTAAGATAGGACTTTCTGATAGGGAAATCCCTGGATGTCAATTTACCTGTGCAATCTGATAACTTACTGAAATCAATGTAGGAAATGTGTCTCTGCTTCTGGCCTAATTAACTCATATCTGTAAGATAAATATTGGCTGTTGCCAAGTGCTAAATGGTCATGTAATAAAAGCCTCTATCATAATTCTGAAACACAAGGGACAAAGATAAGGGTCCAATGTAAAGTGGACCATAGGGAGAAACAGGGTTAGACTTTTTGAATCATAGACCTATTCCAGCAGTGTGTTTTCATGAGGTAAGCATGTCAGTAGAAAGAAGAGTTCACACAAGGAAGGAGTTATCTGTCTATCAATTACTCAGCTAAACCAAAACCATGTAAGAACCTGTTTTGGGATGGAGGAGCTTGGCTAGTTATAGTTAGTGCTGAGCTTTCCAAAGCACAGCAAGACAGGAGTTAAGAAAGAGGTGATGCTTTTATTTTGTGTCTGATGATGAGAAGAATCCACAGTCCAGTGCAAGTGTCCAGCAACATGGTGGTTTTCCCCAACTTCATATTATTCCAGTGTTTGGCTATTCCATTTTCTCCAAATTTTTTAGATAAATTTTTCAATTATCTTCCTTGTGTTTTATCTAAAGTAATTATATTAAAAAAACACAGAGAGGTGTGATGGGGATGGGTGATTGTATGGAATTTTGAAGATCAAGATTAGCTGCTGAATAATAATATATGGCAAAACTTCAGTCAGTTAATATCTATTTATGACATGTTCACCAAGTATGAATTAAGTTCTGCTTGAATTGAAATTGGAACCGTTTTGTTTTGTTTTTGCTTTCAGCTCCAGTGGAAATAAATATGCTTTATATACAAAATAAGAATGTTCCATTTCAGGACTGTGTGAAAATGAGATACATTATTTCATATAGTGTGATTTCTTTACCCTTTCCTCAGGCTAAAATATTGTATATAATATTCTACATTACAAAAGAAATGCTTTAACAGTTCTGGCAAGCAAGCTATGGAGTAACTTGAGTTACAGTGTAGCTGACAGTACTGTAGGCTTCATAGGTAATTAAATTAAATACGAGATGTTTATTACAGAGTGAAAATAGTGATCTGATCCAGTTGACTTAGAAGTTGATATCAATGCTTGCTTCATCTCTTTATTTGTTGGCATGTGTATGTAAATATTCAATGCTTTGAACAGTAAGGACAGTAAATTCTCTTCCATCTTGTTGTTTCTACATTTTTAATACTGTATTTATGCATGATTTCTTACCAGTACATTATTAATCTAAAAAGACACCACCCCTCACCCCCTCCCCTGCACATATTCTGGTTTGTTTTACAAAGCTAAAGCTACTCTACTGATGTGTGAGGTCCTGGTTTGGTACCATAAGTATATTAGCCTTTGTTCTTACTTCCTCTCCTACCTGCCCCAGCCACATGAATAAAGATATAACATGTTAAAGAGATTGATGTGCTAAAGCAACTCTTTGTATTCTTTCTGTCAATGAACTTTTGAGATCCAGTCAACTGTACTGTGAAATCACTGTCTTGTGCTAGCTTCCATGGTGGATAAGAGAGAAGACCGATAGTAAGGTCCCATTGACATTTGGGGCTCAGGGATCCATATTTATTGAAAAGAGCTTTTCTAATATTCATGGAATAATAGAATAGTTTGGGTTAGAATGGATTGTTAAAGGTCATCTAGTTCAACTTCCCCTGCAATGAAGAGGAACATCTTTAACTAGATCATGTTGCTCAGTGCCCTGTCCAATCTGGCCTTGAATGTTTAGAGGGTGCAGAATTTTCCTAACAAGCCATTATGCATTTCTCCACTACTCCACAGTTACTCTCACTATGATAAAGAGGAAATGTCATTGTTGGAGTAACATTTGATTAAGACAAACCAAGGGCAAAGCCAAAGACAGGCTCTACCCAGGAAAAAAAAAAAGAAGACTCTAACAGGCATGAGGTAGTAGATTAAATTTAGAATCTCTTGCTGCCTGCAGCTGTCTGTCTTGCTTCTTTGACAGATGTTGCTGCTTTTGAGACAAGAATATAAATCAACTCCTGGACTCCTGCATTTTCCAGCCCAGCCTGACTTCGATTTTAGTTTATCTTTATATACCGGTTTGGAAATTCACAATGGTTCAAAAGCAGAATTACAAGAAAAGCAGATGTTCTTTGTTCATTGACAGCAATATCCATCCAACAGGTAAGGAGAAGTGCAGGAGAGCTTTATCTGCATGACTTTATTCTGTTTCATTGGACACCAAGGGAGTTGACCCTGTTATGACTGAAGTAATTTATACAGCTCTAAATGCAGATCTCATTTGCAGTGTCTAATCTGCCACTTTTCTGAAGTGGCTTCTTAATCTGGCACTTTTTCAGAACAGGTTTTTTCTGAACCTTTTCTAGCTTTGAGGGCTGTAGGTTGTATGGTCAGGAGAGAAGCATAGGCCCAGTCCTAATTAGGATAAAATAGTGTCACAGATAGATAAAATTATTTTCTCTACTTTTTCTTCAAGAAACCCTCATAAGAACAGTCTACTATAACAGTTACAGATTCATCTAATATGGTAATATATGTCATTGCACCATACTAAACTCTGAGACTAGGTAAATAATGAACAGTGTTTTATGTTCCTAGGAAACTAATTTTCCATGGTACTATGTTCTGATATCAACACTGACTATGTGTCCAAGTCTTGTCTTCGTAATTGAGTAATAACTTTGTCATGCTTATGTTATAGCAATGGTGCCAAAAGACAAATAGCAGTTAGTGACTTTTCTGCATTCAAATGCAACGTATAAAAATAATCTCTATCCTAGAAATACAGAGTATGACATTGCGGTTATTGTGATTTTCATGTATAGTAACAGAAGCAACAAAAAGGTGTCACTGTGCACTATTGAAAGATATCTGTATTTATAGTTCCTTCCAGTCATATGGCATTGTAATGGGAAGGATCACAGAAGCTATTTCAAAGCCAAGTCCTATCAGCTCTGGGACTACAAGATTTTTCATCTTTTTCTACCTCATTTCTTGGCATGGCTCGAAAGATATAATTCTTGGCTCAGAGAGATGCAGCTTTTGCTCTGCTTAAGAATTTTCTAAAAGAACTCAAGATTTTCAGTGTCTTAGTGTCTGGAGGATCAAATTGACTAGTTGAAATTCAAATCTCCCTTAGATTGTTTACTGAACTTTCAAATAAAGAAAACCCTATAATCACTGTTTTGAAAAGCCAAACAGTTCTTCTCCAGACTAACTATGAAAAATGAATTTTAGCTGTTGTTGAGCTGATAAATCCAGATGAAAATATATTCTGAGGACACAGTAGGATACACTACGTACTGTAGCAGACTTATTGCCTGTTAGAGTATCAGAGTACGTAAAAGTCACCTACATTCCACCCAGTAATGTAGCTTTAAGTTATTAATTAGTCATTTATAGAGGCATCTATCTGTCTCTTGGTGGTAGTTTCTACTTCAGCTTCCCTTATTTTCCTAACAGAAAAAGAAACACAACGCTGCATTCCAGGCGTTTCTATGGTGAGGCAAGAAACTGCAGCTGTAGACCTGAAGCAAAAGGGTGACGTAATTTTAGGCCCCAGAGACTTGGTAAATATTAACTGTAAGAAAGAAAGTTGAAATAAAGTAACCAAAAATATACTCCATTATACTGATGAGTTAGTTTTACAATGGCCAAAAAATGTTATCTTGAGATTGACTGTGTCTTGTAAATACTTTTATGATGTTTCATGTACTTACATGACAGCAGTCATTTCAGCCCCTTGCCCCCTCATGCCTGCATCCCCTCAAAATTTAAATACTTGGTTTCAAGTTCAAATTAACTTAGTCCTGACCTCTCTACATTGAGGTTTCTCTCCAGAGCCAGAGTTAAGGCTAGGGCTAGCAGTGAAGGTGCTGCCTGCACAAGCAAGAGCCAGACTAACCCGACCTTGGGAGCCCCAGCACCCTGAGAGCCCCTAGGCGTGTGTCCAAGGAGACACAGGCAAGGAGAGGGGCTTGTGCTCCTTTTGTGGGGGCAACCTCCCTCTGCCAGTTCATCCCATATCTGAATGATGTTGGTCAAAAGGGGAAAAAGGAGGTTGCCTTGCCTCTCCTCTGCATCCAGCCTTGCCCTCCTGGGGGACATGTAGACTCAGTCCCTGTGGATATGGCACTGTGCGTTGTCTCACACAGCAGTGTGTGAGACAGCTCATCCTTATGTCAAAACAGCTCCTAAACATTCATGGAACTAATCATTTCTCATAAGCATGAGATATTTCAGTGGGGCAGCTAATGCCTAACCCCAGGTTAAGATTCAGTTGAAAGCATTTAAGGTTATGTGGTAGAGGCTGCTGCTCTTAACTGTAGGCAATTTCCATAGTGGATCAAGAAGCCAGAGCTAAGCATAGCACATCGCATGCATTGCCTGGGAAAAGACAGTTGTCTTTGAGTGGTGATATGAGAAATGCCATTGTTTTTCACATGAAACGCTCATTGTACAATATACGTAATGTTGAGAGAAAGCACATTTATCTATAGAAAAGTTTATCTATAGAAAATAAATGAAAGAAATATTCTTGGAAACATAATGTTGGAGGGCAATATTCAGGGTGGAAAAAATGAGTCTTGGCCCAAAATATATGATGAAATAAATTATTGAAAATTATATTAAAATGAAGGAAATTATTCATGGGAATTAATATTTGGAGTGTCCAAGGTGAAGAAAACAACGTAAGTAATCCAATGTAAAAGGTGGTATATCAGATGACTGTCTCAGGATATCTATTTTTCATAAACTTTTCATACAAATGTCTTAGAAGAATAAACTTATTGAAACAGAGCTAATCAAAGTTAGAATTCATATAAAAGTGCAGGATTTTACAGTAGGAAATAAAGACTTTGTGCAAAGCACTATTCAGGATATATTTTGGAATGTTCTTGCTTGCCTCTTTAGGCAAATATATTGCTCTAGTCAAACACAGCTAAAGGGGCATTAGTTGGGTAATATAAATCACTTGAAAAACAGGAAATGGGTAAACTCAACTCTCAATTATGTTGTCTCATATACACTAAGGTTTAGTTTCTTGTCCTCTAATTTAGCTGTCTAGAAGTTAACTGTCCAGTTGAAGATAGACATCAAATCCCCCTCTGTCATTAGCAGAGAAAGATAGCTATTTCCAGAATAAGATTTTCTTCTCTGGTATTAAATGCTTATTTTATGACCTTAGATTTTCTTACATTTCTTCATTTACCACTGTGGGAGACTAGATAATTAATTTTGGTTTAGACAAAGAAAAACTAAGTGTGGTGCAATGACACTGACAGAAATTAAGAGAGTAGAAATACAGAAATATACTCCAAGTCACCCAAATAATGGAGGTATCTTGACTTAATTTTTCATAGTTAGGTCCTTATTTGTCTAAATATAATTTTGAAGATGGGATATGGGGTCCTAAAACATAGCAGTACCTTAGAGAATGATGATGTCACAAGTCAAATGGTGTGAATGAGATACCATCACGTATACACTTTCATTGTGTCTTCTGATTCAGAAACATAATAAAATCACAACAGCTAAATTAGTCTCATCATCATTTCTAGCTTTATTTAATTAATTAGTAGGCTCGACATTATCATTGGGGAACAAGATGAGCTTGTGCCCAGTAAGACCAATGTCAAGACTCCTTTCACTGAATTCAGAGGGAGCTGAATCAGACCCCACATGCACAGCTGTAATAGTTTGTAGCCTGGAGTCTTATAGCAAATTTCAATTCTCCCCCTCTCCTCAACACCATCATAATGAAAAGCAAACTTTCATTTCAGGATGAATTCTTAGTTATCCTTTCTTGGCTCATCTACTTGTCTAGGACTTTCAGTTTTATATATCATGGCATTTCTTCCTCCCCCAGTGCCATAGTGACACAGTCACCAAGTTGATAAAATGCACAGATCCCCCATTTCCTGTGCTCAGCTCTGAGAAAAGGATGAAAACCCTTCTACCCCTCTGCCTTTGAAGTCAGGAAAGCAAAGTGATGGCAAATAAATGCAGCAAAGAAGTGCTATCAACGAATATATCAATAAAAGTTCCACTGGTAGTGGGTGGGGAATTAACATGCCATTTGTTAATTAATTGTGCGTTTAGATGTTTTATATGCCTTGCAGCTTGAAAACAGAATCCTGGCATAAAGTTAAAAAGTGTCATAAATTCAGGAACATTATCTAGGATGGCAAAGAAGCTTTTTGGCAACAATTGCTTAAAATGTTCTTGACAAACAGCTCACCAACAGAAGGCTCAGTCCAACACGTTTAACATGAGACAATATTTGTTATTGATTTTGTGTTATTATTTCACTGTTGTCTTCAAATTGACAAGACACTTCAAATTAATAAACTCAAGTTCTTTGCTAGATTACAGCCTTATTTAAAAAAAGTAAAGTACTTTTTGTTAAAATGCTGTCTGTGAAATGAAGAACGGAGTGGCTGAAAAGTATTTACCTGTCCCCTTAAATAGGGTTACAAAGATTTCGCCTTGAATAGAGAGAATTTTGACATTCCTATCTAGAGATCATGCCACACTTATGATGGCCACAGTGTTACTTCTCTTAGAACAAAAAAAATGCTTGCTTTATTTGTAAAGGCAGCCAGTAGGTCTATTCATATTTCTAATATTCTTCTTTTTATGAAGAGTCTCTATTTCAGTGTCTTAGGGTAAGCAGCCAGATGGGATAGGAGTTCTTACAACAAAGAGCTTTCCAAGCAAGTAGTCTTTTGACTTTGATGAGAGAAGACATGAATTTTTGTTTTCTGTCAGTAACTGCAGCAGACCCTGAAAGAAGAGCCTTCAGGCTTCTGCAGTCTCCTAATTCAAAACCACCAGGTCTCTATATTGGTCCAATTCAACTATTGTATTTTGCGGTCACTCAGCCTCTTCACCGTCCTTGTCACCAGCAAATGTAAAGGACCTTTATCTTTTCCTTAGGAAGAAAAAGCAGAAAAATACCCATGAGGAGATAGGATCACTTTCACTAACAGAGCACTATAGATAAGGAAATTGTAGTATGTCCTACATCCAAGCAATATTTCTGAAGGGCTTTAACTAATGTCTGGCCTGAAACTCTCCTGTGTAACAAAGATTTCAACACATAGATGTATCTCAATGAAATATTAAACATGGTTTTGGTGGAAAGTAAACCATTATGGGTACATGGGTGAATGAGGGATAAAATCTAAATAAAACCTATGTGCTAAGATAATACAGCCATTGGTATATAAAAATGTGAACGCTGAATATAAAATCATAGAATAGTTTGGGTTGGAAAGGACCTACAAAGGTCATGAAATTCAACCCCCTCTACAGTGAGCAGGGCCACCTTTAACTAGATCAGATTGCTCAGAGCCCCACCCAACCTAACTTTGAATGTTTCCAGAGATGGGGCTTCGACTACCTCGCTGAGCAACCAGTTCCAGTGTTTTATAGTTATGCTGGAAAAAAAAAGCTTAACATAAGTTTATTAAGAAAGACCAGTCTGCAAAATTGCGTATGTGAACTCAAAAGCAACCCTAGACCTGCAAAAAACTGCATTGCAATTCAATCTGTCAAAGAAAAAGTTCTATGAATAATGAAGCACACATATACCTGGGAATCTTCTGGGACTTTATGAAACAGTAAATCACTTCGCTACCGAATTTGCTTTCCAGCAATGATAGACTTGCACTAAAACTATGTGGTTTGCTGCTCACAGTAATTATTTGCCTTTGAGATTGCAAGTTGTATTGGGAAGTAGATGAATGCCAAGCAATTTGACCACGCAGGATTTTTAATTGTCAGTATGTGTGCTACTCACTGGCAAAACAAAAAGATGAAACTAAGCAAACATACTGAAAAAACTTATTAACAGTCTCTTCTATTTCCTTATAAGCATTGATTATCACCAATTACACTATCACTTTTCCATCCAAATGATATGAATGCAATCAAAACCTTATACATTAAAAAAATAAACAAGTTATTTCCAAGGCTCAAGAGAATTGCTGGTGAAATGGTGCAGCTGCTGAACTTAAGAAATTGATACAGAAATGGTAGAAATGGGTTGTGATGAGCAATCAGAAATCCTTTGACATGTCAAATGATGCTGCAGATGAGACACTGTAGGAAACAGCAGGATTGCCGTGATTGTAGTCCCATAACCTGATGCTCCTGAGCCACTTTTGTCAACATGAAAGTAAAATGAATTAGAGAGGAAAAAGGCCTCACTGATTCAGTGTGAGGAATGGATGTCTGTGTAGTCAAAACTGCTGTGAAGCCAGTAAGAATGTGCATACTAAACTGGGTAGCACCAGGATGTAATCCTTTATCCTTTATCTTCTATTGTAGCTCTAGTTATAGCTTCTACAGCTAATATGCTTTGAAATATTTATACTCTTTAGTGCCATGGCCTTTTTATACTGTTAAATAAAACCAAGGGGTTGCTTACAAATTAAAAAAAAAACAACAAATCTTTTAATAAAATATAGAATTTGTCAACTTTTCCACAGATGTCGAGTAGCCCTTGCTAATAATCTTTTATATATTTCCCATGTGTTAACCTCTTTCCCCTGTTTTCTATATATGTAATGAGTGAGTGTGTGTGCATGTGCACACAAACGTGGCACACTGAATGCAGTTACATTTTCCATTTAGATTCTTCTTGCCGTTTTGGTGGTGAGGCTGGGAAATATTATATTACACAGAAAATTTTACTCCTAATAAAAGTAACTCCTTCTCTGACTGCCTTCTGTGCACGTCTTGGACCACCATGTGTTTTAATGAATTTCCACTTTTTCTTGTAATGGAACACAGTGAGACAGTGTGTAATGGTACCGAGGCTGAGAAAGCCCTTTTTCCTCTCCAGGACTACACAGAACTGTATTATGTTATGCTTCTGATAATGTCCTAGTCAGAAGAGTACCACATATTATAGAAACACTTCTGAAATTTCTACTCTGCCACCTGCTTCAGCCTGACGTGTTCATTGGACCTCAGCTATGCCACTTTACAACTGCCTGTTTCCTTTTCTCATTTTTATTCCTTCCCATCTATCCCTTAAAATATTTACACACTTTCTCCTGACTAATAAGCGGTGTTCATAACGTATGTTTTCTCACTGTCTTAACTGTAAATGTTTATGGGGTGTGTCCTATTCTGCATCTTTCCTTCAATGATCCAAAAAACTTCCAAACTTGCACATTCAATTCTTCTCACCTTGGATGACCTTCAGCTAGTACAGTGAATAAAAAATAATATGAAAGGGAAGACATAACAGGCAGGAGCAGAGCAGCTAGGTGGTCATAAATGAGACTCTTATTTATGTGTCTTTGGATCGAGGACCTGTCCTCATTTTTTTCACTTCACATCAGCCTGTGTCAAAATAGCCCTGATGGCAAATCTCTTGAGTTTTAAATTTGATTATTTTAAAATTAAATGCCCTTAAAATGCCTTATATTTTTCTATTAGAAGGGCCCATGTAATCCCAGATGGCATGATCTGAATGACACATTTTAATGCACTAGTCATAGCCTTACTTATCAGCTCATGATAGATACATCCGATTGAGTTATTTTGGAAATAATGGATTTTGCAAGGGAGCATGTAGTAAGTTGATAAGTAAATTTCTGCTCGTGTGGAGCTGAAGATCCATTCCAGGACCTTGACATATCCCAGATTACTGCTTCTGATAGAGTGACTAGTCGAAAGACCTAGAGTAAAGTAGCTCCTGGTGGCCAGTATTCAACATTACCTGATTTGAACAAAATCCCATGTTCAAAACTATAGGATATTTGAAATTGTGGTGTTTCCTCAACAATAACATTCCTAGCAGCACTTCTTATATCAGTTTAATAGTAGTGTGATGCTCCTCAGGAAAGAGGCCAAAAAGCAAGTATATTTTGCTAGCAGAAACTTCAGTCAGTCAAATGGATAACTCTTTCGTAAAGTCTGCCTGCAAGGCCATCTTTAATTAAAGGAAAGTAGCTGTTAATAATAAAAGCTGGCATTTGCCATGAAAAAGGACGAAAGTCAAGTGATGGCTTGGCAAGTCAATATAACTACATTGCTAGCTGTGAGCTACAATCAGAGCTAAACAGACCTGGCAGCTTTAGTTCCTGCTAGAAAAACATTATCCCCTATTATGAAAAACACCATTGCAATTGGCAAACAGTTCCTGGTTCTACTTGGGAGGTGCTTAAATTTTGAATTTCACACTCCCTGGACTGTGGTCCAAAGCTTTGATGACTGCTAAGGTTACTTAATTAAAAATAATAAGAATAAACCAATAATTTTATGTCAGGAAATAAGTTTGGAGGCCCACTCTATGATAAGGAAATGACTTAGAGTGTTACAATCCAGAAGTTCATGAATGGAAGCTTTAAGATTACAACAGGAAAAACTGAAAACAAAACAGATACATTTCTGATTACTGTAAAAAAAGCCAATACTTACTAATGGGTACCACACGGATTTTTAAATTACCTAGCCTGTATTCATGTGTATTATCTTCAAGCACTGGTCTTGTAGATCATCTTAAATATTTAATGCCCTCGCACTGAAGTTTTTGATATTAAAAGCTAACTTTAAAAAAGCGCAAAACTATTAAATACATACATATTCAGATACAAGAAAGGGAGTACAGAAACATGTACATAATTATATAAAGTATGCATAGCTGCCAGTTACAGCTTTCTTGTACATAGATGTGCATAGACATAACAAAAAGAGCAAGAGATTACCA
>VZZY01006223.1:22989-67422 GCA_013400335.1 Eurystomus gularis | reverse complement strand
AGTTCTCTCAACACTCTTGGGTTGTTCTCTTTTACTGGAGGAGGATACCCTCCCACTTGGGAAGAGCTGGATTTGAACTCTCCCACCCAAGTACCCAACATGGGCACTGCAGGCTCTTTCTGTGTCGGTAAATCAGACCTTAATCAAGACCCTGTCTCTGGAGATGTAGATGGCTCAGATCGCCTGTGTTAAATTGTTAGAGAGATTGTGGGTCTGTTTTTGTCCTGGTCAACCAGTATGTCCCTCTGAAATTCATGGACATGGTTCACGGGTAGCCACCAGCAGGGCTTTGATGTCTCTCCAGTCCTTGGTGGTATGGAAGTGTAGACTTTTGAGGTTTGCCCTCTTGCGTTTAAATGACTAAATTTCTCCTTAAGTCCTCATTAAGGAGTCATCCTTGTGTTGAGCATTTCACACAGCAATTAAGACCTACTGTCAGCGTCTGATTTAATTTACAGCAATTAAAAGCAGGCTTTTTGAGTGAGAGAGAGAAAAAACAGACCATCAGATATGTATCCCATATGTGTGGATATCTGCGCACAGACGTTCCTGGGTACTACTGTTGTAAAAATATTATTAAGTACAATGGAAGTGGAAAATGAGTAAAAAATTGCACTCTCTGGGCTGATGACTGGATGCAGACGAGGAATTTTGAGCTATTAATCTCGGTAGAATGATGTAAAATATTTAATCTGTGATAATGTAGTTGTTGAAGAGGACGTTGAACACAGAATAAAGCACTTTGTACCTGACTTTTCCGATAAAGCCCTTGCTTAGTACTAAACAAAGAATGTGGTCTTATTCCTCACATGTGTAGACATGGCCCTTTGGGTCATGGTAGTGTTGGGTTGATGGTTGGACTTGGTGATCTTAGGGGTCTTTTCCAACCTTAATGATTCTATGACTCTACATGGACTGACAATTATCAGAGGGCAACCTGACTTAGTTTGGAGAAATTGTCTTTTTTAGTGAGTTGATTTTTCAGAGCCTACTTTTTCGTACTCACAGAAGATACCTGAGAGTTTCTATCCACTTCATTACAAGTCTATTTTCACTCTACCCAAGTTAACTGTAAGTGGATTCTTTTCTGAGTAACTACTACCTAAAGTGCTATGCGGATTTTTCGTGTTGTAAGTATCTGCTTTTCTCCTGAGATCTGAAAGGAAATTATAAACAGTTAAGGGTAGAAGTGATGTTTAAACTTCCATGTGGCGCTTTATATATGTAGTGTGTGTATCTAAGGTGTTCCGGCTGGTACTGGATGAAGAGAAAGGGAAAACATTTTAACCTACGAATGCAAATTCTGTTTGGTAGGCTTGGAAAGCCAGCTGGTCCTCCAACAAGTGAAGAAGAACACATTTAGTGAAGACTGACCCATGTATTTTGCAATTTCAAATTGGGGTGTTGTGCCAGTGGATGATGAGTGGTTGAAATCTGTTCCCACAGTGGAGTATTTCGGAAGTTGTTGACAGCTTCCCATAGAATTTGGACCTGAAATTTATTTGTCTTGAGAAGCTGGAGAAGTCCACTCAACAGTATGACAGCGTGCCGGCTCTGAAGCCACCGCGCTGCGGCATAGTCCAGGCCTGCAGATTTGCTGCTTTGATTTTCAGCTGGATTCAACTGGAACAATCCATTTCTGGAGCTAATCCTTTTCCACAGCCTTGCTCGACTGTTGCAGCCTCCCACGGAACAGGCCACAGTCATGCATACATCATGTTGTCAAAATGAGAAATGATGAGTGTAGGTGGTAAGTGGTCAGCTGCCAAGGAGAAGATAGTCCGTCCTGTAGCAAAGTGACAGGGTTTAACCCCAGCTGGCAACTCAGCCCCACGCAGCTGCTCGCTCGCTCCCCTTGGTGGGATGGGGGAGAGAATTGGAAGGGCCAAAGTCAGAAAACTCATGGGTTGAGAGAAAAAGACAATTTAACAGGTAAAGCCAAAGCTGTGCAGAAGCAAAGCAAAGCAAGGAATTCATTCACCGCTTCCCATGGCAGGCAGGCATTCGGCCATCTCCAGGACAGCTGGGCTCCATCACACATAACAGTGACTTGGGAAGACAAACACCATCGCTCTGAACGTCCCCTTCTTCCTTCTTCTTTCCCCAGCTTTATATGCTGAGCATGATGTCTTATGATCTTCAAAATCCCTTTGGGGTCAGCTGTCCCAGCTGTATCCCCTGCCAGCTTCTTGTGCACCCTCAGCCTGCTCACTGGTGGGGTGAGGAGCAGAGAAGACCTTGACTCTGTGTAAGCTGCTCAGCAGTAACGAAAACATCCCTGGATGATCAACGCTGTTGCCAGCACCAATCCCAAACACAGCTCCATAAGAGCTGCTATGAAGGGAATTCGTCCTACCCCAGCCAAAACCAGCACACAAAGTTCATTGGATACCTTCATAACTATGCAAAACAAGCTGTCAGAGGTGGACCCTGCTAGGAACATCTAATTGATTTATTGTTCATTCACCCCTGGAGCCTGGGGGACCTGAAGTGCACCTCAGAGTTCCTTGCATCCTTACTAGTCCTTCGTGTTCAGATTATTAATGCTTTTATAGGCCTTTATTCTTGTTTTCTTGTATATTTTTTTTCCATTTTTGTGGCTGAATCTTGGAATGTTGACTGCAGCTCTTACGATCCTCCTTTGTTTCTTCTGTGTGGCTGCAATATTCAATTTCTTAGCTTTTCCAACTGTTTCTCTCAGTATTCATTCTCCTTTTATATTGGTCTCACTGTCATAGCCGGGTTCTTAGAGCTTCACCAGTGTTTGGCTATTTAATAATAAATGAAAAACAGGAAAAGGGGAGAGTCATTAGGCAATTCTTTGCCATCAGCTCTCTGTAAGAACAGCCCAGGTAAAAGTAGCCTTTATTCTGTCCCATAATGCACTTTCACCCTTTAATCAACGAAGCATCCGGCTCCAAAATTAGACTCTTAAAAAACCTCTGGCTTCTTCTCAGAGGAATTGGCTTCACTTACCTCGGGTGGGAATGCCCAGAAATGATAGCAGGAGTGTGATAACAGAACGGCTAATTGGGTTAGCCCTGACGTGACAAACATGCCATCTTTATTCTAAAGAATAAAATGTTTCGGGGAATATCATGCGCACGCTGCTTTTGAGCAATAGCCTCGTACCGGGTGGTCGGGATGAAGTGTTATTACACAGCTTTCATTAATCCAGAGCATTTCAGTTTTCTGTCAAGGAAGACAAAAAAGGGAAGTTGAGAGGTGTACTTGGCATTAAAGTTTGAAAAGTAGCTATTTGTGGTAAAGTGCCTTGATGAATTTTCACACAGAATGGTAGGGGTTGGAAGGGACCTTTGGAGATCAGCTTGTCCAACCTCCCTCCTAAAGCAGGGTCACCCAGAGCAGGGTGCCCAGGATCTCATCCAGGTGTGTTTGGAATCTCTCCAGAGAAGGAGACTCCACAACCTTTCCAATGGATAAAGGCCGTTATCTGTGTGCAAATACTTGTTAACACTTGTAGCTGATATTATCTATATTTAGATGTGCATTTACTGTGTTCCAGGAGAAAATGTAGGCCTGTGAGTGTTTTGTACATTATTCTCTCATGTTGATTCTTCTCATAAAACCTGCCTGGTAGATTTTCTTGCCCTGAAAGCGAAGAAAATAAGCTGTGGAAGGAGAACCAGTCTTGTGGGTGATTTCTGTATTCGACTCCAAATAGAACAGCTTAAATGAATGAGCTGCTTAGAGAAACATAGAATATTTTGGCTTGGAAGGGACATTCAAAGGTCATCTAGTCCAACCCCCCTGCAGGGAGCAGGGACATCTGCAACTAGAGCAGGTTGCTCAGAGCCCCGGCCAACCTCCCCTGGAATCCTTCCAGGGATGGGGCAGCGACCACCTCTCTGGGCAACCTGCACCAGGCTCTCACCACCCTCAGTGTGGACAGATTCATCCTTCTCTCTAGTCTAAATCTCCCCTCTCTTAGTTTAAAACCATCACCCGTTGTCTTGTCACAACAGGGCCTGCTAAAAAGCCTGTCCCCATCTTCCTGACAGGCCCTCTGAAGTACTGAAAGGCCGCAAGAAGGTGTCCCTGGAGCCTTCTCTTCTCCAGGCTGAACACGCCCAGCTCTCTCAGCCTGGCCTCACTGTAGAGGTGTTCCATCTTCTGTTCCTAAGTTTTCCCCTTGTGAGGTGGGATATCATGCTCATTTGAGGGGTATACTAGGAGAGGTATCCAGGTATACTACTTTAGTGAGACAGGTGCATTTGAGTGAGATGGAAAAATATATGAATAAAGGGATTTTGGGAAAAGGCAAGATGAGACCTCAGGAGGCTTTCATCAGGAGAATTTAAAATGAGCAATTGGTAGGGACATCAAGATGAGATATATAAAAAATGGGAAAAAGAATTTGAATTGAGTGATGACCAAGGCAGAGATAAATACGTTTTTTTTCCCTAAGTCATAAAAGGAAGATCAAAGTGATATCTAAGATATTGCAAAAGAATAAATTGGTGTATTTTTCTATGAGCATGGGGATGTAGATATTGTTGGAGGACAGACAGAAATGTTGTTCCATAATGGTAAACCTGTCAATGATGAAGATCATCAAATTTAGACTGGAGATGGAGAGGAGAATACTTGGAGATGAGGAATTCAGCTCTTTCTGTATTATGTGCATTGGAAGAGAATAACATCATAGAAATGCCAGGAGGATGGCTGGAGATCTGAGAATATTCAAGAGAAAAATGTTACGGTCAGAAAGGACTTTATAGAGTTACTGATACAGAGCCTGGTGTCATTAGAATGGGTCAAGTTACCTGAGACTTGAGTCCTGGGCTCAAAAGGTCACAGTCTTGTTGAAAGGAAGGAGTGAGATCAGAACTGTGGGAGACCTAGATGAGAGTACGGAGAAAAGCAAATTGAATAAGCACTTGGGGAGTAAGGTGAAAACCAGGCAGAGAAAAAAGTCCTGAAACAGACGGTGTGGAGAAAGTTTTGTATTTTCTTCCTTTCTGGAGGATACTGGGTTAAGTGGATTGATCTGGGCTGGAACCTTATTCATGGGAAGGAGGAGAAATGAGTTTCACTGAAAGATTTTGCCAGCTCAAATTGGAGGAAGATGCAGCTTGGAAGGTGTCACTGAGGGTGGTGGAAGCAATTTCAGTGGAGTGGAGCGGAACTGCAAGTAGGGAGTATTGAAGAGAAAAGAGAAGGAATTAGGAGAGCTACAGTAAACGGCACCTTGGAAAAAAATGCTTCAAGAGAGGAAGAGTGTCGTTATTTCTGCAAATGAGATCCACTGTCTTTGGAGCAAGGCTCTTCTTTCCAGGAGAATGTTTGGCTCTTAAAAAATAGATTTGTTTTTCCTGCCTTACTTTCAGTAAAAGCAATGAAGGAATAGTTAAAATTGTCCATCCCTGTTGGAATGATGGTTTTTTCGGAATATAGCTGAAATACTCTGTTGTCAATACATACAGTTTTTGAAGGAAAACTAATTAAAAGATGAGTTTCTAACAGTGACTGCTGAAGCAGTACAGCCTTTCAGAGGTAATTCCACTGATGGTAATTTTGGTGAGATCTTTTTGTTCCCATGTTGACACCTGATGGTCTTTCAGGAAAGGCAAACTGACATATTGGAGTTTTCTGTCAAATGCACAAAGGAAAGAAATAGAAAAATTACACCTAGGTGTATTTTTCCCCCAGTTGGCTTGTCATAATGATGCTAGGTGCTAATTGAAACGATAGGACGTGCAATATTTTGTGGCAAAAATGTGATTTGAAAGTTAATGATGTTTCTTCTGGAGCCAGGAGGCTATTGGGAGAAACATGGATAGGGCTGTTACAGTCACAGGGAACAAGACAAGGGGAACCTTGGGAGGATGTCTTAATTTATCCACCTGTCTGAAGGTCGGATAATGAACCTGCTTTTAAAAAACCCACAGTAGTGAAGATTGCACACTCTCACGCAGAACGTGGCAGTTGTTGTCTATATAAAGTTTCTTCTAAAGGCTTAAGCTGGATCTTTATTGTTTTGGTTTAACTTGTTTGATTTCTTATCCTGTTCATGGCAGGTACGTAGAACAATTTCCGTTCTCCCTTTTAGCACCCTATTTTAGGTATTTGAAGGTTGCTGGTGATTTTCTTCTTGATTAAATAGCCATAGCATGGGATTTAGAGCTGGTTTCAGACCTGAAATTTAGATATCTGCATACAGGTATCTCAGGGCACTTTGGGTGTTATATTCCATAGAGGGAAAGCCTTAGAGTGAAGGCTAGAGAGCTTGGTTTGTAGGCTAAAGAAATGGGTGGGGAGAAACAAGTGAAACGAGAAACAGTGAAACAAGATTTGTTAATAAATTTACTAGGAAGAAGCGTTGGTGTAGCACAGATGCGTATCTGATGCAAAGATGGGTATGAATTATACGAATTCAGTGACTTACAGCTTGCCCAACAGTCCCATCAGGCATTAGCCTGCTCTCCAAAGACCTTGGGCAAATGTGGGTCTTAAAAGGGACACTTTAGAACTCCAAGGCTTTCTTAGCATGGGCAACAAAGCATACTCCTGTGTGAAAGAGGAATACTCCATCTGCCCGTATTGAGGAAGACTATTTTCCCTCCTTTTTTAGCCCTTTTATCCCTGACTCAAGCCTTTGGGAAGATTCTATTAGTAAGTCCCAAATAACAACTTAGCCCCAAAGCATCTGGGACTGGTTCTCTTAACCAAAAACCAGTGGTATCCAAACGTTTAGAAAATTGTACACTTAAGGAAGGTTTTTTTTTCCCCTGCCTAATTTATTTTGCTCATTAATGTAATGCATATATTTTAAAACGTTGGCGTTTTGCCTTGGCAAATAGCTTGAAGGTAAAAGAAAGTTTATTCCTGTAATTCTCCTCATATGAATTCTTGTCATTGAGCATCTCTCGAATGAAGTTCAAATAAAATTTGCGATTCTCAAAGTCTTGCAACCTCTGAAAGATTCTTCAACTGAGCCACAACAAGAACTTGGGCTGTTGGATTAACAGATGACATCATTGGCATCTACGGGTGTGTGGAGATTACTGAAGATTTTTCGTGTATTATCTGGGATCAGATTTAGTATTAATTCTCAGCTGATTTTTACTAACAGTGGAATGGATAAGAACGAGTAGTTTTCAAGCTGGAGTTCAGAAATGTGCACGACTTTCGAATGTGATCTTAATTCAAATCTATATGTCTCCTGCTCCTGGCATCTTCCCATGCTTCTCAGGAGGAGAGGATGCAAACATATTATTTTAAGGAGTATTTGGTGCTTATTAAAATTACACATACGCCCGCCTTCCAAAGAATCTTGATTTACTGCAGGTTGTTCCCGTGTCGCATGCGGACATTTTTAGAGAACAGATTTCTTATCACTGCGAGCAGTGAATGGCTTCCAGTGCTCCACGAGCAGGGAGCAAAAACGTTATAGCCATTGTAAAAGGTAGGGAACCATGAAATCTATAAGCCGATTTGGCAGAAGAAGCGGTTGTTGGTGCCAAGATTTGGTTACTGACCCACAGTTTCCTGTTTTTAAATATATTAATTGATTCGCAAAGAGCATCTTTTGGAAAACAAGAACTCAGACAGACTGGCACAGGCTGGAGCTCCGCCAAGACTGCTCGGGAAGGTTGCCATGCTGGGAGTGAGCGAGCGAGAGAGAGAGCGAGCGAGAGAGCGGAGGAAAGAAAAAAAAGGCAAGACTTGGCACGGCTCAGTCAAATCAGCTTCTTTTGTCTGCTTTCTCGGCTTGAGCTTCAGGAAAGAAAACCGTCCTGGGGTACAGAAAAACTCAGAACTTTTTGGTTTTCAAACTTAGGTAGCTTTTTGAGTCTCTTGGGCTGTTTGAAAGTGGTGGTACATTAAATGATGTCCAGTTACCAGTGATAAGAGAAATAAAAGACAGAAGCCTCCACAATGTCAGTTTATACATATGGGAAATACGATATTTGATTTTTCTTTTTTGGTATGACTGGTTAAACTGTAAGGGAGGCGAGTCACTTGGAAGATTACGGAAGGAATACCTAACTAAAAGGGAGAGATTTCCTTTTTTTGCAACAACAAAAAAGTTTTCGTCGATGCGAACGTGCTTTAAAACCAAATCTGACCTCCTCCGGAATATGTTCAGAACGGGAATTTCGGCGTTTCCTTCACATATGCTACAGATACGAACTTTTAATGGAACCTCCTTACAGAATTCATCTGACCCAGCAATGAAGTAAGAGTAGAGAGAAAGTTGTGACATCCTGATGTACAAGTAAGTATGTTCTTAAAGCAACAATGTTTATTTTTGCTGCTTCCTGCTGTCCTAGCTCCATCTCCCAGCTATTAGTGACAACACTGAAGACCAGCAGGGCAAGCCGAAGACACCCAGACTATGCCTGGAGGGCAGAGAAAGAAAAGAGAGCGTGGTTGTTTTGCTACTGCTCTAAAACATCTCTCTTCCAGTGCATCTTACTAGAAAGCAAATGAAATGGCTGCATTTTCTACTTTGAGAGGAAACCAGAGATGGAAAAATATTGACTTCTGCCAAGTGGGGAATGTTTGAAGGCGACAGAGCTGGATTTGAACCGGTGACACTGGATATAGAAACTTGTTTGTAGTTACAGTACCTGTTTGCTGTAAATGGTGAAAAAAATCTGCTCATTTCTCATACGTGGATTAAAAACCCCCCAAAAATCTGGGACGACCAAAGCGTGGATGTCTTATGATTTCAATACTATTAAGGAGCTAAAAATCCATTGTTTGTTTCCTCCAAGGGTGCCTGGATTTTCAGGGAGCCAGGTCCCTTCTTTCTGATTTCATAGGAACAAATCCTAGGATGCTGCCTATTAGGCCTGGCTGTGGTTGGATTATACTCCTTCTGCTGGGACAATCAGCATTATTATTTCAGAGAGTAACTGTAAAGCATAGATTGTTATGGATCGTCTTCCCTTAGAGTAAGTATTCTATACTATCCTTAAAGAATAGATTGTTCAGCCTGTAAGATGTGCCATTTCGGGCGTGCTGCAGAATTTCCCTGATTCTTTATTTGCTGAAGGGAAGTGAGAAACAACATTAGTGAAAAGCATGTTGACAGGATTGTGTTTATATGTTCACTGTACATGATGGCATTTCGATTACTAGACTCCTAGAAATAACTGGTCTTTTCGGCTAGGGAAAAGAACTTGGGTTACTTAATATGACATTAAATCCGTTTCCTAGCAAGGTATGTCCTATTTTCACTACCTTTTGAAAGCTACTGTAGTTAAATAATGGGTAAGATGCTGTTGTGATTCCCATTTGATGTGCTGAAACCTTTTCATAGGGTTTCTTAGTGATTTTTGATGGAAGGGTCTCCATCAGATGATATTCTAAAAACAACCCTGTCTCTCTAAATCCTTACAAAAATAGATATTCAACAACTCTGTGTTAAAATCGTATCCCGCAAGAGATCGCAAACCGATACTCGGTGGAAAGGAGATGTTTGCAGGAGTTCAGTTTGGGTTTCCGTGGGGTTAGTTACTACGTTGTTCATTCCTGCGCAGGCATTAACATGTGATGTGGTCGGGGAAGCAGAGAGATGTGATGGGTGCAAGTTTGCAATCACAACAGTGTAGAAAGTTCATCTGCGTGCCTATTCTGAGATGAATCCCCTGAATTTTTTAGGGTGTAGTCTCAAAGCATAGGTTGTTTTCTTTAATCGTGACATAAAAAAAAAAATAAATTAATGTCTGTCCCTATTAAAAGTCAGAAAACAATAGAAAACATTTATCGTGGTGCTTGGAAGTGAAAACAAGCTCTGAATAGTAAAATAACCACATTTCTCTTCTGAGTGCTTATATCATTTCTTAAACGATATCTCAGGTTTTAAACACAATCAACACGTGGGTCCTTGCAGTGCGTTTACAAATAGAAATATGTGCACAAATATCTGAACATCTATTGGCGCTGAAGCTACTTTCAAAGCAGTGGCTACAATTTGGAAAAAAATTTTTTGCCTTTGAAATTTCTACTCAGCACATTTTGGTTTCCTAAATGAGGTATCTACCACCGCAGATTTCTTTTGGCCTACATAATAAAGAAAGTATTTTTTCACTCTGCTAAACCCTTCGCTTTTAAAAGTTCATCTAAGTGCTTATTTTTTGGCAAATGCCCCAACTTGGCAGGTTAAAATAAAAATTTGAATTGCATGCTTTAAATGGTTGGTTCCAGACAGTTGATTGGATTGCATGCAAATGTAATTTGCGAGTGTAATTCGACATGCCTCATCGTATTTATATATTTTATTTACAAACGGTGTAATAATTTGGAGTTTTCTGATACTTTAATCATATTATTCATTATCACCATTCATCTAAGATCCTTAATTATTAAGTTTCCTAACTTCACAAACGAGCAATTTGTGTTTAATTCTGAATGAACTGATATATCTTTTGATTTGGATTGTACCAGTCCTTAAAGCAGGATGTTTCAGCGTGGAGGTGAGGATTAGGGCTTAGGGTTTAACTTGATTTTTCTTATTAAACTACAGAGGTATCATTCTTTCACAGAAGAGCGGTGGGTTTGATACTGTGATGGGCCTACATCTGCTCTCACTTGTATGGATTAATAATACATAAACCAAGGTTTACTCTTCTGTTTTCGCTAGTATCAAAGTAGCTTGAGATCAAAACGGGGCTGTTACAACTTGGTTTGTGCTGTTGGTATTGAGATGTGCAAACCCTTTGTATCACAGATGGGTGCAAAGGTTGAATGCGCGCTTACTATCGAAGGAAGAGATTTGTAGTTCTCGGTGTGACGGTGGATTTTTCCTAAATATGGCTGTAGGTTAACAATATAAATGTTAAAATATGGTGTATGCAGATTTTGCGTCTCGTTTTCCATCCCCGTGTCCATGGAAAATGCTGAGGATTACCTTGATTTTCTACATATGGTAGAACTCCCCATTCTGCCATTGCTGAGGTATCCTCAGCTTCTATATCCAGTATTTTTTTTAAAGCTACATGTATTTTAAGGCTCTTTCCATTGACCACTGGCCATTGACCATTTGCCATTTATCTTTTACCATTTACCATCTACCATTTACCATTGTAAGAGAATAATTGCTTGTTTTGTAGCCCACTACATGGCAAGGTGTCTTCTCTCTGTATAACAACTTTTCTAGTGCTGATGTCAACATTTGGATTATTCCATATAACTGTAGTACCTATTCCTTCCAATCTCACTCCAAGCATGGTACAGAAAACTGTGTTTTCCCCATACTTTATCCATAAGTCCAACCTTGACCAAGGTGGAAAACTGAGGAACTGCAGGAAGAAGGCTGTAGTATTCTCCTCTTTCTTATCATCTAAACCTTATAATAATTTAGTGTAAATTACTTTACTTGTTCATGAAAACAGACGCAGGCTTTTTCTTCATTTCAGTTAAAATCATTTGTCCGTGTGTGCATGTGCTGATGAGATCTCAACACTGCAGACTGGCATAGTGAGATTGACTTTGGTGGAATTCCACTCCTTTATTCCAGCTGGAGCTGTAGGCCACAGTCTTTATCCATGCAGTAGAAATTTTGAGCAAAATCGGTGGTATTTTCTCCAGTCATTGTGGAGGAATAAAACTCCAAGAAGGCCACCAGCATCCTGGCTTGGATCAGCACTAGTGGGGCCAGCAGGACCAGGGCAGGGATTGTCCCCCTGGACTGGGCACTGGGGAGGCCCAACCTCAAATCCTGGGGTCAGTTTTGGGCTCCTCACTCCAAGAAGGACCTTGAGGGGCTGGAGCGTGTCCAGAGAAGGGCAACGAAGCTGGGGAAGGGTCTAGAGCACAAATGTGGTGAGGAGCAGCTGAGGGACCTGGAGGTGTTGAGGCTGGAGCAAAGGAGGCTCAGAGGAGACCTTCTGGCTCTCCACAACTCCCTGAAAGGAGGTTGGAGCCAAGTGAGTGCTGGTCTGTTCTGCCAAGGACCAAGTGATAGGATAAGAGGAAACAGCGTCAAATTGGGCCAAGGGAGGTTTAGGTTGGATATTAGGAAAAAAATCTTCACTGAAAGGGTTCTCAAGCCTTGGAACAGGCTGCCCAGGGAAGTGGTTGAATCACCATCCCTGGACGTGTTCAAAAGTTGTGTAGATGTGGTGTTGAGGGACGTGGTTTAGTGGTGGACTTGGCAGCGCTGGGAAAGCGGTTGGACCTGATGATCGTAAAGGTCTTTTCCAACCTAAATAATTCTATGATTCTAAACACATTTAGGAGGTGATTTTGATGGCTGTCACATTGCTCCTGTGTTTCATTCTCTTTATTGACCATAAAGGTAACCCAGGGCAGTTGGCTTAGACAAAGACATCTGATTTTAATTGTCTAAATTTGAGGAAGATCAATCAAATTCGTAATAAGATAATAAAAGAAAAAAGACAGTTTTAAAAGAAGAAATGGCAGTCATTACTTGTACAGGCTCCACTACAATGCAGTATTTGCTATATTCCGTTTCAAGGTTAAGAAAATAGAAAAATAGGGCGGCTAATGATAAGAAGATGAGAATATTAATTTGTAGTATTTTTAAGTTGTCTTAAGATAGCCGTATTGTCTGCTATAGTCACATTTATTTTATAGATAAGGAATAATCCACAGTTGTTTAGGGCCTGACTGATTCTGATAATCCCATGGAAACTATTGTCGAAATTACAGAAGCTTGTCCTCTTGGTAATTACGAACGTTCATCCACTTCCAGTTGTTATAATTAGGTTATACCCAGTACACATCTCTTTCTCTGTGTCACTGTAGTGGTTTTTCCATATTTGGCTGATGCTGCAGAATTTTAAAATGTTTGTGTCTTCCCTGAAGATGGCAGGGACCACCCCCTTAGTGGAGTTGAAAGCTCTAGGGGTCTTCACCTTGTCTTGCGTACTCCATGTCATAGAATCGTAGAATAGTTTGGGTTGGAAGGGACCTTCAAGATCATGTAGTTCCACCCCCCTGCCATGGGCAGGGACAGCTCCCGCTAGACCAGGTTGCTTCAAGCCTCATCCAACCTGGTCTTGAACACTTACAGTGTTGGGGCATCTGCAGCCTCTTTGGGCAACCAGTGAGAGTGTCTCACCACCTTCACAGTGAAGAACTTCTTCCTAATTTCTAATCTAACTCTCCCCTCTTTCACGCTGAAGCCATCACCCCTCATCCTATCCCTACATGCCCTTGTAAAAAGTCCCTCCTCAGCTTTCTTGTAGGTCCACTTCAGACACTGGAAGGTTGCAATGAGGTCTCCCGTGTCCTCTGCGTTCACAAAGACGTCACTTACTGTGGCTAGAAAACTTGGCAAAAATGAATTGGCCACTGTGCTTTTTCTCATCTAAGTCATGGAGATGTTGGGATTGAACTGTGGACCTGATTTGAATGTTACTTTCATTACAAGGGGATGAGGTATAGGTCTCACAAGAAATTGCCATTATTGTCCCTTCTTTACATTTGTTAAATCACCTATTTTTTTGTAAATTTGCCAAGATCAAGCAGAGCAAGTCTGTAATTTCCTTTAGCTAGCTTCATTTTGTCATCTTAGTGTAATGAAGGTCAACTTTTCTGCTTTGGTTTTAAATGGGAAGGCAAAGACACTTGAGTCTTGTCTAGTGTTTGAAACTGGAGAGTGGCTTCTGTCTGGAAAATAGAATTCCCTTTTCTTCAGCGGTGTATAAGTGCCATCGTAGCCATCCTGGGAAGTCTGAGATACCTTCATGGAGCTGGCAGGCATGAGACACGGTATACAGGAGAGCTGGGGTCCTTTGGAGTCATAGCTGAAGCCAAGTGGGGGCTTCTGAAAAGGTACCGGGCAATTGGAATTGTTTTATCATTTTACCAATAAAGACCAGAACATTTTGTAGAGATTGTTTTTCTACCAAGTGTTTGATTCTCAAAATCAGATTACATAATGCAAAGGACCATGGCCTTACGAATAATGTCATCTATCTCCTGAGTCATGACAAGAGAACTTGTGAGTACAACGTCAGGATCCCTTGGGACATGGCCTCTTGGTCTTATGTTTTGGCACCAGTCTTAACCCTTTGTTCAGAGCAGCGCATTCATTTGCATATCTCCAGGTCTTTTTTTCTTTCTTTCTTGACCCTCTTTTGTTTCCTTTAATCCCTGAGATTTTCAGTTCTGAGATGACTAATTTAGTTTATTTTAGTTGCTTTAATGAGTTCTGCCATGTCTCCATCCGTCCTTAGTTTGCAGGATTCAACACTGAGCAAGTCCTTTTTGAAAAGAGTAATTTCTTTCTCAACAAGGGTTACCGAGGTATCCTGTTACTACCTATTCCACATGAGGATTTCAGGTTGAAGTTCGATCTCGGACTCCAGAAATTTCAGATTTAAAGGGTGGGGGTCAAGAGGATGGGGCCAGACTCTTGTCAGTGGTGCCCAGTGACAGGACAAGGGGCAACGGGCACCAAGTGGAACCCAGGAGGTTCCATGGGAGCAGGAGGAGAAAGTTGTTTGGTGTGAGGGTGTGGGAGCCTGGCCCAGGCTGCCCAGAGAGGTTGTGGAGTCTCCTTCTCTGGAGACATTCCAAAGGCACCTGGACACGATCCTGGGCACCCTGCTCTGGGTGAGCTGCTGGAGCAGGGGGGTTGGACGAGATGATCTCCAGAGGTCCCTTCCAACCCCCTACCATTCTGTGGTTCTGTGAACTTGAAAGGAAACGGGAAGGTCTGAAGAACGGTTTGCTTTGACTTCACTGAACTACAATGAGAGGCTCCATAGCTGCAATGCAGATCCTTAAGAAAGCTCTTGGTAAACTCTTGGATTAATACGCAGAAGCTACCTGAGATTACCTTGTCCATATATTAATCGGTTCCCTGACTTCTCAAAATGTTTCAGGATGTAGTTCTTCATGAAGAGCAGTGTGGGTGGCATGGAATATCTGAGAACAGCTGTGGTTTATATTTAGTCAGTAGGTTATCTCTTTTCCATACCGTGGATTGTCTCCACGTTAGGATACAGAATTATATATTTCAGCTGAGATACGAGAGCTAGAGCAGGATATGTGATGCTTTTCTGGACAGCTGCAAAAGCTGAGGAGTCCACACTAGAAAGCTGTTATTGTGGCTATTAATTTATTTTATTATAACTTCGATTTAAACTTCCATATAAATTTGTATTAGAAGAATCAGAGAGAGGCATAAAGAAAATGTCTTTTACCTGCTAGATGGCATCAAATTGGATCATTTCTTTGACCATCTTCTTAGGTGATGCACGTAACAGTTCTCGCTTTTTCCCTGATCCACAACAAGGGTTCGGTTCCAGTTCTCTGTCTCCCCAAGGCTAACTCTGGGTTTCAGCGCTGATGGGTTTCCATTTGTATTGATTGGGCAGAGCAAGCCGTCATCTCTTTTCCATCTTGGTACAGCAGAAGAGTCCTCGTAGGAGGTGAGAGGCTTCAGTGTGGATTTTGTTCTGGATGACCCACAGCTGTGTTTTTGCCAGTCCTACAGTTAGGAATAGTTTGCTTGTTCATTCAATCCAAGTAAAACCAAAGAAGTTTCTGGGGTCCTTACTTCTACATAGACGGTACAGTGATATGAAGGCCACCTACAGGAAAGCTGGGGAGGGACTTTTTACAAGGGCTTGTAGTGACAGGACGAGGGGTGATGGCTTCAAACTGGAAGAGGGGAGATTTAGATTAGACATTAAGAAGAAGTTCCTCACTCTGAGGGTGGTGAGACACTGGCACGGGTTGCCCAGGGAAGTTGTGGATGCTCCATCCCTGGGTGTGTTCAAGACCAGGCTGGATGGAGCTTTGAGCAACCTGGTCTAGTAGGAGGTGTCCCTGCCCATGGCAGGGGGGTGGGAGGAGATGATCTTGAAGGGCCCTTCCAACCCAAACCAGTCTATGATTCTATATGATGTTTCAAATGTTTGTTTTCCACAGTCAGTGATTTTGTAATCTGGATTCCAGCCCAGATTAAAACACCTGCAAAGACCGAGGAGAGGACAGAAGGAAAGAAAGTATCAGCAGAAGTAGTTTGGGAGAAGCATATTCAGAAAGCTCTGAACAATTTGTACTATATCGATGGCAACACTTGGAGTTGATCGTTATAGGATGGCGAGTTTTGCACTGAAGTAGGCAGCGTCCACTGATAAAATCTTCTCCCTGAAGTTTCTGGCTACATCGAAGGCTTGTTGTAGGCAGTTTTCCCCTTTTGAAAGAACATCAAGGTGTTTGCCCATGAGCTCATGTTGTATCTGTTCCTCCTTGGAGACTCTTGTGTTGTTCTGTCCTTAGTTGTGAGCTGCTTGTTCATTGTCCGTCCGGGAGAGTGCTACTCCTTATCTCCATAGGTGAGACGGCCGGATCTCAGAGCAGAAAGAGAGGACCTCTTCTTTACTAATAACTATTATTCTACGACTTGCTGCTTTTGCTGACATTAATGACCTTGCGCTCTACCTGGAGTTCGAGATGCTGTCAGGAGTCTGCAGTTTGGGAGGTGTTAGGTGGCGGGTCATTGGGGGATCCTGTTGATCACTTGCTAGTGCATTGTCTTTATATAAACCTAATGACACCATCTGGGGTTGTTTAATCTGACGAAGAGGAAGCTGAGAGGAGACTCCTTTGCTCTCTACAACTACCTTAAAGGAGGTTGTAGAGAGGTGGGGGCTGATCTCTTCTCACAAGTAACAAGTGATAGGACAAGAGGAAACGGCCTCAAGTTGTGCCAGGGGAGGTTGAGGTTGGACATTAGTACAATTTTTTTCACTGAAAGGCTTGTCAGGCACTAGAAGAGGCTCCCCAGGGCAGCAGCTGAATCACCAGCCCTGGATATGTTTAAAAGCCGTGGAGATGTGATGCTGAGGGACATGGTTTAGCAGCGGACTTGGCAGGGTAGGGTTGTGGTTGGAGTTGATGACCTGAAAGTTCTCTTCCAACCTAAATGGTTCTATGATCTTGCAGAAGTCTCTCCAGTGCCCCGTGCTGTGATGCGCGTCGCTCTGGTGTTTTGTTCCGATGCTACTACACTGATGCTCTTGTTTTCTGCTTTTGCGCACCCAGCTTAGTAACGTTTTATATACGAGCTTATGCAATTTCTGTTGTCAAACCAGGACGTATTTCTCGGTGGGGTTTTTTTTCACTACTATTACCATAGAGCACTGGTGTAATTTTGCATTTAAGATACATTGCAGTGTTGTAATCAGATCCATTGTCCCAGTCTAACGCTGTTCCTTTCATACGGATTCATGCAGTACGATGGAATTCCTTTTTTTTTCCCTGTTGTAACACTTTTTCCGTGTCGATTCATCCAAAAGGGAGATGTGAAGCGCTGATATATTTGCACTAGTAGCAGAGAGAGCCACACAATTCCCTGCAGTAACCCTCTCACTGTCTCTGCTTTAAAATCGCCGTGTCGCGGGAGGCTTCTGTGGTACTTAACTTTTCTAGATGGGAAACGTATTTCTTGTTATTTAATTCGGATGCTGACATAATGAGTGCTCTGCTGTAATGAATATTTGATGTGTTTATGCTAATGTCAATGCCCAACTATATCTTACCAGTTCTTTTCGACCTCGGTAACTTTTTAGACGACGATTTTGAGAGTGATGCAGCGTGTCTGTCCCACACGTTTGGATGAAAAGTGGGAATATTTTTATGGACGCTCAGAGAGCAACTTCTAGAATTCATTTTCTTGTGGTCTTGGCTGTTATTCAAGTGAGATTTTAACTTGAAATAGTCTCTTTAGACTCTCATGAGAGTATTGGGCCAGGATCAATATCTGCAGTGCAAGTACGTAGGACTCATTACTCTGTTTTTCCTTCAGAGTCAGCAAGAGAGGTAGGTGCTTCTAGGCAAATTTGTTCATTATATAATGCAATGCTATTGGAGCCCCAGGTGGAAGAGTTTCTAGTAAAACAGTTATCTTCTAATTAATTTGCTCGTAGAAGTGCTGAATTATGACTGAGGTGCTCATAAGCAGTGAGTTTATAAATCAAAGGCTTTCTGTAGCTCTCCTAGTCTGGCGCAGGCACATAATTACGTTGAGCCTGTTACGCGCGTGTCTGCCTGTGATGGCTCAAACAAGGTGTAGTGGGTTTAAACTGGGTCAGAAGAGATTCAGGGTGGTATTAGGGAAAAAGTTCTAAAGATACAGGTAGAGAGGTACTGGAATAGGTGATTCTGGGGATGTTGATTGATAGCCAGCTGAAGATGAGCCAGCAGCGTGCCCAGGTGGCCAAGAAGGCCACCAGCATCCTGGCTTGGATCAGCACCAGTGTGGCCAGCAGGAGCAGGGCAGGGATCATCCCCCTGGACTGGGCATTAGGGAGGCTGCTCCTCGAATCCTGGGGTCAGTTTTGGGTCCCTCACCACAAGAAGGACCTTGAGATACCAGAGTGTGTCCAGAGAAGGCAACGAAGCTGGGGAAGGGTCTAGAGCATGTCTTCTGAGAAGCGTTTGAGAGAACTGGGGTTGTTGAGCCTGGAGCAAAGGGGGCTCAGGGGAGAGCTTCTCACTCTGAACAACTCCCTGAGAGGAGGTTGGACCGAGGTGGGGGTTGGCCTCTTCTCCCGAGGAACAATTGATAGGACAAAAAAACTGTGTGGACATGGCACTTCAGGACATGGTCTAGTGGTCATGATAGTGTTGGATTGACTGTTTGACTTGATGATCTTAGAGGTCTTTTCCAACCTCAATGATTCTATGACTCTATATTAGGAGAAAACATTCCAGCTGACCATTTTTCGTAATGAAGGGCACAGTGCCATGCCCCGGAGTGTCCAGGCTTATATTTGCTTTCTGGATACCTGTAGAAGGAGCTCATGGACACAAATCTTCTGGGTATTCAGCAGCCAAATGTAGTTTTAAAATGAAAAAATACTTTTAACATAATCAGACAGTGAAAAAAATCAAAGAAAGCGACAAAAATGGTAAGAAGAAAACCAAGTAAGAAAGGGGAGGATAAGAAGAAATGTTTTCAAATGAGGTCTTCCAAGAAGTGCCTACTTGTTGTCTGTGTTCACATTTCTTTTTGCTATTAGAAAAAGAAATTTATTGATTATAGAAAGTTCTTTTACTACCACAGCATCGATTTCCCTTTGCCCTACGTGCTTGTGCAGTAAATGAGCAACA
Source organism: Eurystomus gularis (assembly GCA_013400335.1). Taxonomy (NCBI): domain Eukaryota; kingdom Metazoa; phylum Chordata; class Aves; order Coraciiformes; family Coraciidae; genus Eurystomus; species Eurystomus gularis. The sequence continues at coordinate 48,354 of VZZY01006223.1, read as the reverse complement.
TCTTCTGCTCACAAGGTAAGGAGGGTATTTTATCTTTGTCCTGGATTGCTGCGCTATGAGGGAATATAACCCATTAAAATAATTTAATTTTGGACAACATGTTAAGGGTCAGTAATCCTATTGTGTTACTACTGCATATCAGTTATTTACACCCATTACTTGCTTGATTTTTTTTAGCATATGTGGAGTTTTCTTTATGTTCAATATATTTTTCTTTTTCAGTTTGCTTTTGGATAACTACAAAAGGCTTATATGCTTTTTATTATTCCTAAATTACAATGTATGTTATGAAACTTACCTTCATGTAGGAGATTTTGTTTAAAGATGAGAGAGGAGTGTGTGTATATATATAGAATGATAGAACGGTTTGGGTTGGAAGGGACCTTCAAGATCACTTAGTTCCAACCCCCCTGCCATGGCAGGGACACCTCCCACTAGAGCAGGTTGCTCAGGGCTCCATCCAACCTGGCCTTGAACACCTCCAGGGATGGGGCATCCACAGCTTCCCTGGGCAACCTGTGCCAGGGTCTCACCACCCTCAGAGTGAGGAACTTCTTCTTAATTTCTAATCTAATTCTTCCCTCTTCCAGTTTGAAGCCATCACTCCTTGTCCTGTCACTACAAGCCCTTGTAAAACATTCCTCCCCAGCTTTCTTGTAGGCCTCCTTCAGTTACTGGAAGGCCACCAGAAGGTCTCCCTGGAGCCTTCTCTTCTCCAGGCTGCACAAGCCCAGCTCTCCCAGCCTGGCCTCCCAGCAGAGGCCTTCCAGCCCTCCCATCATTGCTGGGGCCTCCTCTGGCCCCGCTCCACCAGGTCCATGTCTCTGCTGTGCTGAGGACTCCAGAGCTGCCCCAGCACTGCAGGGGGGTCTCCCAGAGCGCAGCAGAGGGGCAGAGTCTCCTCCCTCAAGATGATTCTGATTTATATAGATATAAATATGTATATATATGTGTATGTTAGGGAGTGTGTAGTCAAAGTAAAACTTTACGCTCATCCGCTTCTCTAAGATAATTAGAACATTTACATTTTTTCGTTGTAATCAGATATCAAAGGGCTCATTTAAGATGATTCTTTTTTGCTGGTAAATTTTCCAGACGTTCTGCTATTCAACTTCGTTTGTCCATTTTCTTAAATCTGAGCTTCAGAGTGAGGTTTAGATCAAAGGCTCTGTAATTGTTTGATTGGAAATCATATTAATTTCATTCGTAATAGACAAAAATGAGAGAAACACATGCAGAAAGTCCTTGTCTGCCTACCCTCTACTGACACGCTTCCTTTTCATTGCCTGCGCTGCGAGTTGGAGATTCTTATGCTGCCTCAAACTCACTTTTTTTTTAATCTCTGCAAGTCACTCCTCTTTTATGTATAACAAGTTTATAGATTTAGTTCGCTGATGCAGTTATTGGTTTTAAAAACTGCCTTAGGGCTTCAAGCAGTCTTTTGTGCAGAGCTCTTCTGTATGGGAGCGGTGGGCGCGCCGAATGCTTCACTTGCCTTTCGGAAGGACCTGTGAGAAGAAAACACGGTATTTGCGTATCTTTCCGGATGAGACCAGAAGCTTTATGAAGCACAAATGTCAAAATATCTGATGGAAAACTTTTGAGTCCGCTTCCTACAGTCTGGTACCCTGATGAACTGAGAAGCAGGACCTTCATTTGTCTCTAATTTCTATCGCCTTGAAGGAGACCAGCACAATTTCTTTTATTTGGGTTTTCTCCTAAAGTTCTCAAGTTTCTCCTGCCTCTTTCTGTCCGTGTGAGCATGCTCTTTAGCACACCTGAATTTGAGACTTGCGGCTTGGTTCTTTTGCCCATAACTTCAGCTTGTGTCATGCCCCCCAGACACTTGCATCTCAAGGCTTCCTTCTCCACCATCCCTGAAGGGTTTTAAAAGCCGTGGAGATGTGGTGCTGAGGGACATGGTTTAGTGGTGACCTGGCAGTGCCGAGTTAACGGCTGGGCTGGATGATCTTAAAGGTCTTTTCCAGCCTAAGTGATTTGATGATTCTCTGATTCTCTGAGCAACATGAAAAGTCCCCTCCTGTTTCTGGGAAGCTGTGAGGCTTCAATGTGAAGTCCACTGCTACCATCCTACTTGCATCTATCCCTTTTCAGGACTGTTGACATTACTCCCGTATGGATCCACAGTCTTGGTGCCTAACACTGTGGCATCAGGAACAAAACTAGTGACAACGATTGCGGTCTCCTCTGGCCCCTCTCCAAAAGGTCCATGGCCCTCTTCTGCTGGGGGCTCCAGAGCTGGACTCAGTACACCAGGTGAGGTCTCACCAGGGCAGAGTAGAGGGGAAGAAACTATTGCAGATTCCCAAGTCTTGATTTTTTTAAGCTGTTGTAAGAATGATTACAGATACTTTGTGTAGTTCAAATATTTTGAAATCAAGTAATTTTGCCACTGGTGGTAGCAGTTATTCTGAGAAGACATTCGTCAGACAGTTGGAACCCAGGGAGTTCCATGCCTTAGGTAGCAGGGACACACTTTCAGGGCTTTCCAGATTTAATTTCTCCAACGTGGCCAAATATTTCAAGCACATATGTTGAAACTGGCTTTGATTTTATCGGAAGGTGTAAGAGACTGGTCCTTTGGAAAATAAGGCTCCTCTAATTATGTAGGTAACATATTCTGAAATGTTAAATTCTCTCTATGAATCATTCTCTCCCATTATTAGAGACAACATTTCCATTTAATTTCCCAGCGGGATTCCATGTAATGTTTTCAAAACAACATCGGTTGAAATCATACTTGTTTTGGTTGTTTGCCTTTATAAAGAAATTTTTATTAGAGGAATTGCAAAGTTTTTAAAATGGAAGAAAGAAAGAGTTTTTAGAGATGAAGTATTTGTAAAAGTCCCACTTGTTATTTTCTTCTAAATTCAATGCCTTGAATAGGTGTCAGACTTGTGAGGTAGCTTCTAAATATAGTATCTGAAACAAAGGATTTGGGTTGGGAGTCTGCGGAATGTTCTGATTTTGATCATGTTCTTACTGAGTGAATCATGTGTTTCGTGCTGCTGTGAACAAAGCTGATACTTTGGTTTTAATTATTGGTGAAGAAGTTAGTCCATCCTTGGAGTATTTTTATTGTCTTATACCAGGAATGATTTTTTTAGCAGAAAGAGAGATGGGAGACCTCATTGTGGCCTTCCAGTATCTGAAAGGGGCCTACAAGAAAGCTGGGGAAGGACTTCACAAAGGCCTGGAGTGGTAGGACAAGGGATGATGGGTTCAAACTGGAAGAGGGGAGATTTTGATTGGAAATTAGAAGGAAATTCTTTACCCTGAGGGTAGTGAGTCACTGACACAGGTTGCCCAGGGAAGCTGTTGATGCTCCATCCCTGGAGGTGTTCAAGACCAGGTTGGATGGGGCTTGGAGCAACCTGGTCTAGTGGGAGGTGTCCCTGCCTGTGGCAGGAGGATTGGAATTAGATGATCTTGAAGTTCCCTTCCAACCCAAACCATTCTATAATCCTTTATATTGAATTTTGATTACATTACTGGCTATGATGCAGTATACCACTGTTTTCTAGATACGTTTGTTCTAAATAAAAGAAAACCAAGTGATTTTTGGCCCTGCGAGCAGGTAGCCCAGACTGCCTTGCGTGCATCAAGCCCTGAAACAAGAGGCTCTCGGTTTCCCAAATGTCTTGTTCTTTCAGGGATGGATGTGGCTTAAAGTTTATCAGCTCTCACCAGTAAGATCCTCCAAGGCATTTGAGTCTTCGCCTTCTTTTGGGTTTGGTGAAATGGGGTGTATCGAGTGTAATGTGAAATTAAATGTGTTAGGAGAAATTCTGAGGAAATACTGCTTATGTTTGAGAGTGTGAGAAAGGAGAAAACCGGCAGAGAGGGGAAACAATGTGTGTGTGAACAATAAGAGACATAAAATCTTAGTGTGCTGCTTATTAATAGGATTTATTGCTGCTCTTTATAATAACCCTATTGAAACTGTTTCTCTTACTTTTCTCACTTAATACTTTTTCAAGAAATTAGAAGAAACTATTAAAGGCGTCGCCTTCTCCCCCATGCCCCCTTTCTCTCCCCGTGATCTTTTTACTTGTTTGGCTTTAAACATTTATGGGGAAAAACCATTTTAAAAGGGCTTGTAACACAAAGGTAATAATCACAGTGCCATGCTGTTTTATGGGGCAATAATCCAGTTGCCTGGTTTGAAAAAACTCCTTGGCCTTCATCTCCTAAGCTGTACCTTAGGGAATGGAGCTGGATTATTGCCTTGTAAAACAGTGCTGCATTCCCGAGGTTGATTAATTATAAATCTTTGCCTATCACTACTCATGGAGTACTTTCTATCTCACAGCATTCCCGTTCCTTCCCTTCATGGCTTTCTCCTGCATTCAGAGAATTCACAAAGAAAAGGTGAATTCCACCTAATTTGTGGCACTCTTAACGTTAATCTCCATTCTGGGAGTTTCTGTAGAAGCACGTTATACATTTATTTTTTTCAATTTAAGGGGAATCACAACAACCCCCATGGGAAAAGCTTCTGTTGAAATTTCACTGAAATCATTCAGTCCGAGATAACGGGGAGCACAGTGGTGGCTTTAGTGTGGTTGAGGATGCCCTGCCTCCCCATGGGAGTCTACCCAACTTCAGATCACAAATCCACTTATTTTCTTCAACCACTAGTATGTGTAAGCCAGTAGTAAGTAGATGTTAGCAAGGAGCTTGAGTAGTACCACCCAAATGCTTTCAAGAAGGTTGAGATTTCCTTATATTTGAACTGGGAATGTGAGCAACTACCTCACAGTGCCACCATCAAGATATTGTCATTGTTAGCCGTATACCGACCCCACGAGAGTTGGTAACGACCTTTTTGGGCTCTTCCAGAGAATTTTTGAGGTCTTTTTTTCATTTCTTGGCCCTTTCTAGGAATAAGAAGGAACAGACCAGAAACACCTGAAGTAGCAAGAAGCCAGACACAGCCAGGATCATGTGGATGCTGGCATGGCATTTTCTGAAGCGCAGGTCATCAAGTAGGACAGTCGGTTCAGAAGAACTGGCAAATAGAGTTACAAATTGGTAGCCACTGTCCAAATTGGAAGGTTGCAGGATTTGTGACATCACTTGTAATTGGTGTGCTGAAAAAAGGTCTGAATAATATTCTTATGATTTACGTCTTTTGTGAGGGGAATCACAGAATCCCAGTGTGGTGGGGCTGGAAGGGAGCTCTGGAGATCATCTCGTCCAACCCCCCTGCTCCAGCAGCTCACCCAGAGCAGGGGGCCCAGGATCGTGTCCAGGTGGGTTTGGAATCTCTGCAGAGAAGGAGACTCCACAACCTCTCTGGTCAGCCTGGGCCAGGCTCCCACACCCTCACACCAAACAAGTTTCTCCTCCTGCTCCCATGGAACCTCCTGGGTTCCACTTGGTGCCCGTTGCCCCTTGTCCTGTCTCTGGGCACCACTGGCAAGAGTCTGGTCCAACTTGCAGACAACTTGCTAGAACATTTACCCACCCTCCAGAGAGTCCCTGGCCCAAAGGTTCTGCCTGTGTTCAGCATCCTTCAGTGGATACGTTTTTTCCCTGCATTTTCCCAGTCACTTTTTGGCACAGGTACACCTTGAGCTGATAGCTGGATTTGAGAATTACATCTTTTACGACTTCAAAGAAAAATGTGTACTAGGTTCATTTTTACAAATACCAAATACGAACTCAATAAGAAATAAAAGCTTTAAAAGAATATTTTTCCGTAGTGCTGATGCAGTGGGTGGCTCAACATAAAGAGGTGTAAGATCATTTCCCCTCCAGCAGCTCTGTCATTTACACTCTTCAAAAACCTATTCTAAAAATCCGCTGTTGAAATTTCTCTCATTAATTGAGCTAAATAAGTCCCTGAAAGCCTTTGGTAAAACAGACACTAGATTACATTAATTAATCATTTAAATTTTCTTCTGATTTTTCCTCAACTGCCACGGGCAACCCTGCCTCTTCAAAGATAACTACGAGAACAATAACTACAGTTCACGAGGGCAGCAAGAGAATTGGAGCAGAGGTACACGAGGTGAAAATTTGAGCCAGTTTATTTGCATCCTGTATCCCGGCAATTATGTTGCTCTAAGGAAAGTTAAAACACACTTCGGCTCTGACTTCATTTGCACAGAACAATAAGAGATTAGGGGATGGGGGTGCAGAAATGGATTTCGTTTTTAAGGAATACCTCTCTTGAGTATATACATACAGGAAAGAGATTTACTAGCCTGTACCAAGTGCAGATGATAAGCACGTGAGGACTCCTCTTTTCTAAAATTCACTTTGCTCTTCACTGAGAACTTTTTCTTATATTTGCAGCAACTAAAACCAGCAGTTTGGCTGTCCCAGTATGCAGTGACTTCCTCCTGCTTCCCAAAACTCATCATCCTGCAGCCTGTGCTTTTTCCCTTCTAATTCTGTCCATTACTAAATAATCAGTTTGGTAGTGAAGTATGTTTATCCATCATATTAGACACAGTAAAAATAAAAATGCACATTATGTGCTACTAAGCAATTGTTATAACATTTAATACAACACTGTTTGTCGTTATACACTGCTCATCAAAATCCTTTTGGTATTACTAGTGTTAAACTGGTTTACGTAAGTGAACTGGGAAAGAGTTATGTTCTGTTAATAACAACAGGACAAGGGGCAACGGGCACCAACTGGAACCCGGGAGGTTCCATCAGAACAGGAGGAGAAATTTGTTTGGTGTGAGGGTGTGGGAGCCTGGCCCAGGCTGCCCAGAGAGGTTGTGGAGTCTCCTTCTCTGGAGACATTCCAAACCCACCTGGACGTGATCCTTGGCACTTAGCTCTGGGTGAGCTGCTGGAGCAGGGGGGTTGGATGAGATGATCTTCAGAGGTCCCTTCCAATCCCCACCACTGTGGGATTCTGTGTGATTCTGTAGTTATATTATTTAACGTCAGTGGAAATGTTTGTCAGCCCAGAAGTTACAGCTGTCTGCGGGAATGCAAGATGTCTTGAGCTGAGATACAGGATCCTGTAGAGAAAATTCATATATTATAATTATATGGAGAGGAATACTGTTGGTTTTGAAATGAAAACTGGAAAGGGAAGGTTTGCACTGTGTTCACAGAATATCATTATGGTTGGAAAGGACCTCCAGGGTCATCAAGTCCAACCTTTGGACTGTTGTTGTGTTGTATAGTCATAGAATAATGTAAATTAGAAGAGTCCTCCAGAGGTCTGAGGACCAACTTGCCATGCTGAGCAGGGCCAACTTAGGTAGGTGAGATTGCTCATCTATCAAAGTGTAGATGGTTCACGTATCAAAAGTGTTTTATTGGTCGAACGATAAAAGTAGATTGCCATTTAATTTTCTGAATCTGTCTCTATTAGAAGTGTTTTTAGTAGCCAGAATTTCAATCACAAAGTGGAGAAACGATGAAAAATTATTCTTCAGTCTACTGAAAAGGTCTGCACTTTACCTGTGGCTGCAGGGACTAAGGTGAGGTGCATTAATTCAAAAGATGTGCTAATCATTCTTCCTCTTTCAAGAACAGAGACAACAAAATTATACTCACCACAGGTCCAGATGAGAGTCAGGAGGCCAGGATGGCAGCACATGGAATCGGAGGGGAAGTGATAAAGGAGTAAGAAAGCTGGAAATGGGAGGAATAAAAATGAATCCTCAGGCAATCTGAATAGATGAGTCAGAGAAGGGAAGGAAGGAGGATGGTTTGCAGAGGAGAACCGAAGGAAGGAAGGAGAAAATGTGGCTTTCAGGGAACTGTGATGTGACTGTGAAATGAGGGACTGAGCCGTGGAATTTCACAGGGACTCATTTTAAGGTTATGAGCCACGGAGGAAACCTCCCAAAAGAAAGCAACCAGTGAACTGCCTCCGCATTACCGGTGTCTCCAACATAAGCAGAGCAGCTCCCAGAGAAGGCAGTTAACCCTCTGTGGGTCTCCATGTTAGCGGTGTCCTCTCCTATGAGGACAGGCTGAGACAGTTGGGGTTGTTCAGCATGGAGAAGAGAAGGCTCCAGAAAGACATTCTTGTGGTCTTTCTGTAGTTCAAGGAGGCCTATCAGAATGATTAGGACAATCTTTTTAGCAGGGCCTGTTGGGACAGGACAAGGGGTGATGGTTTGAAATTAGAAGAGGGAGATTTTGACTAGAGATAAAGAATACATTTTTGATGGTGAGGGTGGTGAGAGCCTGGCGCAGGTTGCCCAGAGAGGTGGTCGCTGCCCCATCCCTGGAAGGATTCCAGGTGAGGTTGGCCGGGGCTCTGAGCAACCTGCTCTAGTTGCAGATGTCCCTGCTCAGTGCAGGTGATTTGGACTAGATGACCTTTGAAGGTTCCTTCCCACTCAAACCATTCCGTGATTCCATGATTCTGTGATCCCCAGATTCTCAAGCATCAGACCTCCTATGCTGGAAAGAGAACTAGTACACTCCAATTTGTGTGATCATTATGGGCAGCCAGGTTTTATTTCCTGTCTTACATTAGTACATAGCTTCACCAAATTAGGGCCAGCGGTACGCCTCCACTTTTACTATCAAGAGGTTTCAATAAAGGCTAAGAGAAAAGAATCTTACTCTTTTAAAGCTTCTATAAAATACTACATTTGAATACCAAGCAACTGCTTCCGTGAACCATAAACCAGCCCCAGCGCACCAAGGAGGTTCATTATGGAGCCCAAGAACACTTGTGTCCAGCTCACGAATTCAAGCACAACTGGTATCTCCTATGGCTTTTGCTTCAATGAAGTTGCTGGCACCAAGAGGTCTAGCTCTTCATGGACTGTGTCTACATCTCGATTTATCCTTGTTGGCAAGCTAGCCCACCTTATTCCTTACACTGTGAGATGCACACGATGCCTTGGTGGTGATTATGGTACAGAAAAGCTTCTTTCATCACTTTTCTCTAGTTTGTATTTCAAATGAATGTTGTCCTCTTGCTATGGAGCAAGGTTGTATCTACCGGGACAGCAAAAGATGCGCTGTGGTACCTAAACCTTTTCCCTGCTGTGTATCTGTCGGCGATAATTCGATGATTGCTCACGCTCAGATACTGGTGATTCTAGTTCAGTCTTTCACCGGAGAAGCTTGGGATTCATTGGTGAGAGAAATGTGGAAGCTGTGACCAAAAGCTGGTAGAATAAAAACCCCAGCAATGTAGCGGCTTTGTTGGTCCTGAAGTGAATTTTGGGATTTTCCTTCCCACAGTTACTTCTGGGAGCAGTACAGATGCCGTAATGTTTCATATAATTTATCCAGGCTAGAATGTGATGAAGACCAGGTTCAACTCCTGTCAACAACTATCCTGAAAATGTGTCTGAGAGGGAACTCTACTAGATGGGTCACGTGTTGCCAGTTCAAGCAAAGATGAAGCATTAACTAGTCAAATGTTAAGATGAGAGTAGTAAGCTGTTGGTATTTGAGCTTACTAAGGGTTCTCAGACTCTTGTCTACCTAGAACCCTCAACAAAAAGATGATGCAGGCTCAAGTGATGTTAGTAGCTGAGCTGAATACATCCAGTCTCCCCATTTTTGGGGTCAGTCAGAATTGATGGGGTCTGGCTACTGGTCAGAATTGATGGATCAAACAAGCATGAGGTATTGATGATAAGTGAACTCCTTGCCTTAAGAGCTTTAAGTGACGCTTCAAAGAAAGCAGATGTCCATACTGCTTGTGGGCTAGAACCCCTCTGCTGTGAGGCCAGGCTGAGAGGGTTGGGGTTGTTCAGCCTGGAGAGGAGAAGACTCCTGGAAGATCTTAAGGGGGCCTACAAGAAAGCTGGTAAGGGAGTTTTTACAAGGGCTTGTAGTGATAGGATGAGGGGTAACGGCTTCAAACTGGAAGAGGGGAGATTTAGATTAGAAATTAGGAAGAAGTTCCTTGCTATGAGGTTGGTGACACACTGGAACAGGGAAGTTGTGGATGCTCCATCACTGGGCATGTTCAAGATCAGGTTGGATGGGCCTTTGAGCAACTTGGTCTAGTGGGGGGTGTCCCTGCCATGGCAGGGGGGTTGGAACGAGATGATCTGGAAGGTCCCTTCCAACCTAAACCTTTCTGTGATTCTGTACCATGGTGATTTGGGGTGCCTCAGCCAGGTACCACATTGTCATTGGAACTACTCACCTCTGGAGATCTTTGGAGACCAATGCACTGAACTTAACTGAAATGTCTCTCTCTCCTTATGGCCTGTAGATATTTCTGGAGGATCTATGAGTGCTTCTACATGACAAATACACCTGTCAGCTTCCTGCCGAGGCTGAGAAAAGAAGCTGAAATTAGCCAAGTTGTTTTGGGCTCGTGTTTGAACTTTTGTCACTCTGCTTTTCTCTCTGAGCAGCAAGCACACTGAACGCTGGTTGTGGTGCTTCTTGGGTTTTTTTTCCGTAGCTGAGATTTGGGTTTGTACAGTGTGACTTTGCCACATCCACACTAGCTCTTGCTGTTAGAAGGAAGCGGCAAGAAATTTAAACCCCCACTGTATCCCTGCGTTTAGTCTGAATCGCTTTCAGTTGCATCAAAGGCTGCCTATGAAAAGAGAGAGAAACTTCTCATCTGAATTAAAAAAATCTTCACAGACTTATCATCAAACCCCAAAGAAACATCCCTTCTCTTATTTTTACTTTCTTCTATTTTCCAATACCTGTAATCCTTCTCATGTTTCTGTTTTCCTGGGTTTTTAAAAGAAAATCTGCGCATTCTTTTTGATGTTTAGCTGCAGAAATTGATTTCTCAGAAATTACGGCTTTTCCAGTATGTTAAAAATACCTTAAGGACTGCAAAATATAGAATTTTAATATCGATAATTTATATAATTATATTTATTTAATAATATATATATTTTTAACATAAAATATATATAATGTTTATATATGATTTTAGTAGCTTGCAGTCTTTCTGTGCATCTATATTAAATAAGCAAAAGTCTAGTATCATGTATTGTTATTAAAAGTGAAACTTTAAATATTAATCCACCCGACAAATAAAGAATCCTGCAACACATATAATGCTGGTTGCAAAAATAATGTCAGAATAATTCAGAAGAGCATTTTAAGTGTTTCTCTGCTTTATGATCCATAACACTGCATTCGTTTGGGTTTTTTTTTTTCCAAAGCTTCTGTCGGATCCTTCTGGCTGCGATTATGTAGCAACGTGGGGGGTTTTCGTGTCCTTCTGGGTGACGCTTTTCACTGCTGCCTGCTTTAAAATTTTCTTACGTCTCCTTTTCATGACTCTAATTGCGTTGGATCGATCTCTGAGGGTGCGATAGTTTAACATAGGGCTGACTCCATCCCACTCTGATGGGCAGAAGCAGGTCCTTGATTTGATCACGGGTGACACACACCTTTCACCCATTTTATTATCGCTTTTATTATATTTTTGTATGGAAAATACGCCGGCCCTGCTTTGATACACTGCCGAGCTGTATATCACACATCATTTCAGTAGTTACCAAGCCTTGAAGAGACTGAATTATTGTGTTAGAATTTTTCTGAGTGAGAAGATTTTCGTTCTACATGGTTTTTAAAGTGCAAGTTGTTTTGACTGTTCTTTAAAAAAATAAAGATAAATTTATTATAGCGTCCTTCATCATGATTTGATACTTTGGGATTGTAGTCTCATAGCAACAGAAAACAATTTGGAAAAAAAAGGTTAAGCATAGAGAAATCGACTTCTCCCCACCTACTTATTAATTTCTGTCTCTTAGTAATGGGAAAAACTGCAAACAAATTAAAAAAAAAAAAAAAAGTCTTTACCCCAAAGTACTTTATGTATTTCTGGGCCTTCCAGTATCTGAGGGGGGGCTACAAGAGAGCTGGGGAGGGACTTTTTACAAGGGCTTGTAGCGATAGGACGAGGAGTAATGGCTTTAAACTTCAGGAAGGTAGATTTAGATTAGAAATTAGGAAGTTCTTCACTCCAAGGATGGTTCCGTTGGCCGCGGGTCTGCAAAGATTCAAGGCCATTTGCTGTTAAACCGCATTTTGCTTCTGACGGTATGTGGCTACCCGTGCAGTGTTGGTCTCTGTCTTGATGTCACAACTCTTAGAGACAAAAGGTTCTGTTTAAAATACTAAACCTATTAAAAACAGTGAACCTGTGCACAGCCCCAGAATTCTTTTTCCCCAAAGCAGTGCATGGCTTTCCCTATCCTCTTTCTGATATCACCAATATCCACAAACCTCCCTGGGCAGCCTCTTCCCGTGTTTCACCACCCTCACGGTGAAGAACTTCTTGCTTACATCTAATCTAAATCTCCCCTCTTCCAGCGTGAAGCCCTCGCCCTTTGTCCTGTCACTACAAGTCCTTGTAAAAAGTCCCTCCTTGGCTTTCTTTTAGGTCCCTTTCAGATACTGCAAGGCCACCAGAAGGTCTCCCTGGAGCCTTCTCTTCCCCAGGCTGAACAAGCCCAACTCTCCCAGCCTGGCCTCCTAGCAGAGGGCTTCCAGCCCTCCCATCATTTCTGAGGTCTCCTCTGGACCTATTCCAGCAGGTCCACGTCCCTCTTGCGTTAGGGGAACCCCAGTGCCCCACAAGGATGACTCCTGTTGCTTCAGGTCTTGACATTCATTTGATTAATTGCTACTGTTTCATTACTCTGTTAGCATTTTTGGTTTGGTCTAATCCACCTCATGTGCTTCACTGTCTCTTACCAATACGTGATCCCTTCATCACGGATGCTTGTAAGCAGTAATATGAAAATTAGAGTTTAAAATTCAGTACTATTTTAAACGAAGCAGAAGAAGCACATAAGAAGACATAACCTTTCATTTGATACCTGTAGTTACTGCAAGTTTTTGGCCTGCGAGGATAGGAAAAAAGCCACTGTCGGTAAACTTGGATGCTAGCAACGTGTCTTGACCTCTCAGGTTCATCCCATTTCATGTCATGCTCGGTTTCAGTGGCTTTTTAGCCTTGTTTTGCATTTTTTTTCTTAATAAAGGCACATAACCTACTTATTGATTCAGAATGGAATGTCGCTTTCTCCTTACTTCCACTTTACACGCTGATTTTCTCTGTACCAGTAAAAATTACAGTTTCTAAAGACGTTTTCGGTGAGTGCAACAAGTAACACTGTTAAAATTGGGACGAGCTGTGTGAGAATCTTTTCCGTCTGCATATTTGGGCAGTTCAGAAATCCTTCTACACTTTATAAGATGCTGTCTTGAACCATGAGAGACATTTCAAAGAACTTTCTCCTTCTCACAGGGGTACTTGCGTAATCATCTTTGCTGGAACAAGTTCCTTTGGCATGCTAATGAATCCTCAGCTCCGGGAGGTTCTTTCTACAAGTTGCTTTACATCCGATTTAATGCTGTTAAAAGCAGACAAGAAAATTTAACCCGCACAACATGTGCCAGCATCGTTTATGCTGCTTCGTGAAAATGTGACATGCACGGCGTGAAGAGGTGATGGACTGAAGAACTCTTTACATAGCGTGAGGAGGAACAGGCTCAGCTGTAACCTTGCTCAGTTGGCTAGAAGCAAAGCCCTGGGCTGGTGCCATCGTAGGTCCGCGTTAATTACTCAGTAATTATCCCAGAAGAGAAACAAAGAGTTTTTGAGAGAAGATGTTATGAAGGATATTGGATATCTGTAGTTTTAATTTTTTTTTTAAAACGAAATATTAGGCTTTTCTGTAAACCTTCCTCTTTTGGGGACTTCTATGAGCTTTCGCAGTTCTTTTAATGGGTCATCTTCATAGAATCATAAAATCATGGAATGGTTTGGGTTGGAAGGGACCTTTAAAGGTCATCTAGTCCAACCCCCCCACACTGAGCAGCACTTGGGGGTGGTGAGAGCCTGGCGCAGGTTGCCCAGAGAGGTGGTGGCTGCCCCATCCCTGGAAGGATTCCAGGGGAGGTTGGCCGGGGCTCTGAGCAACCTGCTCTAGTTGCAGATGTCCCTGCTCCCTGCAGGGGGGGTTGGACTAGATGGCCTTGAAAGGTCCCTTCCCACCAAAACATTCTCTGGTTCTGTGTATAAGAGTGGTAAATACTGTAGAGATGTTGCCTACTGGATTTTCAAATGGATGTAATCATTCATCTTCCCTTTTGATTTTTATGGAAGATATGCATGGATATACTTTATTTTTAAAGATCCAGCCTATAATTCTTTCAAAACGTCTCTAGAAGGCTTACTTGCAGTAATAATTCTTAACAGAGGAAAAAAGCAATAGTGATAGTCCATCTTTAGAAATAATTCCTGAAACCTCTCTCTGAGCAACGTGCCGTAGTTGAAGATGTCCCTGCTCCCTGCATGGGGTTTGGACTGGATGGCCTTGAAAGGTCCCTTCGAACCCAACCCATTCCATGTTTCTATAGAAAACTCGAGTTGGTGATAGATAAGTTCATCTCTACAACAAGGATTGGTTTGCTAGCAGCGAAGATCATTGAAGTATGGAGCAACTTCCCAGGGAACTGGTACACTTATTGCATCTAGAGCCTTTAAAATGAGTTTAGGTTTATATTTCAACAGCTTAAAACCTGTTTTGGGAGAAGTTATTTGACCTGTATGTGCAGTAGACATTTTAAATCTCATAGTTCTCTTGGGCCACCTCTTGCCTGACAGGTCGTGAGCTCAGAGGATTGCCTGTATAACCCTCTGTGTGTTCACAGCCTCTACGTACTGCATTAAAACAGCTCTTGGCTATTATTTTCAAGGATGGATGCCGATCATTGCACCTTAGGACTTCTTCTTCTTCAATGTGTAGTTGGCTAACTGATTTTTTCTATTATGCTTTTCTGGAGGGTGATTACAACTAGAGGAGGGGGGTCTAAATGGCAGAACAATGCAAATCCACAGGTACGTTCTTCTGGAGAACTATGGAGATTGGTGATGTTTGAGGGCACAGGGGCTGCTGGGATAGTACTGAGCATATTCCTGGTGGCAACCATGGTGTGTCCTTGGCTAATACTGCAGGAGGAATTAGCACAAACCAATAGAAATGGATTTTTAGATGGTGTTGAGGATCTGATGTCTATCCTGCAGACATTTCAAGGCCTTTTACGTCAGATGAGCTTTCGGTACATTTCTGGAGTGAATCTTCCAGTTTATTTCTAGCCAAGAGGAATCAAGTTCATACGCTCAGAGACCATTCCTCTTGTGAAACAGAGCAGTTAAGTGGAGACGACCGCAAGGTTGCATGAGAAGCATACTCCTTCTCTGGGCTAAAATGCAGACTCGCCTTTTCTAGCAGCCGCAGGGATGAAACTTTGGATCGAATTGTCTCCAACACATCCTGCTTTGGAAGGAATTTGTTTTCTCTGAGAGAAAATCCAGGAATAAGCTAAGAAAGATGAAGTTTTGGCAGGCAGGAGAACAAACCCTGAAGCAAACCAGCTATATTATGTTGACAGATTAGACAGACCTTCCAATGAGATTCTACTGTGGGGTAAATGATATTCTCTTCACTCTGATGATTTATCAGGTGGGACTTGAATAACAGAAGATCTTTCGCAATGCACCAGAAGTAAATTTCACCCTCGGCCTTTTGCAAAGAATATTTGCCTGGAT
The DNA here is from genome assembly GCA_013400335.1 of Eurystomus gularis. Lineage (NCBI taxonomy): Eukaryota > Metazoa > Chordata > Aves > Coraciiformes > Coraciidae > Eurystomus > Eurystomus gularis. Next base: position 32,837 of record VZZY01006223.1, on the reverse strand, counting down.
CTTGGATCAAGTCTCAATACAGAGAACATGGGGAAAGAACTGCCTACACTGATGAGGTGTTCTGATCCAAGAATACGAGCACCATTCCTGGTGTCACAGAATCATAGGATGGTTTGGGTTGGAAAGGACCTTCAAGATCATCTAGTTCCAACCCTCCTGCCATGGGCAGGGACACCTCCCACTAGACCAGGTTGCTCCAAGCCCCATCCAGCCTGCTCTTGAACACCTCCAGGGATGGAGCATCCACAACCCCCTGGGCAACCTGTGCCAGTGTCTCACCACCCTCAGAGTGAAGAACTTCTTCCTAATTTCTCATCTAAATCTCCCCTCTTCCAGTTTAAAGCCATTACTCCTTGTCCTATCACTACAAGTCCTTGTAAACATCCCTTCCCAGCTTTCTTGTAGGTCCCCTTCACATACTGAAGGTAGTGGTCATGTGGCTGAGAGTAAGCTTCCCTGAGGATTAGAAGAGCATTTCCAAAAATTAGAAGCATCGGGTTCTGGACCAGCCTTCTAATGGCAAGAATAAGTCAAATCACTTAAATGCTGTATAAAGGATACGACCAGCGTGTTGTTGAGAGCATGGGATTGGGGTCAGTGACCCACATGGTCCCTTCCTAATAGAACAACAATTAAACTATAACTCGCAGTAGAAAATCCTTTCCAATATGAATTGTGTGTATCTTAATATCTGACCTTTTTTTTTCCAAAATGATTTGACTGTTTGGCCTTTCTGAGTCGTGCAACCACGGGCTGAAGATAAAATTTTAACCCGTGTAGAAAAATACGCTTCCGTTCACACAGAGCCTGACGTGCTCTTCCATTTTATATTGTCAGAAAAATGCCTTGCTGCATAAAAGCTTTTTTTATTAAATTCCTACTGTCGTATCTTCTTTTTTATGCTTGGTAAGGATTAATATTACTCTATCATTTAGTCATAAAAGAACAGGTCCTTATAAGGAACTGTGACAAGAGAGAGGTGAAGAAGAACTTTGATAGACAGATCTGATATAATGACACAGAAGATAATACACAATCCACGGTCCTTATATCTCGATCTTTTATATACGTTCAACTGCAGGAAAAATAAGAGGGAAAAAGCTTTTTATTACAAGAAAAAAAAGCCCCACACTAGACGGTTTGCTTACAGAAAACTTATTTGAATCTCTGCTGCGGAGGAGTGGAAAATATGTGTGACCATCCGACCCTCTTTTCCTCACAGCTGGGAAATGGTGACGTGCTCTCACTGATCACTGGAGCCTAACAGAGGAATCATTTTGCTAGGATGTCCTCAAAACTGTTAATTTACCCTGTACTCCCTTTGCTGGCTGAGGACTGAGAAGACTTTGGAGAAGATGTTAAATATCCAGAGCATTTTGGACGTGTGTTTCTCTCTTACTTCTTCTTCACCTCCTTCTGCCCAAGGGTGGAAAATTCAAGCCTGTAGCTTCATTTTTAGAATGGTTTGGGTTGGAAGGGACCTCAAAGATCGTCCAGTTCCAACCCCCCTGCCATGGCAGGGACACCTCCCACTAGACCAGGTTGCTCAAGGCCCCATCCAACCTGGCCTTGAACACCTCCAGGGATGGAGCTTCCACAACCCCCCTGGGCAACCTGTTCCAGTGTCTCACCACCCTCAGATTGAAGAATTTCCTCTTAATTTCCAATCTAAATCTAACTTCTTCCAGTTTCAAACCATTACTCCTCGTTCTATCAGTACGGGCCTTTGTAAAAAGTCTCTCCCCAACCTTCTTGTAGTTCCCCTTCAGATACTGAAAGGCTGCAATAACTAGAGCAGGTTGCTCAGAGCCCTGGCCAACCTCATCTGGAATGTTTCCAGAGATGGGGCTTCTACCACCTCTCTAGGCAACCTCTTTTGTCCCCTCCCTCAGCATCGATCTCCAAAATGCACATTTCCCCCTAATTCTCATACATTGTAAAAAAAAATAAATAGGATAAATGTCCGTGTAGGTGAGGGTAAAAGAAGTTGACACTTAGTTCGACATCATACTTCCAAGAAAATATATTTATCTGCTCAAATACGGTCTCCATTTGTTCCAGCTTAGCATGGATTCTACGTGTTCATATTACTGGGCTGGAAGGGTCACCCTGAATCCAAACAAGCACCTGGTTTTGAAGAGGCCGAGTTTGTGTTTGCTTGTAACTTCAGTCTCTCTAAAACTACTGAAAGAATGATTTTAACTTGGTCGTCTTTGTTTCTTTTGTTTAAAGATGTGTTTAATTCTTAAAAAAACTTTTTTCCGATCAGATGTTATCATTAAAACGATTGTAATAAACTCGACATCATGAATAATTCAGAATGCAATCCTGAAAAAAATTGCCGTGCAAAACTCCAATAATTAGTTTTATGTGATAGGAAAAGCATTATTTTCATATTTAGACAGGAAGTGAACATTTCTTTAGCTACACTATTCATAGTATACTAAATTACGGCATAAAGTAGTGATTGGAATGTTAAAAATTGACATGTTCATTTGAAAACCAGCCCTAAAATGCAAACGTGTGTGTTGCCTCCTACCTGATAGGGTTGGTGAGGCCAATTCTTGAGGAATTCTTGAGGAATTGGCCAGGGGAGGCCACAGCTTGAGTGCTGTGTTCAGTTTTGGGTGCTGCAGTGTAAGGGAGACATTGAGGTGCTTGATCAGGTCCAGAGGAGGACAACGAAGCTGGTGAGGGATCTGGACAACATGTCTTATGAGGAGCGGCTGAGGGACCTGGGACTGTTTAGTCTGGAGAACGTTGAGAGGAGACCTTATTGCTCTCTCCATCTTACTGAAAGGAGGTTGTAGAGAGGTGGATATTGGTCTCTTCTCCCAAGGAACAAGTGATAGGACAAGAGGAAATGGCCTCAGGTTGTGCCAGGGGAGGTTTAGATTGGATATTAGGAAAAATTTCTTTACTGAAAGAGTGGTCAAGCCCTGGAGCAGGCTGCCCAGGGCAGTGGTGGACTCACCATCCCTGGAGGTGTTCAAAAACCGTGTAGATGTGGCACTTTGTGACATGGTTTAGTGCTCATGGTAGTGTTGGGCTGACAGCTGGGCTTGATGATCTTAGAGGTCTTTTCCAACCTTAATGATTCTATGATTCTATGATTGATTGCTTTGTCTGTTTATGGCTTGGCTGTTAAGTAGGTGATTTTAACATGTGATTTCCCCTTTAAAATTAGACTTGAGCCATTGATGTTGCCTTTTAGGAATTTTTTTTCATCTTATTCATAATATTTTGAGCAATAACATCTATAATTTTCTGGAGACACAATGGCAATTCTCATTAATTGCCTCCAGTCTTGTAGACAGCTTTAAAGAAGTTGTGAGATGGTTGGATGGAGTCACATCACATGCCTCAAGAGATTATTTTCCTGAATCATACAAATACCAACCTGCATCTTCCCAAGGGATACTGCTTGGATGTTTTAAGTTGCCTTTTCTCTTACTGATATCTTAAAAAATCTGTTCCCTTTCTCAAACATAGAGCAGGGAACTTGCTGAGTAAGCACCCTGAGCTTCTGACCTTCCCTGAACCCTGCATTTTGCAGAATCCTGAATTTCCAGTTGTTCACTGAATCAAACGGAATGGCATCTTTTCAACTTAATTAATCACTTTGTAGACAGGAAGCAGAAAACGTCCATTTCATTTCTTTAAGCTGGGATTGGCAAGGCTTCCAGGCTTGTATAAGAAGAGGGTACAGGGGTCTTCATGTTCTCCTTTGAGCTCGGTCCTTGGGCTGCTGGATGTTGGTATGTGTTTTTTGAGAACCCTCATCAATATTGAAAGGGTGAGAGTCAAGGAGGTAGGGCCAGACTCCTGTCAGTGGTGGCCAGAGACAGGACAAGGGGCAATGGGCACCAACTGGAACCCAGGAGGTTCCACCCTGTGTTGGGTTAACCTTGGCTGAGCGCCAGGTGCCCACCAAGCTGCTCTATCACCCCCTTTTTTTCGCTCTCTCCCTCCTCAGCAGAGCAAAANCAGCAGGAGTCACAACACGGGGTGTTATCAACACTCTTTAGCTCCCAGCACAAAACCCTGCACCAGGAGGGCTGCTGTGGGATAACCAGCTCAGCCAGACCCACTACACATCCAAACATGAGGAAAAATTCTTTGGTGTGAGGGTGTGGGAGCCTGGCCCAGGCTGCCCAGAGAGGTTGTGGAGTCTCCTTCTCTGGAGAGATTCCAAACCTGCCTGGACACGATCCTGAGCACCCTGCTGTGGGTGAGCTGCTGGAGCAGGGGGGTTGGACAAGATGATCTCCAGAGGTCCCTTCCAACCCTCACCATGCTGGGATTCCATGATTTAGTCTGCACTGGGTGGACAAAGTCAGTGAGCTGCGAGAGCAGGAAGGTGCGGAGGTGAGCCTGGGGCTGCAGCTTCGGCAGAACAATTGCTTGGCTGCTATCAGCTGTAGTTGCAAAGAGTTTATACAGTCTGACAGATACAGAGACAAAAAGATATAGTGAATAAAATCCTATTCACAAATCAGTGCCTGCCAGAAAAAAAACCAATGACATAATTGCGATTGTATCACGATGCATACGGGAGCGCTGCACTGGGTGCGGACAGGCATCACTCTTCATTTCCAAACTTCTGAGCACCTGATTTTGTGATATTAACGTGACTTAAATGAATGAGTTGAAGGGAGTAATGCTGTAAAAAGGGCTCGTTGAAAGGCAATCAATGTCTCAGTGCAGTTGATATTGTTTGTTCCTGTCTTCTGGCAATTTGGTAGGCTTGGCTGTGAACGTGGCAACCAATTACGAGCAGAGGTAAGAGAACCAGGCCATGTCTTTCTGTGTTAAAATACTACTGTGTGGTGCTTACTCACCTCAAAACATCTTAAAAGCTTTCAATTAAGTGAAGAGTTCAGCACAATTCTGTATTCATAGAATACTTTCCCTGCTATCTTGAATTTAAGGTCTTTTTCTAAGGGTAGTTTTTGAAATGAGCTGTGTTTTAATTACACTATAGGGGAGGGCCACAAAGATGGTGCAAGGGCTGGAACATCCCTCCTACAAGGCCAGGCTGAGAGAGTTGGGCTTGTTCAGTCTGGAGAAGAAAAGGCTCCAGGGACACCTTGGTGTGGCCTTCCAGTATCTGAAGGGGGCCTTCAAGAAGGCTGGAGAGGAACTTTTTACAAGGGCTTGTTGTGATAGGATGAAGGTGATGGCTTCAAACGGGAAGAAGGGAGATTTAGATTAGGTATTAGGAAGAAGTTCTTCCCTCTGAAGGTGGTGAGACCCGGGCACAGGTTGCCCAGGAGAGTTGTGGATGCTCCATCCCTGGAGGTGTTCAAGAGCAGGCTGGATGGGGCTTGGAGCAACCTGGTCTAGTGGGAGGTGTCCCTGCCATGGCAGGAGGATTGGAATTAGATGATCTTGAAGTTCCCTTCCAACCCAAACCATTCTATGATTCTATGGTCCTGAGCAGTACCTGGATGCTTGGTGGTAAAGCAGAGGTGCTCTAGATAAAGGCTACTGCTGTGAACGTGTTGAAAACACCAGTGGTACATCTAAATTATTCCTAAGTATCCTCCTTAGTGTGTTTATTTGTATCTCCGTGACGATTTTGGAACTGCTTCATTAAAGACTGGTGTCTGGCTTAAAGACCTGGAAAAGATTTTGTTCTATCAACCAAGAAGATCCACTCTTGTTCTTTGTACCGTGCGGTTTTCCCTCACATGAAGAGGCTATAAAACGTTAGCAAATAATTTCTTTCTCTATTCCATTAAAAGCGTCACCAGAATAGTCCTCGCGGTGCTTCTGGCACCTTTTGTCACTTCATCCTCACCGCAGAGCGGTGCAGACTCACTTCATCAAAGCTTATAGATGCAAACTTTTGTTGTGCTAATGCGAGCTCCCTCGGGGTTCTGTGTGGCACTAGCACGAATTTTAACATTTTGACTTCTGCACTGCTGGATTTTGTGTATGTCACCTAAAAAGCAGCAAGAATTTGGTTTCTTTTTTTTGTTGTTGTTACTGCTAGGTCTTTGTTCCTTCAAAGGCTTTTCAAAGCATTTGCCTCTTATTTTTTGCGGATGCGCCGATTTCTTTCCGTGATTTGAAGTCAGAAGAAGATTTTCTCTGTTACTTTTTGAACTGACAGGTTTTGTTGAGCTTTCAAAGGCACTGCAAGATACTGGGTTGTGTCGTTATCAACACTGTCAGGTTCTTTCTGCAATAACAAAAGAGCCATCCAAAGACTCTCTGTAGCGAGATGAGAATTTATTGTGGATGTGCAGAAACCCTGCCTGAGGTTTCTTCTCGCTGCTTCTGGTGTACCAAGCATCAACATGACAATAGTATTGTTCTAAGTAGTGCATAAAAGTCATCTTGCCTCTGCGGAGTAAACGGCCATTTCCTACCACAGGCTCTCCAGCCCCAGGAGATGATAGAGTGGTTTGGTGAGGGACGGTCTCTTCTCTCAAGGAACAAGTGATAGGAGAAGAGGAAACGGCCTCAAGTTGCGCCAGGGGAGGTTGAGGTTGGCCATGAGGAGCAATTTCTTGCTGGCAAGGGCTGTGAAGGGCTGTGCCAGGCTGGGCAGGGCAGTGGTGGAGTCCCCATCCCTGGAGGGGTTTCCAAGCTGTGGAGATGTGGTGCTGAGGGACATGGGTTAGTGGTGACCTGGCAGGGCTGGGTTAACAGCTGGACTCAATGATCTGAAAGGTCTCTTCCAGTCAAAGTGATTCTATGATTCATGTATAAGATATATTTTCATTTCTAGATATAATATTTCTACCATGTGACTGTAGTGGCTCGATGCAGCTTATACCAGATTTCATGGGAAACTTTCAAAAGAATCAGTAAAAATAAAAGTCTTCCCCCAGTTAAAAGGGGAAAACCACAGATTTTGAAACAACGTACTAGGTTTCTTCTGTAATAAAACCTGTGAGCGTACACCATCGTGAGTGACATTGCGGATATCGAGATGTGAGAGCAAAAGCGTGTGAGCGTAGATAACTGCTGTAATAAAAAGGGGAATTTTTAGGTAACCAAAGTGTTTAGAAGCTGACAAGCCCAGTGTGACTTCATTGACTTCAGAGGGTTTAGCTTATAAAAGGCTCTCTTCTCTATGACATAATAAATAATCCTGTCTTCAGTACAAATTGATACTTAAAAAAAATTCATAGAATGGTTCGGGTTGGAAGGGACCTCAAAGATCATCTAGTTCCAACTCCTCTGCCATGGCAGGGACACCTCCCACTAGACCAGGTTGCTCCAAGCTCCATCCAACCTGGCCTTGAACACCTCCAGGGATGGAGCATCCACAACATCCCTGGGCGACCTGTGCCAGTGCAGTGTGAATTCTGAGTGTCAATTCCAGGACCAAGGGTCTGGTTGGACTCTGTTTTCTCTGCCATGAATTGTTGACAGCTTGCAGTCTTATCGTCGAGATTGAGCAGACCAGCAAAATTCAACATCATATTACACCATTTAATGGTAGTAGAAGGAAGACTGACTTGTTCCTTCTGCTAACAATTCACTGATATCTGCAGTTCAATTTCTTTAAAGAAAATATATAATTTTTCCTTTGCAGGTGATTTTTGGGTGCATCTCTGGGTTACTGGTCACATCGTCCTCTCAACGTGACCCAGTGTAATTATGGAGAAATAACTGTATTTCCTGGTGAAATCTGCTCCGCATTGAGCTTCTGTTTCATTGGTGTGTTCTGTTCACTTTGCCTAAGTGAGAGCAAAATGTTGGCATTTTAAAGATGGGAGAAATGTTATTCTTCCATATAGGTGGTGAATATTCCCTCCGCTATATTTACAAAATCCTTTCGATGTTGTTCATGTAAAACTTCCTTTCAGTAAAAAAAATCGTCTCCTTTCAGAGTATTTCACGTTTGTTCTCATGTGCTGCGTTGCGCATAGAAATGTTTCTTTTTCTGGAGAGTGTTTTAAAATTGGATCTCACTTCAACAAAGTCAAGGCAGATTTTCCTGTTAGAGGGAACAGGACGGGGCCAGTATGTCTTAGATTCCTTTTAACGTGGTGGTTGGTATTTTAAACCAGTTAGATTTTTTTTTTTTAATGAGTTTGAGGATTGAAATTGAGCTAATAGGTAAATATATGAATGTGTGATTTACTGATTTTATGAATTTTGCAGAAAGAGCAACTGGAAAGTCACAGTGAGGGGAACCTTTAACATACAGGTTTTAAGTTCTTGTCCGAGACAAGAGGAGCAAATGGATTCTCACTGATGTTATTTTTTTAACACTAAATAAAATAACTTGGAATTATATTCCAGGTAAAGATTTAGAAAAAATATTGGGGATATAGATTGCTATCACTGCCTTGCTTTCTGCAATTTTTATTTTAATTTTTCAGTGTTTTAATGTCATCGTCTGAATGACTTTAATTAGATTTACGTTGGAGTAAAGCATTAAAATGCTATTTGCAAGCATTTGTTTTTTTAACAGCAGATATCAATGAGGAACATTAACATATTTGCCTTTCGGTATCACTGCAACAATGATACAATTCCTAACTAGAGGAAAAATTGTTCTTAAAGGAGATACTAGAGTAAGTTTGAGCAGAGAAAATGACATTAAAACTGTAAAAAATAAGGCAGAACTTCCTAAACGTAATTATTGTGCATAGCTGTGTAAAAATTTGCTACCACTTTGCATTCCTGCTTGAGTTCTTTATTTATGTGAAAAACAAGCAGCAAGTCTGAAAAGATGATTTTAGAAATGCTGCGTCAGTATTGGTGCAACATCTCAATGTGCTGTCTGCTCCGTATGGATCTGTACAAGGAGAAATGGTCGCTGTCCCAAACCAGGCACGGAGACAAGCACAAGTGTGGGACTGGAAAGAGATAAAACATGGGTGTGATACAGGCTGTGCTTCTGCTGGTAAATGGAATTGCTGAGAGCTGAAACTCGGATTTGTAGAATCATAGAATCAGAGAATGGTTTAGGCTGGAGGACCTTTAAAGCTCATCTGGTCCAACCCCCCTGCACTGAGCAGGGACATCTGCAGCTAGAGCAGGTTGCTCAGAGCCCCGGCCAACGTCACCTGGAATCCTTCCAGGGATGGGGCAGCGACCACCTCTCTGGGCAACCTGGGCCAGGCTCTCACCACCCTCAGCACCAACAATTTCTTCCTTCTCTCTAGTCTAAATCTCCTTCTTTTTTAGTTTCAAACCATCACCCCTAGTCTTGTCCCAGAAGGCGCTGCTCTAAAGTCCATCCCCACCTTTCTGACAGGCCCCTTTAAAGTACTGAAAGGCCACAAGAAGGTCTCAGAGCTTTCAACTCTTCTCCAGGCTGAACAAGCCCAACTCTCCCAGCCTGGCCTCCCAGCAGAGGGCTTTCAACCCCAGTAAGAATATTATAGTAGCATCTGGTTAGAGAGTTTCAGAAGGTTGCACAATTCATTTGAAACCAGTCAATACAGAAAGCTCTAACTTGGTGTCTGTGGTGGGGTCTAACAGATGAATTCAGTGAGAAGGAACTATGCTGACCTCAGCTGTGTTCTGCATGGAAGGGGAAGGTGGGGATTGTGAATCTAGGAGGCAGTTGTGGATGGAAGTAGCATGGCTTTGCTCTACAATTTTAGCTGTAAAGGTAGAAAGGAAAGGTTACCTTGAAGAGATGTGTTGGCGAAAAAGCAGCAAAACTTGTACCTGGAGCAGAGATGAAAGTGAAGGAGAGGAGGAGTTGGCAATGACTTTGAAGAGCTATGTCTGAAAAGAGCAAAGTGAGCTTTATATATTTATTTATAAATATCTAACTGGTGGGCTGGAACACCTCTGCTGTGAGGACAAGCTGGGAGAGTTGGGGTTGTTCAGCCTGGAGAAGAGAGAAGAAAGGGCAGGGCAGGGCAGGG
>VZZY01006223.1:8569-22451 GCA_013400335.1 Eurystomus gularis | reverse complement strand
TAGGTCTTCATCTTCAGACTTAGATTTTGCCATGATGAGATGGTGGGAAGGGGCAGATGATGAGGGCCTTCAGCTGATGTGACTAGTGTAGCCACATTGAGCTTAATAGAGCTACACTGCCGTACGTCAATTGATTCCTATCTTAGAAGCTTTTTACTATAAATCAGTTACCTAATTACCCTGATACCAACCACAGAACCCCCAAACAGGTCAATTCTTGAGCAAGCCCTGTGGATTATGTACTTTCAAAGTTATTTTTTGGTTAATGAGTGATTAACACATAAGATCATCTCCTCCCACTTGATCTCAGTAGAGGAGCAGAGACAATGGACATTGGATGCCATGGAGATCTCTTCTTACCACCTCTGCTCTGGCAAGGAAAACAGTAAATGTTTAAAGAAGTCCCCTGTGTAGAGACTGATGTTCATAAGTTTCGTTTTCTATGACAGAGACCTTGGATGAACTAATTTGTAGTCACCAGAGGTACAAAATTAAAGGTTCCTTCCTTTTGTCCTTTTAATATGAGCATCTTAGATAATGAAACAAAAAACTACCACATAATTATGATTCTTTGAGCTTTGACAAGTCCAGTTTTCATCACAGACAGAAGACTCCGATGCCATTGCCAGGTAACTTTCACATAGTCATAATAATAAAGTACATTATAGATTTTATAATTCTCACAGATTACTTTAATTAACATAAATCATTTTGGTGACTTCTGCAGGTATTTATCAGAATTACTCGCAGAGTTATCGCTCTTCACTCATCGTATGGTGTTGGGAAGAATAAATAGAAGATACTTTCCTGCTCAACTTTCGTCTATAAAGTGTAGTCTGCGTTGATCGAATTCTTGGCAAAATATTCTAGTTCCCAAAATAGCCTCGCTGAAAAGATCTCCTGAATATATACATTCCATGGTTTTAGTGGCATTTGTTCCATATTGATGGGTGTCTTGCACAGAAACGTTACGAGCATTTCAAGCTCAGGTCATGATGCTGGTTTTCAGAAGGGGAGACAATAAATGTCTCCTTCCAAAGCTTTTGTCTTTTCTTTTATTTGTACCTATTCAGCTATAACAATAGCTGGACTAAGTACATTTTTAAGTCTTCCTATCTTAAGAGGCTGGAATTGTTTAGCTGCCACTTAGGTTTATTTATGTGGTGCCAGCTCATCGTTAAAGTTCTGTAAAACTACTATTTTTGCTCTTTACCGGCATTCTTTTCTGCTCAATTCGTTGGCTCTTGTCATACCTGCATGGTTCTACAGGAGATCCTTTCATACATCTTCAAGCTTCTCAGATTTCAACCAAGCCCGGGGATTGCTTCTGGATGCTGAGGCGCAGTCTGGGGGAGCAGGTCGGGTCTTTATTTCTCTCTTTGAAGAGCTGAGACCTTGTGAATGAATTCTTCAGTTATTTGAACTTTTCTGTTGTCAACTCTCCATCTTTACCAACTCCCAGTCAGCTCTGTCACTTTGTGGTTCAGAGGACGGTGATGGATTAAGCAAGCAGACAGTGGTTACATGGCTTGAAAGGGAGACAAGTCCAGATGAAAAAAAGATTAAATTCTGGCAACCCTTTAATGTCTCACTTTCTCCATTGTCGTTGAGGTTGGATTAGGTTTCCAGGGTCCTCCTCCTGCAGCTCTTGGCTTGTCAGAACAATGGCGTTTGTCTTGGTACGGCCACGTCTAGTGCTGCCAGCCTCTCAGAAATGAAACCCCTTTCTCAGCTCTGTTGTTATAGTGTTACTTTGTTTTCTGAGTGTAAGAGGCTCAAGAGGCTTTTTGGTGTTTTATGGAGGAATTTGGACTAGATGATCTCCAGAGGTCCCTTCCAACCCCTATCATTCTGTGATTCTCTGATTTATTTCTCTTAGAATCATTTTGGTTGGAAGCAACCTCTAAGATCGTCAAGTCCAGCTGTTAACCCAGCACTGCCAGGTTCTCCCAGCTCACTTCAAAGAATTACTCGGGGTGTTCTTCTTTGAATGAAGGATCATTAAAGTTTAAGAAATTAATGCTGCCCCTGGTCTAGTGTAAATGGAGTCCTAAGACCACGTTGGCTGCAAAAGACCTCCTGAGGTCTTTAGTTCAACATCCTGAACTTAAAGCAGATTGCTCAGGGCTTTGACTATTAGAGGACCAAACAGGTCCCACTGTCTTTCTGAGCCCTGCCACAGCATTGTCCAGGTCTGTGATAAATTTATTCTTCTTTCTTATTTTTGTTGGAATCTCCCATGTTTCAACTTCTGTCTTTTGCCTCTTTGTCAGTTTGGTTTACATCTGCAAGAAGGGTCTGGTTTCATCTTCCCTACACCCACCAGTTAGGTGGACAGCAACAAGGCTGACTCTTCACCTTCTCCTCTTCATGTCATGTAAAGCCATTTATTTCAGCATCCCCTCGTGTGTCCTGTGTTCCAGACCTCTAACCATTTTGGTACTCTATATAGGGCTCTGTCTGTCTACCCACCTGCCTCTCTACCCATATTTTGGTAGCCCTGGTAGAACCAGGAGACATTTAGGTTGGACATTAGGAGAAAATTTTTCACTGACTCAGGCTGCCCAGGGCAATGGTTGAATCTCCATCACCAAATGTGTTTAAAAGCCGTGGAGATGTGGTGCTGAGGGCCATGGTTTAGCAGCGGACTTGGTAGAGCAGGGTGATGGTTGGACTGGATGATCTTAAAGATCTTTTCCAACCTAAATGTTTCTAGGATTGAAAGGGCTGATTCCTTAAAGCAGTGGGTCACACGCAACTTCTTTAAGCACCTCTGTCATAACAGCTTCATAGAGTCCAACTGTATACGGGCTACACAGATGGGGTCATATATTTTTAACATCAAAGGGTCATTCTTTATGTTTGACAGCCATTTTGTACATTTGATGATTAACGTATAATTCCTAATTCCAGGCTTAAAGATCTTTTCCTTCTTTTCTAGCGCGCATCTTCCTTGGCTACAGTGTTTGTCTCCAGCAGCAATGCTTACAAAGAGGGCGACTGCAGTCGTATGTTTTGCAAATGCAAACTACTTAAAATTAATATTTGCTTTTGGAAGCCAAAGTTATAGAAATACCATCAAATAAACATAAAGCAAATGAAAAGAGAAAAAAATATATAAAATCTATAGGAATGTGGTTTTTTGGTTTTTTAAACAGCCAGGATCCGGGATGAGCTTTCAGGTGTTAAATACCATATTGTCTTCTTATTACTTTTCTTCTTTTGCCTCGGTTATTAGAAGAACAAATGATGGTGGAATTTAGAGGATGAGCAGCGAGGATCAGGAGATTGAAAGTAATATTTGCAAGTCCTTAAAGATGAAGGGAGCAGAAAAGCCAAATGGTTTCCAAAAAGGGCCATTTCATGGCGTGATTTCTCTGAAGGTGGCGGTGCCATTTATTGTACAGTTTCAGCATCGTTACTATGGGAACCAATTTTCCTGTTGCAGTGATTGTTAATCAGGATTTGTAGTTATACCATTTTTACCACAAGGCCTTCCATCCTTACGGATTAAATCACGGTTCTCATTGACAGAGGCGTCCATCAAACGTTATTGCCAGAAATAAAATCTGACCAACCTTCCTGTTGTTTTTCTCGCCGTTACCAGAATCAGAGAGCAGAAGCTGAAGTTAACTTCTACAGGAAGTCAAGAATCCTGCTGCAGTTACACTTCTCAGGCTCGGACAATTCCAGGAAAAAAGAGAAAAAAAAAAAATTCAAGAGGAAGTTTCTGCCTTACAATATAATAATTTTATTTTTCATTTAAGTGGGGATGAATTGAGTACCCTGGAGGTAGATTTTGTACGTGTTGCTTCTTTAAGCATCTCTTAAGGCAGAGTTAAAGCTTAAGGTCATCTAAACTTAAGAACTTTTCTCCCTCTATTATGAAGAGACAGAGATATTAGTGTTTATGGAGGGAGGATTCAACACTCCAAGTTTAGATATCTTAGAGTGTAAATATCCTGGATCTTTTCAATCTTCCCTCTAGTTTTACAACTGTCAAAGAGGGTGTTGGCAGGAATAGGGACCAAAGGGCTGGTGCAGTTAGTGACTGGATTGTCCTTTGCTTCAGTTAAAGGAGGATACCAGTGTCAAAGAGCATGGTTGTGGAGCCTGGAGAAAAGGAGGCTCAGGGGAGACCTTCTGGCTCTCTGCAGCTCCCCGCAAGGAGGTTGGAACAAGTTGGGGGTCGGTCTCTTCTCCCAAGGAACAAGTGATAGGAGAAGAGGAAACGGCCTCAAGTTGTGCCAGGGGAGGTTTAGGTGGGACGTTACGGAAGACTTCTTCACTGAAAGAGCTGTCAAGAGCTGTGCCAGGCTGCCCAAGGCAGTGGTGGAGTCCCCATCCCTGGAGGGGTTTCCAAGCCGTGGAGATGTGGTGCTGAGGGATATGGGTTAGTGGTGCCCTGGCAGTGCTGGGGGAACGGTTGGACTCCATGATCTGAAAGGTCTCTTCCAGCCAAAACAGTTCTATGATCCTATGATTCTATGGGCCTGGGCCTGGTCTGTTCTCTGAAAGGTGAATAGAAATGTGAAGAAGAATTCGTTCTCTCCATATTTACTCTCTCAGTGATCTAAGAGCTGGGCTGAAATATTTGTCTGGACACCCTGAGCTCAAAGTAACAAAGCTAGGCATTTCTGCTTGATTTCTTTTATGTATCTTACTCGTTTCTTTGCTACCAAAAAAAGAATTTCAATTCTGAAGAAAGCCTTTGGTAAATCGTAAACTGATGAGCTGCGGCACTCAAAATTCAGAGAAAACTTGCAAAACGTATGAGAACGGTTAACTTCCCCACTCACCTCAGCGGGGGTTTTATGCTGAAGCATATTGATGACCGATGTTGCTCAGTGTTCACCGGAGCTCCCTTTAATGGGATCATTACCCAAAATCCTCGTCTCGGCCTCCAAAACTACGAGTCTTCTGATGGCAGAGCTCCAGTTCCTCACTCCCCTCGTCAGCTCCTTTAACTTGCAACAACGCAAAGTTGTCAACGCACAGTTTGTGATAGGTTGGGAGATGAAATGATGGGGATCACTTCGTTCGAGTCCACACGGGGCTAGGGATTGTTTTTCTGTCTCCTCTGCCATTTCAGTGGCGTTTTGGCGCAATTTCTGAAGCGCTATGACCGGAATGATGCCGAGTTGCTACCACTGTACCCAGATTCCTGTTGATCTGCTGGTCTGTTACTCAGTGTGACACAGCCAGGTAGCACTTTATGTGGAATTTCACAAAACCCCTCAGATTCTTGGCTTTTTCCCCGTGTACTGAATTCGCAGCTTCTCTAATTTCAAGCCAGCCCCACTGAGCCAGGAACATCTCCGTCACATTTTGGTTTTCACTTCATTGTATTCCACGTACACCGAGGGATGTAATATCAAAATATTAGCAAGGTGCTAGTCACATTTTATTTTTTTTTTTTTATCCCTTTCCTGATTTTCTTTCTCCCTTCTTTCTCCCTTTCCACATTCGCTGCTGCCGGTACCCAACCCCCACTCTAATTCTGATTGGCTAAATTAATTCTGCAGCATCCTGCTGTGAATAATTATGTTCATCCAGTGTGGAGCTGGATGCCTTTCTCTCCCCCCATCTCCTCCTTGCCTAAATTATAATGTGACAATTGAAGCTCACAGCTGGCTCATCAGAGGTGGCCAGTTTGGGAATTGGCGCATCTGAATGCGCCTCTCCGTTAACTCTCTGCCTTGATTGCTTAAGACAAGACACATGTAAACCCCGTGATTATTACCATTTTGTGCGTTTCACAAAGATACTGCTTTAAACTGCAAAGCTGTTGTGTTTGTTGGGGGGAGGGGCAATTACAGGAATTTTTCTCTTCCCCTCCCCACCGTTCCCTCCAACAATAAATAGCTGTCAGACTTATGTCAAGAATGAAATTATAGGAGCACATGAGGCCTTGATTACATTGTTTAGGATAGATTGCTATTAGCATACTGAAATGAAGTCTAATTTTTCAGCGCTGTAGCTCAGTCAAGAATCAAGTGGCACAGGAGGGGGAAGGGCTATCATCTACAAGAAATGAATGATGTAATTCCACGCAAACCGTTCTGCGGCCAGTTTCAGTTAGCAGCGGTTAAAAACAAACAACAAAATAAAAATATTCTGCTGGAATATCTCATTAGTCAGGAGGTAAGGCAAAGCTGGCGGGTTACGGAACAAAACATTCAGGTTAGATGTCATTCTTTGTGAAGTTAGTGAAGACATCTCCAAAGCAAATTGCTGTATATTATCTGCGCAGCTTCTAGTTTGCTTACTACGTTTGGATTTTGGAGCTGAAAATAGTTAGTTGTTTGCATAATTCATATCACACTGCCAGTTCCAGCTCCCGTGCATCCTCTGATGATGCCTCCTTATTATCAGATAACGTGTAGGGCAAGTGCCCTTGTTGTGGTTTTATTGTTTACAATTTCTGGTGATGGGCAGACGCCGCTCGCTTCGTTTCAAAATCTTCCATTTTGTATTCGATGAGTGTCCCAACCTTTAAATGTTTTAGCATCCGTGCCTCCTAAGGTGGCAGTTTTATTAGTCACAGACACATTGTTTTATCTACCCCCGTTTCGGTGGGGTGGAAATAAATAAAAATTGTTTTGACTGATTGCTGAAACAATCGACCTGGAGTTTGGAAAGGGTCAAGATTCATTTGGGTTTACTGGGACAACTGAGAGCAGCAAGAAGAGAGCGTGAGCTGTACGTGATGATACATAAAAATTCTACTTGCGTGAGCTTGAGTTGGCCGTCTGGGTGAGATGCACAAGACATCTAAATCAGGCATTTAGAATGGATTTATACCACAACGCCGTGAATTTCCTAGATGACACATACTATGCAGAAAGTTTTAATGGAGGCCCCAGCACAAGAAGGACAAGAACCTGTTGGAGAGGGTCCACAGGAGGGCTAGAAAGATGATTAGAGGGCTGGAACAGGTCTCTTATGAAGCGGGGCTGAGAGAATTGGGCTTGTTCAGCCTGGAGAAGAGAAGGCTCTGGGGAGACCTTCTTGTGGTCTTCCAGTATCTGAAGGAGGCTACAACAAGGCTGGGGAGGGACTATTTACACAGGTCTGTTGGGATAGGACGAGAGGTGATGGGTTCAAACTGGAAGAGGGGAGATTTAGATTGGAAATTCAAAAGAGATTCTTCACTGTGAGGGTGGTGAGACACTGGCACAGGTTGCCCAGGGAAGCTGTGGCTGCTCCATCCCTGGAGGTGTTCAAGGCCAGGTTGGATGGAGCCTTGAACAACCTGGTCTAGTGGGAGGTGTCCCTGCCCACGGCAGGGGGGTTGGAACTAGGTGATCTTGAAGGTCCCTTCCAACCCAAACCATTCTATGATTCTATGAAATATTAGACATTTTATCTTTCTAATTCGAAATGCTGAACACCTTATTATAATTTCAATTAATATAACAGCATCATCCACAGAGGGACACGATCATTACAAGGAATTCAATCTGAATTTAAAAGGCAGTTATGAGATCTGCTGTTTTGGAGAACTCTTCTTACTCAAAGAAAACACGGTTTACTTTGTTGGAAAGTTGGGATTTTCGTGGTTCAGTGGCTCATGCAGCCTGGAGAGCTCCTTGGCAAAGGCTGCTATGGATGTCAGGGGTTTACCGGAGCTCAGAAGGTGCCTAGAGAAATTGAGAGAAGAAAAATCCATGAAAAGCTGTTAAATGATAAATTATTGGCCTTTAGTGCCAAGAACTGTAAATGAGAGAATCTACAAGGAAGTACCACAGTGTGCTTACACTGGAGAACATCTAAAGCACCACCAAAGAAAGGGACCTATATATGGTCAGATCCAGTGTGAATGTTCTTTGGTTTATTTGGAATATTGAGCATCTTGCGTTTTTTAGGGTTTTTTATGTAGGGTTTGTCTTTATATCTACTCCAGAGGGCTGGTATGAAATTCTAAAGCTTGTCTGGGAGTATATCAGTAGGTTGGACTTCCCTACACATTTCTGACATAAAGATGAAAGGACAATTCAAAACACAGCTCTTACTAATAATAATTATTATTAATATCCATGTTTTAAATGGTTTTGGTTGCTTCAGTATTAGGTACAGAGAGTAATGGAGAGAAAGGGGTGAAAGACAGAGGATAAGGTGGTGTAGAACCAAAGGGCTTTCTGCTACCTTCCCTTGTGCCCAAACTCCCTTTGAGCACGGGGTCGTCAACAAAACATTTCCAAATTCTAGACATTTAAAAATATTTATGGAAGGGCTAAGTCGTATTTCTTGCTGAACCATGTTTTTCATGCATCGGTTCTTCTGAGCTGTTTGAAACTAAGGTCTCTCTAAATAATGCAAGGCAGCCCCTTTAGCCATGCTGGAACCAATGGCTGTGCTGCTCTTGGTGACAGCAGACACCAAATGTTGCTCAGTTTGAATAAAGATCTTGCAAACTAATATATAAATATATAAAAACCCCCACAAAACAGAATTTTGAATTAGAGACGATGGTAGTTTTCTTGTCCGTGGTGTCTGAATGTTTCATTTCACTGGTGTGAATGTGTTGTAAATATATGTGTACTTCACCGAATCACAGAATCAGAGACTGGTGAGGGTTGGAAGGGACCTCTGGAGATCATCTCGTCCAATCCCCCTGCTCCAGCAGCTCACCCACAGCAGGATCGTGTCCAGGCACCTTTGGAATGTCTCCAGAGAAGGAGACTCCACAACCTCTCTGGGCAGCCTGGGCCAGGCTCCGACACCCTCACACCAAACAAGTTTCTCCTCCTGCTCCCATGGAACCTCCTGGGTTCCGGTTTGTGCCCGTTGCCCTTTGTGCTTCTTAGAAGTCATTGGATTTACAACTTTAAAAGAAGTTAATCAGAGGAATAGCTCCATTAGACATTTTAAGCTCTTTACGAAAAAAAAAAAAGGAGAGAATGCAAACTCATGTTAGTGGCTGCATGACTTAATAAAAGAAGTAAATGATGTGCTAACACTGCCAGAGGGAAAATTGTTATATCCCTTATTTCCTGAGAAATGTGAGCTTCAGACATAACTAACCCAGCATTCAGAGACTTGGGACAATACTATTGATGAGCTAATCAATGATAACTGAATACACACCTCTAAATTACATAGTTGAAAACACATTCTATTATATCAATGGAAACAAACCAATTAAAGTGCTTTAAATGCATACAACTAATCAGGAATTTAATACATGCTAATTGTGACCAAAATTTCAATTAATGTGTTGGTACATCGCAACATCTTCAAGAATGTAGAAAGATGTGAAGTAATGATGTTCATCATGATCGTATCAAATGATCTCTGAGACACAGAAAGGAGGTTGTAGAGAGGTGGGTGTTGGTCTCTTCTCCCAAGGAACAAGTGACAGGATGAGAGGAAACGGCCTCGACTTGTACCAGAGGAGGTTTAGGTTGGTTATTATGAAAAATTTCTTTACTGAAGTGATTAAGCCCTGGAACAGGCTGCCCAGGGCAGTGGTGGAGTCCCCATCCCTGGAGGTGTTCAAAGAACGTGTAGAGGTGGCACTCTGGGACATGGTTTAGTGGTCATAGTAGTGTTGGGTTGACGGTTGGACTTGATGATCTTAAAGGCCTTTCCCAACCTTAATGACTCTATGATTCTGTGTAATTCCTGGCTTAGTTTGTCCCAATTCTAGGTGGCCTCAAGGTGATGTTGCCAAATCTATCTCTTATAACATCGATTCTATCATCTCCTTGTAGAAGGTGTGACTGAGTATTTTAACGTGTTACAGAAGATCAGTCCTGGAGAGGATTAGGTGGTCAGCTGTAAGTGGCTGACAACAGGTTATGTGTGTGTGTGTTTAGGATCTTTTCTTGCAGCGCAGTAAGATTTTGGCATTGAAGTATTATCTGGAGACTGCAAACAAATCATCATTTCCTCATTGGAAAAGGATTGGATAATAGTTTTGAGCAACCTGGTCTAGTGGGAGGTGTCCCTGCCCATGGCAGGGGGGTTGGAACTGGACGATCTTTAAGGTCTTTTCTAATCCAAACCCTTCTATGAGTCTATGGTAATAGGAAGAATTTATATTAATATCAATATTGTTGCATTCCTTTTATTTTACCTGTAGACCATGGTGAACGCCGTTCAACAGACGAAAGATAGTGAAGAATGTAGCTCTCAAAATTAAATGGAAATTGGATGCTTTACAAATCTTTCTGAAGTGATTAATGTAAAAATGAAGAGTAAGAGCATAATATCAACTTGATCCATACAGGAATAGATGGGAAATAGGTGGGGGCAGAATTGTCAAAAATTTGAAGAGCAGCCGAGAGATAAAAATGCATATTAGGGGTTGGATTAATCTAAAAATTAATACACCCTGAATTTAGATGTCTTTAAAAGCAGTAGTTGTCTACATTCTCATTACAGTAACTGTTGGTGCAACCTGGAGAGCTTCCCTGCTAACCACCTCCACATCTGCTTTAGGGAGTGCTGCTCGTGGGGCAGGTGTTGACTTTCACAGAATCCCAGCACGGTGGGAGATGAAAGGGACCTCTGGAGATCATCTAGTCCAACCCCTTTGCCAAAGCAGGTTCATCTAGGGCAGGTTACCCAGGAACGTGTCCAGGCGGGTTTTGAAAGCCTCTAGAGAAGGAGACTCCATGACCTCTCTGGGCAGCCTGTTCCAGTGCTCTGTCACCCTTATGGGAAAGAAGTTTCTCCTCATGTTGAGGTGGAACTTCCTGTGTTCCAGTCTGTGCCCGTTGCCCCTCGTCCTATCACTGGGTTCCACTGAAAAGAGACTGGCCCTATCTTCCTGACACCTGCCCTTCAGATATTTCTAAACATAGACTAGATCCTCTGTGGACCTTTTCTTCTCCAGGCTAAACAACCCCAGGGCTCTCAACCTTTCCTTGTAAGGAAGAACAGTGTAGATGTGGTGTTGAGGGACATGGTTTCGTGGTGACCTGGCAGGGCTGGGTTACCAGCTGGACTTGATGGTCTGAAAGATGTCTTCCAACCAAACTAATTTCTATGACCCTTTGTCCATTTTATAAGTAATTAAAGAATCCTTCACTGTAGCGAACTCAAGTGTCCCGTGTCCAAGGGAGTACTCTAAGTGTCCCCAAACCAGTCTAGCCCTGGCTTTGAGTTATTCCTAATCCACTGCAACTACAGTTTGATGCTAGAAGGCATTATCACTTGATGATCTACAATACATTCTGCAATGAGTGTCCTTGTGAGAATTTGCTGGTCAATCATTAGGAACTTCGAACAGGAAGTAGGGGTTGAGATGTTAAAGACACACAGAAAGGTAAAACCACGGCTGAAGTGCCCCTCAGCTGTGAGAGGTGTGTAGAAAAAGCATAAAGTGCCAGAAATTTTATTACAAAATGATATCGTTATTTTGTGGCCTTGAAATACACGGTTGCAGGAGATGGGAAATTTCATAGAATAAGCAAAGCGATGGTATTAAAAATGTCAAACACGTAAAATAAGGTCATTATTCTGCCCTACTTGCCTGGTTGGAGAACCGTGTTCTAGTTTGGACATGCCTTTAAAAATAGCACGCAGGAACTAGGTTGACTCTATGCATAAGAAAAAAATTGCGTTGAATTTTGCAGGAAAAAAATTAAAGAAGAGGTTTCAGTAGGTTTCAAAGCGTTTTGCCTCAATAAATAAATAAAGAAAGATGAAAACGGGTGGGCTACGATCAGCTCAGAAGGCAACTTCTCCATGTAATTAGGAACAAAGCAGTGGATGCAGCAATGCCCATTTCTTCCTGGAAATCCTGAACTCTGAACAGTGTCAAGGATTGCTCGAGGAGATAAAGTTCCATCTGACGTGTCAGTTGTATGCTTCTTTCACAAGAACCTGTGTCTGAGCGAGGCACAACAGAAGGTTGCTGCCAATGGAATGGGACAAATGCTGTTAATCAAGAAGATAATGAAGTTAATGAAGATAGTGGGCATAGGTTGCCCAGAGAGGTGGTGGCTGCCCCATCCCTGGAAGGATTCCAGGGGAGGTTGGCCGGGGCTCTGAGCAACCTGCTCTAGTTGCAGATGTCCCTGCTCAGTGCAGGGGACATGGACTAGACGACCTTTGATGGTCCTTTCCAACCCAAAACGTTCTATGATTTGATGAAGATGTAGCGTAAATGCAGTTTTCTTCTTGCACTTTGAACACTAAAAGATGAGAAAATTTAGCTCTTTACAGAACTTATGATAATAAAGATTCAAAACCATGACCTAACGAGGGCCATCAGCTGAATACACTGGGCTGAACGAGCAACTCCCTTGCCTACCTCATTCTTCAGGTTACACGTGCTCCGGTGCTCGTTTTTTAACACTGGTGTGAGGAAACCAAGAATCAAGCACATTTTGCTGGCCCTAGAGAGAGACATTCACAGAGAAAATTTACTAATACAAAAAAATGTAATTACAACACCTTTTGTAGCTAGATCACCTTATGGGACTTTGGCAGCCATTGCACTTTCTCAAGGGAAAGAGGCCAACCCTTGAGCAGTAGGCCTTACATGTCAGAAAGGACAGCGGCAGCTTTTGGCAGCCAAGCCACCAATCCAAGATTGACCTGCTCGACGTGACCCAGCTTTAGAAGAGGGATTGGATGAGATGATCTTGAGTTGGGGTTGTTCAGCCTTGAGAAGAGAAGGCTCCAGGGAAACGTTATTACAACTTCCAGTATCTGAAGTGGGCCTACAAGAAAGCTGGGGAGGGACTTTTTACAAGGGCTTGTAGGGATAGGATGAGGGGTGATTTAGATGAGAAATTAGGAAGAAGTGTTTCACTATAAGGGTGGTGAGACACTGGCACAGGTCACCCAGGGAAGCTGTGGGTGCTCCATCCCTGGAGGTGTTCAAGGCCAGGTTGGATGGGGCCTTGAGCAACCTGGTCTAGTGGGAGGTGTCCCTGCCCATGGAAGGTGAGTTGGAACTAGATGATCTTTGAGGTCCCTTCCAACCCAAACCATTCTGTGATTCTATGAAATACAAAGGGAAGTGTTAGTAAAGACAGCTTACGGAAAAAGATGATCGAGAGAGTTTATGTCAGTAATCGCCATTTCTGGGAGCAAGCATCAAACTACCCAGAGCAATTGAAGAGCTTCGATTCCTCTTAAGCATATGAAGAGATAGATAGAAAGTGTCTGAGATCCGCGGCAAATAGCTATATATGTATTTTAAAATGCTGTCCTTGGGAACAGCAGCGTTTCCAATAGTAACAGTACCCAATGGAAAATAAGATGCCATGTGAGCTGATCAGTTTGAGGATGTGACTCAGGAGACAGATTGCTGCCCTGCGTGTTTCAGTGCTCTCAGAATCAGCGGTGGTTATTTTGTACTTCAATATATATGACTAAATAAAGATACCAAATAGTCCGGATTGAGGAGACACTCTGATGGATATCATTTCCATGATAGCTTTAATCAGCTGGTAGTTTTCATCTCTTGGTGAGTGTATGCAAAGAATCCCTTTTGGGGAAGACTTCCAAAGTTTTGGTATGGAACGCAGCGTCCTTCCAGTTGATTTTTGAACCAAGGTGACGTTCTGTGCCAAACTCTAAAAAAGAGGTGGAAGAGCTTAACTAGGAAATGGATCCCTGAAAGCCAACAGATCATGGAATCATTTAGGTTGAAGAAGAGCTTCAAGATCATCAAGTCCAACTGTTACCCCAGCACTGCCAAGTCACCACTAACCCCTGGCCCTCAGCACCACATCTCCACGGCTTGGAAACCCCTCCAGGGATGGGGACTCCACCACTGCCCTGCCCAGCCTGGCACAGCCCTTCACAGCCCTTTCAGGGGAGAAATTTTTCCTAATATCCAATCTATGATCCATGAGATCTTCTCAAGGAACAAGGGAGGAAGAAAGGAAGGAAGGAGGGAGGGAGGGAGGGAGGGAAG
>VZZY01006221.1:81959-211847 GCA_013400335.1 Eurystomus gularis | reverse complement strand
GTCCACTGATGCAGTCACTATATAAAGTGTATCTAGGAGGTAATACCTGGCTTCCTCACAGAAGATACCTCTAATAAAATGTTTAATTTCTTTCTTGCTATAACAATTGTTTTATTGTGTTAATTTACAGTTTGGTAACAATGAAATATTAACAAGAACAAACGACATGAACATTTTTGTAAAGTCACTTTGTTCTGCATTTATAAAAATACACTGGATAGCTACTGTATTAAATTAAATTACCACCATTTGTGATAAACGGAACATATATTATGTAATAATGTCATTTAAAATCATTTAAACAATCCGGATAAATAGTGGAGGTGACATGTTGGAGTTTTCCCATTGAATTCAAAAGAGACTAGACTACTGCTGAAAAGCCTTAATCCGGTAAAACAATATCCATGACATACATGTGGAAATGAATGTAATATGAAACTACCACTGTTGCGAGAGCAATTTTTACTGTGATATAAGGAAGAACATAATAAAGAAAGGAATTCAGAAGTCAGATGGAAAAGCTAGAGAGAAAAACTGTCTCAGTCACAAGCAGGAGTTACTGGATCTGGCCAGAAATCTTCTGTCAGAATCCTTTTCTGCTGAAAAGTGCAGTTTTAGTTTGGTCAAATGGACTGAAATTTTTAGTGTTCATGATTATTTTCACTGGGGAAATAAAAAAGAAAGATGCAATTCCTTGGACTTGTGTATCCTTACCTGATCACCCAGCAGAGCCACTGTAGAGCCAGGTCTGCCTCAAAGAGAGGGACCTTGACCCTAAGGAGGCTTGTCACCCTATGTGCTGGTGACTTCGGTCACTGCTGCTGCCTATCTGAGTGGAAGGGCTAGAGGCCTACAGAGCTGGGTGATCTGCTGAGACAGTCAAACGGGCCACCTTGTCCTTAGATCTTGCTCCACAGATTCCTGCCCATCCCCTTTAAATACAAAATAACAATAAATTATTATTTAAATACATTAACTAATATTTATTAATATATTAATATTAACTTTATTTTATTTATTTTATTAATATATTAATGTTTATATTAAATATAAAATATTAAAAAATATAAAGCCCAGGCAACCCTGGAAAGAAGGGATTCCTAACATTATGATTTTTTCAGTTCTGAGCCAGAATTTTATAGGTGCTACTATTTCTAGTATTTGAGGTTTTCTCCTATAATATATGAGCAGAAACAGATGTTTTCCGCTACCAACATCTGATCTGTGTGTGAAGAATTAAGGACATTGTATACTGTCAAAGCCATGAGTGGTATTTAACCATGCAGACTCCTATTAACTCTGGAGAGAACTGCAGTGGTAAGTGCCTGCATATTGTCCTCAACCTTAGAGTAACCTAATGTGACAGTCAAGTCTCTATAAATGATATCTATGTATTTAAAAAACCAACCAAATTAATTTAAATAATTCCAAACAAGGGCAAGGTTTCGTTTTCAGCAGTGAATGTTAGAGCCATGGGATAGTTTTGGTTTATATGATTCAACAATGATTTCAGATATCATTCATACATTTTAAAGATAAGCTTGAATCCTGTTCTTAAGTATTCCAGCACATTCAGCTTCTTTTCATTCTGCAGGCCAGCCCCAGGGTGGGCTTAAATGGCTGCTTCTGCTTAAGAGGATCACTGTTGGATACACTACTTTTTGTTGTTCTTACTCTGTTTCCCTTCTCGTCCTGGACCTAAGAAACTGGAAAGTCAAGGAATCAGCATCTCTCTCAATGTTTCCTCAACCACCCAGGCTGGAATGCCCAAGGAAAAAAGACCTTTAGCAATGATAGCTGTGTTATTGCTGTCTCAGTACTGATCTTCTTGACCATCAAGTTAGAATAAATTTTGGCATGGACAGAGCCTGTGTAAATCAGCCTCAGGGTCATGACAGGGCAGAGCCATCCTATGGCTCTTATCCCTCCACAAAAATGTTTTACATAAAGTTCCCCTGGATCTAGCATACTGAAATATCAAATCTGATGCTGTTACTTACAGTCATAAAGTGCCAATGGCTTGATTTATATGGCCTTTGTGAAAGCTCATTTTTGCACATCCAAGTATTTGCTCCAAGTTCCTTGTAGTTCATATAAAGACTGGTACTAACAAGAGAAAATTCCCAAGAGCAACCAAGTTGCTTGAATTGAAAAGAATGTTGGAAATTACTTTTCTAAACCAGCATTTTCCAAAGTCACCACCATGAATCTGCCAATTACATTCCAGACTGGTATTTTATGACAGAATATTCCCCTTGTTATACCCACTGGGAAAGACTGTAATCCATGCCTTCCTTGCATTAACCAAAGAGGCATACTGAAGGATGGTGATTTAGAAAAGATGAATGTGATGTAACATTCCATAGTAATTTGCTGTTTGAGTAGTACTCATGTAACAACAATAATAAAGGGCCAGGTGCGTCAATGAGGCCACTCTTATTAGCAGATGCAAACACTCTAAAGAAGGGATTTGTTATCCAAAGGTGCGTGTCAGTCAATGCACTGTTGATTTGCAGTGCGTGTTGATTAAAAAAAAAGGTTCTACTGCAAATGTTATAGACTGGCGTTTTAGGAGAAACTTCACTATTTTATTTGTTGGAAGAATAGAAATCATAAAAACTGAAACCCATCTAACTTTCAGGAGGATGTGTGGCCAGGAAAGGAGAACATTGTGACAGTGTCTCCAAAGTCACCTGGACTGTGCTTTCAGGTGACCTCTGAGCAGTCACATCAGAGGCCCAAATGGCACACTCCTAGTTCCAGCCATGTAAATCTGACGTGTACTTAAGCTGGAAATGTTGCATCCGTGCTTGCAAAGTTGGACGGGCTTAGTTCATGTCTTCACTAGTCTTGTGATCTGCTGAAAACTCCTTTAACTTAAACAAACAGGCTGCATTCTGCTGTTTGGAGTAATAGAAGAGGACTGAGATGAGCAGAACTGCTATAAACAAAAATAGATAAGGATTAGGAAGTATATTATTGTGTTACTTGCTTTTCCCAAGGTGAAGTTCAGAAGCACAGATCTCTTGAGAATGTGAGACTCTTGTGTCTAAGGGTGATCCCGGGCTCCCTCCCTACCCTCACCACTCAGCAGGTGCAAGCTGGGCCAGGTATATCATCTCTGAAGAAGGAGAAGAGAAGTTATGAACCAGATAATGTAAATGTATTTGATCCTTGGTTTTCTATAAAGAAAACATTGCTACTTGCTTTGTTAGGCCTTTTGGCAAAGCCACCAACTAGACACCACTCTGTGAAGATTTGGACAAATTTGTGTCACTGGAGCATATTATTTGAGAAAAGCAATATGGAGTTCAGCAAAATAGAGAACGGGGAGTGAGGGGATTTTATTTCATAAAGCTCTTGTCTGTTACCACCTAGATGATGCCACTGATGACAAGAGGCAGATTTAACCACTCTCAGCTGATCCATAAGGGCATTCAGCTGCCTTTTCTTCTTCTTCTCTCCCTCGGACTGGCCCCTCATGCCCTCTGGCGATAGTGCCCTGCTTCTTCAAAGTGTCACAGAAGGGACATTAGGCTAACGGCTTTCATTGTTTTGACTGGAGAGAAGCAAGTTACATGGCGAGGGTGAGCTTTTCCTCATCAAGGGAAAATGGTGTGAAATCTTCTTCAGGGTAAAGCGTTGATCATTATTCTTCCTCTTTTGGAGTTATTTCAATGCTTTTTGTGAAGCAGAGGACAGGCAAGGCTCTAGCAGTCAGTTATAAATTCCTTTGAATTGAGTAAATGTGTTTTTTCCTATATGCTAAAAAAAATAATGACATCACCTCTTAATCATAGTTAATCGCTCACCCTATTATAGTTCAGCTGTGCTTGGACATTAAAGGAAAATCTGTCAGACATATTTTGACATTTTTTTTGAGCCAAAATTCTTTTCCACAGTTCGTTCCCCTGTGAAGTTAACTTCAGTCATTTTGAATTAATTGAGAAGGAATGGCTTCTTTCAGTCATCTACCCACCCACAGATGCACGCAAAAACCAGAAGAGCCTAGTCTATGATGTCCTAGGAGATTGTGAACAGCAGGCTACGTTCCTCCTTGTGATGCAATGGAAAAATTGTTGGGGGTCTGTAGTAGCTGGGTTATTACTAAATACCTTCCCAAAATTCCAATTTGTGTGAATATGGTTTACAGACTATCAGCAACTCTTTTACACTCTTTCCTGAGTTAGTTTTAGTGGTAACCCTACTTATCATTATTAGTTCTCTCAGTCAGAAATCTGTGTAAGTGAGCTTGTCATTGTCAACTCAGTTTCCATGAGACAGTTTCAAATGCAGCCTAATACCATGGCAATGGCTGTTACGACACCATCTTTATTCCCGACTCCACACTCCTTTAAAGGTACTATTTCAATGAGCTCTCTGACACTTCACCTGGGCTGTAACCCTAATATGGGCTCTTAAATGTACCATAAGATCGAGGAGAAACCGAGCCTAAACCTTGTAGTTGAGCAGAGCTGCACATACATCCCTAAGCACCATGGTAAGTTAGAGCTCTCTCATTTATCTGCTT
Source organism: Eurystomus gularis (assembly GCA_013400335.1). Classification (NCBI taxonomy): domain Eukaryota; kingdom Metazoa; phylum Chordata; class Aves; order Coraciiformes; family Coraciidae; genus Eurystomus; species Eurystomus gularis. The sequence goes on along the minus strand of VZZY01006221.1, from coordinate 207,316 downwards.
ATTCTTCAACATTTAATGCTCCAATTAATTTTTCTTCTATTAATCCACATATCCTTTTTGATTGCCCTGTATTTTGTTTTCTGGATTTATCCTTTCTTTAATTTTGTTTTTTTAATCCCTGAAGAATAAGATTCTCCTTAGTTCCACAAAATTATAACTGTCATATTTTTTTCATCCCCGCAAAGCTAGAGGAAAAAAAAAATTGCCATTAGACACCTGGAATGCTTGGAGCATTATTTTACTACCATATTTTTTTGTTTGCTATGTAGAGAATTACAAAAACAAATTTCAGCTTATATTAAAATTTGTTGAATACCTTTAGCAGTGCACAGAACATTACGACTAGCATATGCCATCCTGTAATATTTCGTTTTGTACTCTGCCCATGGAAAAAATTGCATACTGTAAACATTCATTTATTAAATGTTAGTGAATGTTAGATGTGCGATGACATATTTCTCGCTAGCTCAGGGCCAAAGGCTAGTGTCCTACTTGCAAGATACTATTTAGTTTACCTAGTGAGTTCCTAAGCTGTTGAATTTTATAATAAAGGCCACAAAGAAACCTCTCGATTTCTGGAAGCATGCAAGTGTTGATGCAACATAATTCAAGGTCTTTGAACAGATTTTCCATAGGTCATATGTGTATATTTCAAGCAATGATAGGAAAAATATTTATTATTAATTCAGAAATCCTTAACCTTTTCTTGCAGTATTAATGATGCAAGGATCTGTCTTGTCATAAGTTTTGCATTGCATATGCAATGCACAGCAAAGGCTTAAAGATGTAAGAATAGTATGAAAGGGTTTATTTCCTAAATGTGGTAGTGGCTTTCATAGCTTCATGTTCTTTTTTTTTGTTATTTTTGTATTACCAGAAGCAACCTGAGCAAATTCTAGAGCAAATTTAATCAGTCTTGCTTAATTCTATCTCTAATGTGTACAAAAATCCAAGTGTAATCAGAAGACACTAGTATCCCTGACATTTTTCAGCTTTAGCAAACTCATTTTTAAAAATGCTTTTTTTGTTTAAAAATGAGATGATAAATTCATGTCAGGATTTCCAATCAGCAATTAGATCTTACAAAGAATTTAATGATAAAACTAAGGAGATGAAATGAAGTAGCATGAACTTGTACAGGCTGCAGTTATTGAGGCAAAGATCTGTGGGGTAATATAAGGTACTGTATAGGAAACATCCTTGCTGATGAGCTAGAAAGCCTTTCCATATTACTCTAGTGTGTAATAAATGAAAACCCCACACATTTGACAAAACAAAGGTGAGCAGAAGGAAAATGTGTCCTAGGAGAGAGTGAGCGAGCCCAGACCCAGAGGCTATTCCAGATCTGTTAGCACAACTGCCTTTAGACCTCGCCGTGCAGCCAGATGTTGCTGCTAGAGCCTTCCCAAGCTTGGCATCTGGGTCCTGGCATGCCCCAGGAGCGGCTTGGGGTGCTACCCCCCTTGTTCGGGTAGGTGCACAAACAGAAAGGCCGGGTAAATTGCTTCTTATCTCAGCTGAAAGATCTAATTTGCTTCAGACTACAGATCCTGTAGACTGCAAATGTGAAATGTTTGAGTAAATGCACCACAGTGTAAATATTTCTCACTAAATATAAAACTGTATACATCAATTAAATATGATTTCCTTTTCTTCTATATAAAGAAGCTCTTTTTTCCTGGGATTTCAGGCTCTGTGCAGAAGTGTGTTTTCTCAATTTCCAGTGATTTGTAGCAGCATTTATGAGGTTTAAAAATTGTGTAAATTTTCGGACTGGATATTATGAGGTTCCTGTAGCCTTTGCACTTGAGATATCCATCACAGGATGCCATATTCTGTCCTAGACAGATAGGATTTCACCCACACAATAGGGACACTGAGCAGTAACTGTTAGCCAGATCTTCAGCTGGCACAAACCACACTATGCTTAATCAACTTCAGTGTGAAGCTATGCCAGCTTATACCAGCTGGGCATCTAGCCCTTTGTCTGCCCCCACATAAAAACTGTGTTTATCCGCTTTTATTGAAGCCTTACATTTTCCCTGTGAGCATAAGTAACATTTTCATTTTAGAGCCAAACCTGACTTTTTATTTCATTTCTCATCTCTGCTCCATCTCCATCCATCTTGAGAATTAAATGCACACAGGGGAGGGTAAGTAAACTGCTTAGGAACATCTGGGATGCATAGAGTGTCTGTTCCAGTCTCTGGAGAGAGCAACCCAGTTGCACGGTACCTCTGGTGAACATATAGATATTACTGGAAGCAGTAATAGCTTCACAGGCTTAGTGGGATGTCTGAATCTTGCTATGCTCCCTTCCCTTTAACTCCAGTCTACCTTCAGTATCCACTATCTGAGCCCCAAATAGGTTCAGTGATGGGCGGATACTATATAAGGGACAATGGCCTTGATCCTGACATGGCTATGTGTCTGTAAGTTTCTGTGGCTCCCTACTTCAGTCTGGATGAGATCGCCACAAATTCAAGTCTGCTTGTGCAAACCTGAACACATGAGCAATGATGTATCCACCACTGCTATTGATTTCAACTTCAGTGTCTAAGTGCTCACCACATGAGTAAGGCTTGAACATAATAGCCTTCTGATAGTGTTCCAAGTTTGGGGGGATATATGAAGGTTAATTGAAGCTACAAACTTGGCAACTTGCCTCAAATGGCTGTGTGCCATGGTGTTTGGGGATTTTAGCTGTTATATGTGTAAGTAATTGCTCTTTACCAAATGCTTTAGGGAGAAAAACAATCACCAAATCTAACAATTTAATATATAAAATCCTCCATGCTAAAAGCTAAAGCAAAACCAAACCTTCAATATATGTAAGGTATGCCTTGGGCCTGGTACTGTTATTTAGCACCAGATACCACGTTCCTGCTTTTGAAAGCATTTATCAGCAAATCATTGACTTAGTAGATTTAATCTTGCTGCACAGCAATGATATTTCTGGGAAGAGTCAGGCCCGTTTTGCATAGCTGGAGTCCTGGCATACAAAAAGGCAGCAGGCAGGCTGAGCCTTTTTAGGACAATCCTTTTCCCACTCGTCTGTCCTTCTCCAGCACTGGGGGCGACCAGCCCCATAGCCCATCAGCAGAACAAAATGCCTGCTTGTGCACCAACCTTTCTCAGAGAGGGTTTGATATCCTTAGAGTCACCAGATCAGATACAATGAGTTAAGCAGCAGTGAGTCAAGCTAATACGATGAATTGTGAATTGTGAACTGAGGGAGCTGGGAAACATTGCCTTCTCCCACCCCTGCTATGCAGGCTGTAACCTCCAGCAAAGGACTGAGGTGGACAGCCAGAGCAATCATTTTTAAGTGACTGATACTAAATCCAGCGGAGTACATCTGTCAGGACACTTAATGAATGTTTGTGTTCATATGATGGGCTTTAGACTGAAGTACCAAAAGCAGTAGGTCTTTTCTGCTGTTTGGTACCAGCCAGTGTCTTGGAGCAGAGAGGCAGGAAGGATTTCTTGGCTAGGTTATTGTTGCTCACATTTTAACAGTTGAAAAACCTTCAGTCAAAATCTAATAATCTGGTAATGTGTAACAAGAATATATTGAATAAAGATATTCATGTTACTGTTGTTGGAGATAAAAAGGGGACTGTTGCTGGAAATAAAAAGGGGAGTTATTTCAGTTGACTCTTCAGAGTAAATATTAATCCAACATATTCCCAGGATCTAGGAATATTCTTTGGACTCTGGCATCAGGGGAATGCTATAAAATCAGCTTCTGTCTTTTTCTGAGGATGGCGGCATTAGCTCAGCTGTGCCAGTCTGACTGCAGCAGTCAGCAGAAGCTGTGTATGCAGCCATAGAACTACAACAGAGTCTGATCATCATCCTGATGAAATTACACTGATCTAATTTGCACGCCGTGAAGACATTTGGCACTGCCTGGATCTGAGCTGTGACATCTTCATTGGAACTAAAAGTACACTAAGAAATGACATTACATTTCATACCCTTTTGTGCCAGACTGTGGCATTTCTTCCTCTTTAAAGGCATTCTTTCAAGAACATTTAATTTGGCTTTGATATGTCTGCCATTTTGCTATGCAGGAATGTACTGAGCCAGAAAAGCTCAGCTGTAATAAAGTTTGGCACCATCAGCCCACCATATACCTGCACCATCCTGTGCAATTTAATTGGCATTCGGTGGGTTGATAAATGGATTGGCTTAATGAGACAATATATGTGACATATGCAGGACTCTCCTGAGGAATAAGATTCATTTTTGCACTTCACACATCAACATGCTACAGATACCAACACAGTCACCTCCAGCAGCTGTGCTATAACCAGTGACATGCCTTCCACTGGGTTGACCAATAACTCTGCTATCTCTCAAGCTAGCTTTATAGTATTTTCCATATGAGCGTTTTCCTTTCTTCATTTTCTTTTGCAAAAACTGTTTCAATTGTAAAAATAAAGTAAGATACCGAAACTGCCTTTGAAATTTTCTGTAAAGTGTATCTGTATTTTTTTGCTGGTAAAAATCAACCGTTTATCTTCATATTTTCCTGAGGCTTTGCCTCCATGTTCTAATTATCATTTGAATATAGTGTAAATAACAACTACAAATATTCAGTAAAATGCACATAAAAGCAAAGATCTATGTTATGTAGTTTTAAGTGACTGTAAGTAAGCATGACCTATTCTCAAAGGTTCGTTTGCAAGTTTGAATGAGGTTTATGTTATAGCCATAATACAGGAAAGAGTGTGAAGATGAAGATCTCTGGGAAGTTTTACAGTAGCTGGCAGAGGGGAGCATTTCAGTGCCATTATAGTACAAATAATTACCGATTACAGTAAAGTTTATTCAGTCTTTTTCTTAAACAAACCCGATTTTCTTTAGTCAGGAATAAACAAAAGAGGATCAGTAACATCAAGGAAATGGTGCAGTGTTTAAAAAAATAGTAGTTTAACGGTAAGTCTTTGAATTCTGCCTCTTAGATGTAACTGTGAAGGTAATCAATGCCCTTTGATGTTTTTCAGAGGCCTGCTTGTTGGGTTTATAGATCATTTAAGAGTTGGGATTTAACAGCAATCCAGAGAGCTAATCTATCTTGCATGGACAAGAGAGATATTCATCCAGCTTCCTGGTATTTTACAAAGGCTTGGAAAACAGCTCAGAGACAGAAAACATCATCCCACTTACATAACACACACACTGACTTAGTTTCTCGGCTGACACTGAAAGGGCACGTATATATATATATATATGTCCCTTATTTTAGAAAAAAAAAGTCAATATGACCAAGTCCTCAGTCATCATTACCATCAGGATAATGAATATAAACGCCAAATAATTTTATTGGTCATTATGCTCTGGTGCAATTCTGAAGACCAGGTTCAGATGTTTTAAGTGATCCAGCTATTTATCAGGATATAAAAAGGAATCACTACCCAAGAGCTGGAAAAATTTGTCAAAATCATGTGGACATTCCACTGCATCCATGAGGAAAACTGAGAACCAGAGCACTGTTTGCCCGTCTTGCCCCTGAGAAAATGCAAGGATTGTCGAAGGAATCTAAGGGAAAAGGGAGCCGAACTCTCACTGAATGTACATGAAGGTTAATGTGTTAAATTTCTTATACCTTTTGGAAACAAAAGCTAGTCCACATACCGAAGAATGTACAGACTCACACCAGGGGAGCGGCCACTGCTTCAACCTGGTAAAGAAAAACTGGCAGAAGCAGAGAGGTAAGCAAGGCTGCAGCTGGCTGCTGCTGAGCTGTGCTCTGGGCCGTCACAGTACCTGCCGCTGGCTTCTTGTCCATGAGGTGGAAGAAGCCCACGTGTCACTGCCTCGGATTTCAACTGGGTGCCAGTTTGATGCTTGCAATTCTGCTCTAAGGAAAGCCTCATACATGCAAATAAGCCCAAGGAAACTAAAAAATGAAACGGTGTGTGACAGTTTCTAATTACTGCGTAAAAACAACATATGGAAACTTCATTGTCCATTTCATCCCTCAACATGTACTATCAAGTTAGATTTCTTTTGCTCAATCATTCTCTCTAGAGCATTTGGAGCTGTTTCACTTGTATTATATGAAGAAAAACAGCACTTGATATGAGCAGTGTGATGCTTTTACTTTCTCTGTCCAAGCTCATTAATCTCACGGAGGGTTTAAAAAAAAAAGTCCTACTGGTTTGGCACAAATAGTAGTTTTCCAAAAAGGAAATCAGTTCAAAGTCATTATTCAGAAATATTCCATCCTTTGTCACGAATCATGTTGGAAAGAGTGTAAACATTGAGAAACTGGAGAAAAACTTAATATTAACATGCAGCCATGGTAAATGCCAACAAGTAGGGAACATTGCTTTCTGATATGTATTCATGGGGTGAATGATTGTAAAAGATGAAGGAATCTTAAAAATTACTTCTTGTTACGTACAAGTAAATAGAAAGATGTATTCCACTAAGCTTTTAAGTGTTTCCAGCAAGATTTCAAATTTAAATATTTATAATGGAGGCACAAGAGGAAATTTAAAGGATATGGTTGGGTCAAAGAAACGAAGCATACATCAAAGTTCCATTTTCTGGGAGCAAAAGTCTTGCAGCCTTCCCTATCACGCCCTGTGGCCACAGAAGCAGTCAGCTAATGAATCAGAAAAAGGCTGGTTACCAGATGTCCTTACTTATTAACACACACATTGCATTCTGTAATGGCATTCACTAAAAAATCTGTATGTAGTAGACTCTGCTCCATTTAAAGTCCCCTTTTCAAAAAATCACTTCTAACTTTTCTTCCTCTGTGACTGATTTCAGGATAGCTGTTGGTTAAGATGCTGTCAGGCATTTTGTCTAATTGAAATTTCTCCACCATTCTGAAGACTCCTAAGGTACCCAGCAAAGGAAAACCTTGTTTTTGCAAACATTTAGTCTTTTACCCCTCCATCTAAAATGATAATGAATAAGATAAAATAAATAAAAAATATTAACTTAAAAGCAAAGCAGGAGAGAAAACAATTCTCTTTGATTGGTTTCCACTGCTGCTAATTTTAATGCCACCCATTGTTCAGCTCTGCAGTCTAATTTTATGTTAATATCCTGAAAGTTGTCAAATCTTGGCAAAACCTATGCATAAATTACACAGAAAGTAGCTCACAGGAGGGGGAAAGTAATGACTGTCATGGTTAGCCAAACCCATTAATAGTCTGACAAGCAATAACCCAAGAGCTCTGGTCAACTGCTGCAGACATCTGTGAAACTTTTGCAATTAATTTTTTTTTGGAGGAGGTATCAGCTGTGAAATAGCACATAAGTGACTGATTATTATCAGCTCTGCTGGTGAGGGCAGAACAGATCAACTCCAAGCATTCATCCTTCTACTACAGACTGATTGTTTTACAAATATAAAAGTTTTATTTTTCTTTATTTTATAAGGCACTCGAATCTTCAGAAAGGGAAAAGGAGAACCAGTTGTACATGAGTAATGCTTTACTTATAAATAATCTTTTGCATCAGCAGTTTTCAAAGAGGTTTGCATAGGTCATTAGCACTATCTGTCTATAAAGTGGAGAAACTGAGGCAGAGACTATGTCTGTGTGTTCGTGCACATGACAGAACATGAGAGAGGCTGAGAAATGGATAGAGTGAATTCCTTGAAGCCAGATACTAAGCCAGGAATATCTCTGCAGTGCTCCATAAGACTGTACAGCCACCCATTTAAAAGCTGGAAGGATCACACTGTGCTGAGAACAACGTATCTGTTTGATAAATTTTCTCTCATCTCCACAATCGCCCTTCCCCTAAATTCTCTTTTATAGGCTGAGAGGACAGCTGAGATCAGTTCCATGATTCCTCATGAATCCAAAATGCTCAGTGGCACTAAGTCTTTGGGCAAAATACTTTATAATTGGGTTGACCTCGTAGAGGTCTGCTGCACCAAAGCACAGGGCTGTTAAAATTGAAAATGCATATAGTGTACTTGCTGAACAAGTACCTAACATGACTGACGTGCTCACAAGTTGGCTCTGGATCTGTAAAGAAGAGTGAATTTGCCCTGTTGCATTATCGTGCCTGGTTTTTTTCCTCCTTTTGTATACATTCTCAAATCCTGATAAGCATTTGTCACTGGTAAACTATCTTTTTATCTTTAGCAGGATACCATTACCAGAAGCCTTATTGTATTAAAGACTGTATTCTTCCTTAAAAGCTTTTTCTTATGCAAGCAAATTCTTTTTTCCTATAAGTAGATGGTTTGAAATACTGTCTCTGAATTTCTTGTCACTACAATATGAAATAATCCAGTGGATGCCAAAACCACTAACAAACCTCTAAAAATCCTCAGGCATTATGATTTATATGGAATACTGTACCCCTAAAGAAAATAATTGCTCTCACCAGTATTAATGAACAGACAATTAACATGATAAAATACATGGGGCATATAAAATGCAGCAATGTCTGTTTTTTCGACTAGTATATAGACCTTATGTGCTGCTATAACACATTCCAGATCTTTCATTTTCATACTTTGCTTTTTTCATTCTCTGTCTTGAGTGCTAATGCTTAGTGGGAAGTACAGAATAAGCAGACATTTTAGGATGTATTCTGAAGGAAATAAATGTTATTCAAAAAATAGAATTTTTAAAACCAAACTTATCTCAGAAAACACAAGAAAAAGGGACATGCTAAATGTAGCACATAAACTGATGCCCACAGTCTGGAGAACAAGTTTGCTACTGCCTTGGGACACATAATTTTTAGAAATAATGGACCATTTGGCAGTTCTGCACATGTCACCAAGCATGCTTGGAAACACCATGGGCTTTGCTTTATTAATATACATGGTTTGAAATAAATTCCCTCTGAAATGCTAGAGGAATCCTCAAATCAACTAATTCACATGACCTTTCTTTCTTTAAGACAGCCTTTATACTTAGACTGTACTATACTCTCAAAAAACCAAAATTTAAGCAGTCTACAGTTTTTCATCTCCAAACTATGGCAGAAGCCAGTTCTGTGGGACAGATAGGTGGGAAACTAGCAATGGATATTTCCTTGAGCTCCTGCCTCATTCCAATTAGAAGAAAGATAAAAGGAAAACAGATCCTTGATCTTGATTCTGTGAACTGCTTCAGACTGAGTTTAACAGACCTTCCCACCTCAATGACTTTACAGCACACACTGCCTTTGCCAGAAGGGTCCTTGAAAAGAACCTGAACCACAGCAGTGGCAGTGGAGGGTTCAGAGACTTCCCACAGTGCCTCAGTCAGTGCAGTCCTAGGAATTCTAAAGGTGAACATGATCAGTACAGGCAAAACAAGTACTTAGGAGCCAGAAAGCTCAGCTTCACAATTCCAGCCATATCCACGGTGCAGTAAAGCGGGAGAGAGGGCCCTTGTCACGCACAATTTGTACAGGTTTTAGCCCTGTGGAGTCCAGTCATTCCATGAGTACAATCGCTGCCATTGTGCGCAACCCTGTGCAGAGACTGGATGCGTGAAGAAGGTGTCCTTCTGCCTTTGTGTGTCTCTGCAAAGACACAAACACAATTCAACTTTTGGTTCCCTGACTGAGCTGATCCTTGTTTTTCAAAAGTATCTTTCCTTTTGCCTGTAGGTTTTTTGGAGGAGGATTAGGACAGCCCCTTTTTTTGCCCTTTGGCACAGAAACTTCCGTAAAATGTTTGGGTTGGACAAAGGCCTGCTCAGAATTAATGTAGCTATACTTTTTATTGTGAAGTTTACTAACAAGGTAAACGCATGCAGTTTTTCTGTGTCAGTTTATTGATATGTTACTACAAATTGGGAAAATGGAGAAGTGAGATAAAAATAAACTAGTATGAACAAGATCAGAAGGAACATCAGGTTTTCCTAGCATTTAGAAGATGAGAGAAGGGAATTCCATTTTAAACATCTGGTTGTTATAATTAGATAGTTGTTTTTCTCCTTCCCCCTTTCTTCCCACATTTCTTCCCTTCCATGAAGAGAAAGTCAAGATTTTTATTTCCTGTGTATCAGTGATCCACACTGATTATTTCTATACCACTAAATTAAACTTACTCATGACTGTTCTCTGGCATGCGGTGCAGACTGGCCCACATCCATGCTCTGAAACTCTCTCACTGTCCAAAGGGTGTTTGTGTTCACACTACCTATAGGAAAAGGTCCTTGTGAATTGTTTGGAACTGCTGTAGCTGGGAAAAGCCAGGAGTGTGCCAGAGACTCTTTTAACGATTTAACACTGTAGACAATCAAATTCCAGTGCCTGGAAGCACTTCCCTGGCACTCTTAAAACTACTAGTCTAGACATAGCTACTGTGGTCAAAATCTGCTTCCCTTATTCACGTAAATAGCTCCAGTGAAGTCAGCTGTGAGATTGGCTGTAAAACAAGAATTCTGTTTTGCAAATGATTTCAAGCATTTGGCCTTCATTCTGCATTGGGGAAAAAGAAAACAACCCACAACCTTGAGCTTTCAAATTTTAAAAATTAACGTAAGTGAGAACTATCCAAATAGCCAAGTGGCCAATATGTTCAACTAGAATTTAGGGGCTCATGTTGAAATCTCTGTCTTCTCTAAGTGAGAAAGGCCTGTCATATTCCTGATGAGTTTGGAAATCCAGTATATCAGGAATCGTGGCTCTCCAGAGTGTTTTCTTTCTTACGTTGGCAAGAAAGCTTGCCCTGAAGCTGAGGAAATTCCAGCACTGAAATATTTTTACTATGGAAAAAGTATTTTGTTAAGGATACCCTGGTAATTTACAGGACTTGATCCCAGAAGTTCAAAAAAACCCCACAAAACATCACCAACCCCCAAGCAAGCCAACCTACACTACAGTGGTGGTGAAGGCATTTGCTAAAGTAACAGGCATTCAGATAGGACAGGAATTTTCTCAGACAACAGTTTTTTTCTCTTGTAAGTAAATTAACTTGAACCTTAATTTGTCAAAGCCACCAACTTTGGGAGTACTATTTTAGAAAAAATACTGCGAAGCATTTGGTGTTCTTTTAGAATATAAAATGTTGAGCCCTTTTTTTGAAAGTGTTTTATTTGACTTTCATCTTGTAGAAGAAAATTAGAAGATAATTGTTTGGTTAATTCACATGAAAAATATAAACTGAACACAGCATTTTGGGTTTTGAGGCATTTCTGAATATTTTATTTTGATTCTTGAAAAATCAGTACTTTTACTTTATACCTTTTATACTCAAATGAAAAATACAATCTATCCCAGCTTTAATAAAGCCCTTTTTACTGGTAGTATAGAGATTGGATATAAAGCTAATTTTCTGGAAAAATCATAGGTGAAGGAAAGTTTGTAGCTATCCTCAGAAAAACTGTTTTGAAGTCAACTTTTGCTAGGCGTGCATTTTCATTATGGTTTTCCATGTGCAATGACAGATGCGTATTTATTTACTATTTACTACTACTATTTATTTAGTATTACTATTTATTTAGCCAAACTATAATATTTTGAAAAAAAACCCTTAATATCTAATCGAAGAAATACTTTTAAATAGAATGTTATTTGCTTAAAATTAGTTTAAACTGCATGGCTTGGACACAACTGACCACACATTAATGTGAATTTGAGCCACTTTCACACTACAATGACACACTGCAGATTACTACAAAAGCCTTAGAGGTACAAACCCCATACAATTCATCCACAGTCACATATTTTGTCTGGTCAACCACATCAGTCTTATCTTTTTGGATCTTACGGTATTAACTGTAAGCTAATGCACATCCCTGCACACCTTCCATCAAGCTGTTACTGATCATACTGACAAAGCAGTCAGAATATCACCTGTGTGTTCCTAATGGTATTGATATCCATGCTGTGGCTAGGTTCAGCAAATACTTGCTGGGAGGCTGTGTGAAAACCCAGTGCATGATGGGTCACTCTCCATAGGGACAGAAACCCCCACCCCAGGAGAGCTGTAGGCAATATGTCTGCTAAATTCACTAAATAATAGTCAAAGAACTTACAGCATATGATGGGGGAAAAATAAGATGGATCTCTTGAGTAGAGAGGACAGAAAAGGGTCTTTCAAGCTATTCTTGACTGATTCAGAGAGAAGAAGGGAAGAGAACCTCGACTGTGAGCAGGGTTGTGTGATATACATCCCCTGGGTGAAGCGCTGACTGATGGGCACTCACAAGTCCCCCATTCATATGTAGATCAGCTGATTCTCAACAGCCTTCCTAGAACTGGCATCTTATTGACACCTGCCTCCGAAGGAAGAGGATGATGGCTGGATGTGAAAGACTTTGAGAGCAACAACCGAGTGAGGGCTACTCACAGCAACCCTCAGTGTTGGAAAGTGGATGATAATGTTGCTGTGGCCACACAGAGGGGATCATCCTCTCTGGAGACAGACAGAGGCAGAGCCAAAAACAAGCCTAAAATGAGAAATATGGAGGGCTTCTTGTGCTTCAACTGCTTTGCTTATTTTTTTACGTGTGTGATTTCAAACTCACATCCTTCCTCTGTAAAGTGATCCTGCTGTATTTCACATCATTTGAGGTAAAGATATGAATGATTCAGAGAAAAATACCTGCTGAAGCTTAAAGTGATTGTCACTGGCAACAGTATAAACTAAGACAGTTTATGAGTTCAGATTTTTTGTAACTCTAATGATCTCAGTTAACAAAATTCATTGATCAAACTGGTAATCTATTTAATTCTAGTACAGGACTTTCAGAATAAAAATGCAGGTTGGATTGAAAAAATGTCAATCATATTTGGAGAAGGCTTAACGGCTTATGATTTCTTTATTATTTTGTATGCAAATACTTAGAAATCCAAATACTAATGTGAAATAGAAATACTTTAGAAGGAAGTATTCATTGTTAAAAACACAGTAGAAAAGCTGAAATATCAAGGTTACATTGTATGCAGCCTAGTTATAATGAATGCACAGTGTCTTAACACAACAGCATCCTAAACATTTCATTTCCTTATTTCACAAATAAAGATGCATTGTAACATTTGGAACTGGCATATTGATTGATTCATAGCCAGCATCTGTAGAAATAATTATATATAACTACAGTAAGTATCAGATCTCCTTTTACTTTTTGACAATACAGCTTTCCACCTCCACTTTTCAGGTATATTTTAATATTTAAAATCTATGAGATCAGATACTTTCAAGCACACAGCTGCAGTCTATTGCAGTTCAGTAATGTTTGATCAAATTTACACCATGGTAATTGAAAACAGAATTTGATTGCCTTACTACACAGTTATATACTTTTTTCTCAAACTTGGGAATGGTAGGTAAATTGAACTAAGGTCTCTTGGGCTTTATTACTAAACAGGAGCTGTCTTGCTTGGTCTTCATATCTCATTCTAATTGTAATTTATTTCTTATATATATTTTTAAACTCTTTTTTTCACTAGATCAGAATAAATAATTTTAATCCTTGGGGTCACTAAAGGCATATTTAAATTTGGTGTTTATTTTTGGTTCAACAGTAGGTTTTGGAATATCTGAGAAGGTCCCTACCAATTTGTCAATCATTTTCAGACTGATATATTTTTAATTAGTAAAATTGAAAATGGCCATTATTTGAGACATATTTTATGATGTACGTGTTTCCAAGTCAAATATTCTAATCTGGGGATGTGGATCTCAAGAACTTCAATCTGAAGTTAATCTTTGTAAATCAGGCTGGAGTGGATTAAAATGCAAGAAACCTTACTACAGGTTAATGAAATGGACTGGATCTAATCCAAAAGAAACTAAGTGATTATAAATTGAAGATTACTACAGAATAAGTCCTCTGTAATCCTTCTGTGGTTGACATTAGATGTGTGACTTTCTAAAGGCAGATCTATTAGAGTTTAATTCATTTCATGATTTTTTTTTATTTTCTGGTGCATTGGACAGTCTTATATAACTAGTTCACTGCAATCCTTATAGGATTTAAAAAATCCTTTTCCACTCTGTATAACTCATAGAGAAATCTGTACCTTGATTATTAACAAGAATGTTGAGTATTTTTTATTTTTAAAAACCAAGAAATTTCATTTCCAGCATCTCTCCCTCCATTTCTTTTCCTAAGTAGGTTAAAAGAATAAGTTATTAGAATTAAATCTTTTGCATGCCTAGCTTTGACTTTCAATAACCATTCCAAAAAACGGCCCACCAGGCTGGGTGGGTTGAACGGGAGGCTGTTGGCTGTGTGTGCTGTCAGGAGACACTGCAGGCCTGTGCTCAGCTTGCTGCTCCCCAGGTCCCAGCGCCTTTTCCACAGGCTTGCTCTCCAGTGGCGCTACATCTGGTCTTTCACTCATACAGATTTCAGAGAAAATACATCATTGATTTATTAATGGTATTCTCATTGAATTTTATTAGATGAAGAGAAGCTTTTAATAGAGCAAGAAAAACTGGCATTCATTAAAGAAGGGGCTAAGAAAGAGTAAAAGGAGTGTTTGTCAAACACCAGTACAGCAGGGCCAGGTCTCATTATTAACAGATCTGTACAATTCCACTGATTGCATTGTAGCTAAAGTCAGAGTGAGTGACAGCTAAAACTCTCTTTTGACTATAATTGTGTGTTTTAAAAATTCATATAAATTAATGTAAACTGTTGCACTAACAGAAAAATCAGCAATGTAATTATTAGACAAAAATGTCTACTTTTCATAATAATGCACATAGAAACAGTGGTGAATTTAGAAAATTACAACTGAGAAGAAACTTTAATGTTAGAATTCTTCTCATTGTAGTTAAAATGTAGAATCAAAACAAAGCACATGTGATTCAAATTAAGATCTTGATTCTATTCTTATTTCTTTAACCACCTGAAATATTGCAGTCAAGATCCTTAACTATTTTATTTGCTAGTTTCTCCAACTACTAGTTAAGATTACAATGCTTCATTATTTTTGCAAGCTGCTTTGTTATTAATCGTACATATGTGTACATATAAAGTGTATTATATTTATCTCTATTACTTTTCATTTCTGTTGCAATATATGGTCTTCTTGCCAAAGAGGTGGTTTTGTTATGAAAGTTAGGTTATGATCCACGCAGTGCATTGCCTATGATCTGGACAGCATATATCTCAACATAGTATTGCTGGCAGTATGCATTAGTAGTAATTTAATTTGACCTGTACCAGCATATGTTAGCCTAATAACATTTTTTTTCTCAACTATTTGGAACAGTGGCAGAAAATATCCTTCTGGATGTCCAGAAACTTTACACCCTGTAGAAATTCTATAGCTTTTCCACAGAATCAAGGAGGAAGAAAGAAGACATTGATGTAAAGTTAAATAAAATTGCCTTTTTCTTTTGTCTAAGCAAAGACTTCATAAACAAGGAATGCAGAATGTAAACTTATCTTCTAATAAAAAGTAATCCTGAGTCCACTAATATTCATGACACTGAAGAGGAAATATTTCCTTGCTTAACCCAGTGAAGTTTCTGAAATCAATGGTTCTTTCTAGGCTGCTTAATGAGGACCAGTCTTTGTATCAAAGGAGGAAATATTTCCTCCTGGTGTTAAGGTACTAGTCTGAGTGGCAAGCAGTAGAAATTAATCTCACCAGTGTTCTCTAGATGGACTCCCTGTGCAAAGATATAACTTCAGTGACACAATATAGCTCAGTGACACAATATAGCAACAACAGATTAAGAATTTTAATTCTCCAGGGCAACAGTCATGGTGATGGGATAACTCACACAAAATGAGTTAGCCCCTGAGTAATCTAGTGAAATAAACTTTAAAATGACAATGGCTCTAGTCTTCTGCATTAGAAGCTCACACACTTGCCATTGACTTAATGACACTAAGTTCAAGGACTTCATGATTTCTTTAATGAAATCCTGTCATCTATGTGACCAAATCTGTATGGGTATTATTGTACCACTTGGTTATCATGTGTCCTCCATTACATCTTGCAATAATTAAAAAATGTCTCTGACAAGGTGCTCCTTCTATACAATTTATTACTATCACTTGTGTACTTCCTGTGCTTTTAGTCTATTTTAACAGGGTATGCAAACAAAGCTCATTGCCTCCAGTTTATACCAATATAACCCAAGAGAAGGCTTGTCCTATTTTATTGGTAATCCCTATTGCTTCTTAGAAGCATGAATCCCACAGCTGCATTGGATCACAGGCCTGATCTCTATTCAGCCTATTAGTGTATCCCAGGGATATAGTCCTTGAGTCTCTCAGTTTGAAAAAGTCTTTGAAAAGGGTCAAGCTGTTTTGCATGTTTATGTTTTCTCTCATCACTCCACAGTCCTCAACAACCTTATGTATCCCAGAGTAAATTCCAAGAATTAGAATATTTTTTAAAATTATTTTTTCTCTTTTTTTATATATGAAATTTCCCCTAATACTTAACTTCTTGTCTTGAGTTCAAATGATCCTTCTTTACATATACACAAACACACACACAGACACATGTGCATACTTATATATATTTATGTGTGCATTGCCAAGATACTGCTTGGGATTCAGTAAAATCATAAATAAGTTAGCATTTACAGGATAGAACTGTTCTTAAGAAATATGGACAGTATAAAAGGGAAGAAAGGAGCTCTTCTTCCTCCAAGATGCTTAAAAAAAGGCTATTGACTTTATAAGTTGTTTGGGATGAATCCTAAGACAATTCAGAAGGCTGTGAAATGGTTGGAAGCTCTCCCTTTACCTAGCAAAGCTAATCTTCGCTGAATTTGTAAAGTACCTCTGTAGCCCTTTCTGGCTGCATCTAACAGGGTATGTGAATCCTCCATCATTTACAGAGATGCTCAAGTAGTCAAGACATAAAGAGGTTTTCTTCCTGTAGAAACGGTAAACACTAATTTTAAAAAGCAGAGAATCTGCCTAAGGTTTTGTGTCTCAGAGTGGGACCATAATCTGGTCTTTAAAATAGCAGACAGAATTCCTGAGACTGATCTGACCTTATTTAGGCTGCATGGTTATGGATGCAGGAAACTTTTGACTCTCCTGAACTGTTAGGTTGTTTTTCTTAGTGAAAAATAAAAATATGTTATATGACAAGAAAGAAGAGTCCTGGTTCAAAGCACTGTTTAAAAACACCCAGAAACTCAATGAGTTTTAAAGACATATAGCCCTTTATAGAAGCAACCATGAATCTACAGTCATTGGAAGTCCAGGCTTTTTTGTTACTGATATATCATGACCTTGCCCACACAACATTTTTACATGCACTATCATTAATCATTAGTACTATTAGAGATCCAACACAATATAATTAAATTAATCTCAATTTACTAAAACATTAGCATACAAACAGCTACCAAGTTTGTGAAATCATAATGCTATGACAAAATAACTAAAACTCAGGTCAATATAACAAGAAATGTAACTGAAGTTTAAACATATTTTTCTGCATTTCTTTTTTTTGATAAAAAGAACAAGTTATTTACCTTAGTATGGTGACATTTTATTTTGTGATTAATTTAAAAATAACATTGTAAAAACTATAAACTCATTTTAATTTGACAAGCGTTTGGTAATTAATTTTCAAACAATGCTATGGGAATCTAAGAAGCACTCTTCATTTGACATGTATTTTATAATTTATTTTAAAACAATGCTGCACAAATCTGCAAAGGCATTATTCATTTGAGAGTTCATTAATTATGCAAATGAGTTGCAATTAACAAATCTGTTCTGAGGATGGCATTTGCATAATAATGAACTTCATGTTTGTGACATTATTTAATAAGATACCTTTGTGCATTTTTAAACAAAACACCCTTGTGAATACTTCGGTTAAAAATGGACAACCACTCAGTAACATTAAAAAACAGAGTACCACCAAGAGCAGTATCACTAAAATAAATTGAATTACCTAAGCTCTAAGTCATAAATAGAGATATAAAAGCTGATTCTTTCATTAACCTCTGCCTTCCAAAATGTAGACTTTAATTTTCATTTATGGTGTGTTCAAAACAGTGCTCAAGGACTGGCACTGGAAAAGAACTGATATTTATCAAGGCAGCTGGAAATAAACACATGAATGCAAACACCTCTTTAGCATCGCTGCTTTGTGGCATAGATTGAGTCCGTGACTCTCAGTTGATGGATCTTATTACAATCTTATTATACGCAGCACGTGAGCCAAAAGTCTAGTGATGATCTTCTGCTGGCTGTATGCTTAGCAAATGGCAGCAGCAGCACAAACATACTATACTCTGGGCTTAACATTCTTGCTAAAGGAGAGTGGCCGGGTAAAGACCTTCTGTTTAAACCCTTGCAGCAGTTGCAGCTCACTGCAGTCAGCGATCTGTTCCCACACATCCCATTTGGAGCTTAGTAGCAGCAAAGCTTTGGGGCAATGGAGACCTGCATGGTAACTGAAGGCAAGATTGCCAGTGTGAAGAAAAGGGACTTTAGTCAATCATGAAGCCTTTGTGGCACCTGTTTTTGTGTTTATCCCAAGACAGGGTTGCTTGGCAACGCTCTGGCAGAGTCTTGGTTCTCTGATGGGAGACATGAGGCAATGAATCAGTGATGCGACTGATAAATTCACAGTGGCAACTTTTAGGTGCATTGCCTGCAAGCTCAGAAGGCTGGAAATCCTTAGAGCTTGAGTCCTTCTCTAGTGCCAGTGACTCTTCTCTGGCATCTCTTACAGTTATTATTCTGCCGTCTGTCACTGCTGAGGAAGTATTGTGGATCAGAGCTGTGTGTGAATTCTCCAGGACTCAGTGAAGTGCTCTGAATTGCACGTGATAGCAGCTGAGAAAGTAAGTGATATATGCATTAAAGGCAAGCAAAAAGTTAGAAGATATATAGGACAAGATGAAAGAAAGTCCTGCAGAAAGTTGCATCTCCAAACTCTTCAGTATTTGGAGACATGTAACTTAACTGGCTATTTTTGATAGAATATTTTAAAGTAACGAATGGGAGGGGAAAAAGGAGAGCATGAGCAACTTTTTTTATTAAAAGAGTTGATTGGTGTTATATTCTTATTTACATTTACACTCAGTGAAGTCTAAGATAATGATTTTGTTAACACTACTATTTATAGTGGTGCCGTGGGATTACAGCTGAGAATGACACTACTTCGTGACAGACAAGATATAGGGACTTCCCATCTGGGGGAATTTACAGTTGAACAGGCAAGACAGAGGGAGGATTGGGGCAGGAGGGTTAAAACAGACAAAATAGTGACATTTTGAGATGTCACATTAATAACACAACACTTCTGTTTGTACCTTTATAAAAGAGATAAGGTTTTGTTGGGAGATGAAGGGATAGAGGATGGGAGACATAAGAAAGGGGACATGAACAGGAAGGTGAGATAGAATAAACTGGTGATATTGAAGTGTTTGGGAAAGCTTTGAGCACAACTACTTGAGAAGTGGGCAAAAGTCATTCTTCTTGGTAACATCTGGAGAAAGTATCAGCTGCAGCTGTTCATCCTCAGCTCCTACTGGATGGTTGTTACCTGATATCAACAGCAACTTTTGTGTTTGGGTTTCTTTTTCCTTTTAACAAGGGCCTGCTTGCTAGGGAGAAACAAATGGCATCTACAAAGGACCTCTGTAGTAACATTTTCATTTCTGAGTGGATGGAAGGATCTTGCTTCACGGTCCCCTCCATCAAGCTGTTCATCAGGTTGAGCAGTGATCCCAGTCTTCAGGGTATCCCCAAATGGTATGGGAAGAGAGAACATGTTGGCTTTTTTTTTTGTGTCAGCAAGTGAATAACAGGAGTTACCACTTAATACAAAGTTAGTAGGGGAAGAAATTTTGACAAACCAAATGTCTGTTATTTTACATTATGCATGCATAGGTGACAGAGTGAACAGAAACACCTAAAGATATGGTTGTTAGATCATAGAACCATCACTCCTGAGGAGTGATCATGACACTTTCTTGCTGCCTTTTTCTCTTCTTGTAATATTTGTGCCTTTAATTGCCACCTCCACTACTCACATTTT
Source organism: Eurystomus gularis (assembly GCA_013400335.1). NCBI lineage: Eukaryota > Metazoa > Chordata > Aves > Coraciiformes > Coraciidae > Eurystomus > Eurystomus gularis. Next base: position 187,402 of record VZZY01006221.1, on the reverse strand, counting down.
CTCTGAGCATCCCTCTCAGGGAGCCGTGCTATGCAGTGATGCCCCAAAAATGTTTGGGATGCTGCTGGTGTTTGTATCTTCCCTCAAAGCTCACAGGGGCATGCTGTCTCCCCCAGGCCTGTCCCACTGCTTCAGCTGCAGTCTAGTTACATTCACAAATTTTAAATGACTCTGATAATCTTCTCCTTTGTGATCCCACTGCTAGGAACTAGCAGCTCACTGGAACTGATCCCTGCTGTTTTACAGAGGTAGTTCATACATGCTGTCTGATAGCTTCTTGGGCTTTGTGGCTTTCCCAGCTTCTTGCGTCCTGACAGCTTTAACACAGCTTTGGGACACTCTTTTAGTCAGCCAGTCCACAGGCTGAGAGGTGCCATCTCCCTCATTCTGTATGCACAGGGACAACGGTGGCTTTGGGAATCTCTCTGAAAATATTAACTGGTATTTCTCTTAAAATCATCAAGTCAATCACTTGATTGTCAAATCAAGTTTTGTGTCTGTTTTGATATAACTCTTCAGGTAGGATTTCCACTCATTACTTGGGCAATAAGCAGAGCAAGTGTAAGGGTGTTGCTCTGTTAACACAGCATAAGTGAACTGCTTTGGACAGTTTAACACATTCACTGATGTATCGGTTTGTAAAACAGCTGGGAAGCCCTTGATGTACTATGCAAATTTGAGATACTATTTCTATTATTAAACAATAATCAAGCATCATCTTCCGTCTTTGTTTTATGAAATCTCATTAACTGGATAATGACTGTTGAACACATAATTTTGCCAATTTGTCCTACATCTATACTTTCCTACTGGTATTGATCCTCCATAAAACTTTATTCTCACAAAATACTTTTACTTTTCATCTTGGTTGCTTTCATGAACTGAAGTTGTGCAGTTAAATCAATCTACATCTGTATAAATGACTAGAACTCAGTAGAGATGTTCTTGCTGATATGTGACACTTTGATTTTTGGTTTACCAAGTAAAATTTGAGTGCTTTGAAAAAGAAATAGATTCCATTCCAAGTTAAATGTAAAACGCACATTTATTATGAAGATACTACTGCAACATTGGATTGAGTGGTGAGGTTTTGATATTTGCTCAAGTACAGAGTAAAAATGGATGTGAATTTCAGACTTCTGTAACTGTTGATAAATGTGATTCTTTCTTCCCACATAGAGAAATATTCCTTGAAATTAATTTTTAGACAGAAGGAACTAACATGCAATTAGATCATGTAAACATTCATGTAAAATAATTAATAGCTCAGCAATTGCTGAGGAAAATAATGTGTTATCACTAGTCAGCTCTTGTTAAATTTCACTTTATATGATTCAAACACTGGATAAGTCCGGAAGCACTTGGGACGATTTTATTTCCTAGTCTTTCCGGATGAAAGCATGACTGGAGTAGCCAATTGATACAACATTGAAAATAACGGGGAAATTAAAAGAAACTGCTATACTCAAAATCCAAGAATAGAGATGTTAAACTTTTGCCCATATTTCATAGCATTTATTATTTCCAGCTTACATGTTTCTACAGAAACTTTATTGTCAGTTCTCAATGTCTCAGAGCTTGATTAACCTGCAAAGAATAGAGAACAGGTAGTTTTGCAACAGCCACTGACATGAAAATCTGCTGTAAGAAACTGGTGGTTTCTTACAGATTCAGACCATCTACAGATGGTCTGAATGCACACCCTGCTCTGGAGGTGCTTAGTGTGGCAGATTCTCTGTGAGGTTTGCAGAACTGGGCAGGCAGAGGTTTCAGTTCTACATTCTGGCTTGATCTTTAAAATACATAAATGTATATAGAGCTGCCCAAGGGGAGCAGAGAGATGCAGTGTTAATTAATTTTATATCTTATGAAAAGAAACCAAGACGGTTTTATGAAGACAGCCTTTATACACTATAAAATATATAGACGCATATAGCACTGGTATTCTTAAGCAAGTACTCAGCTGCAGACGTGCATGGCAGTTATGGTGCTACATTATTATCATAGAATCATAGAATCATTTAGGTTGGAAAAGACTTCTAGGATCATCTAGTCCAGTCTTTGTCCAGTATCTCCCTAACCCCTAGGCTGTGTCCCAAAGTGCCACGTCTACCAATTTTTTGAACATCTCCAGGGGTGGTGACTCTGCCACTTCCGTGGGCAGCCTGTTCCAATAGCTAATCACTCTTTCAGTAAAGAGCTTCTTCCTGATAACCAATCTAAACCTCTCCTGGTGCAACTTGAGGCTATTTCCTCTTGTCCTGTCAGTATTTACTTGGGAGAAGAGACCAGCACCAGCCTCACTACAACCTCCTTTTAGGTAATTGCAGAGAACTATGAGGTCCCCTCTCAGCGTCCACTTCTCTAAGCTAAACAATCCCAGTTCCCTCAGGTGCTCCTCATATAGCATATCCTCCAGACCCCTCACCGGCTTTGTTGTCCTTCTCTGCATCTACTCCAGCACCTCAGTGAGACTACTGAGAACTGTGTCAGCACTGAATGTGCAGGTCATCAATTACTACATATAGGCATAGTCTAAGCTATAAAAAAACCTGCCCCACTTTTGAAAATTATGTAACACTGTTATAAGTAGCTCTAACAGTGGTATCTAACTGTGATAATGCCATAGGCGGGGAGAGTTGGGACACTGAGGTTTCAAGGAAACTGTTGTGGAAACAAAGGCCATGCTTTCTTCAAGCTGCTGGGGAGAGGGAACTGAAAGGTTACAGCCGAGGCTCTATAATGAGTTGACCATTTGGCTGTAGCCTCTGGCATATTTCCACGGTGTTTAACTCCCAGCTATTGACCTTTGTGTTGCTAGATCGTGGGATTTCCTAGTCATTCTATCTTTAACAGAACTGCAAAGACCAGTCAGGAGTTTAGTACCAGAAAGTACTGTGAACTGGTTGCGTAAATAGCTGTTTACTAGCAGGCAGCACCCTAAATTTGAGGAAGTGATGCTTGTGAAGGAAAGATATAAATAATTATTACCTTCTATAGATAAAGAGACCCTTTTCACTGGTTTGTGCTAGCCTTTCATTTGTGCTGAGAGCAAAGGACAAATTCCCCTAGCAGAGCTGAATTGTATTTAGCACTGTCTTCCCCTTATGTATTGGCAATGTAAATGAAACTTTCAGAGGGTTAAAAGCAATAGATTGACTAAACTAATTGAGAAGGCTTTGTTTTTCTCTGTGTACTCCTAAGCTCTTAGGCTTTTCAGACGCTTGTTGCTATAAAGTGAATGTATACCAGAAAGCACAATGAATCTTACTGGGGGGAGGGTTGTGTATGTGTATGTATAAGGCACAGTTCAATCTCACTAACTCCATCAGTGAGATCTGAAAGTCCCTTTTTGTATAGTCATTCATTTCCCATGGTAATCCCTTTGAAAATTAAACACAGGATAAAGCAAGCAATCCTGGCAACATCCGATTTTTGACCTCTTAATCATCCCTACATGCTAACTTGCTGTAGCACCAGGAGATGCTATTTTTGACCAAGCTGCATATAACCATGAACTGGATGATTGACAAGGGAAAAAAACAAACAGTGTGCTGTGCTTTTGGGAGAGGACATGCAGACACTGAATCCAGGAGGAGGACTAGCAGCAGCAATGGTCCTGCTGGGTGGCCGGATAATTCTCCTGTGCTATTCTGTGAATTTCTGTAACTCCCATTCACAAATAGCCTCCAAGTCAATGGAAAATTCTTACAAATATAGAAGAATACCTCAGAGCAAGGTATTGCCTGATTTAAAGAGCATCCTTACGTCAGTTTAACCTCCAGTTTTAACTTTCTCCAGTATTCCCACAAGTTCCCATTGAGTTCCAGCTCTCTCATTTAGTTCTGTACCCATTTTTTCCTGTTTGCTCCACCACTGATAATGTATTTTGTTCAACAGGTCACATCACAGGTATAGGAGAGATTCCTCACACATGGATTGAGTCGTGACTCTTCAGCATTGCAGAAGTGATCTGCTGTGCTGTTCAGTGGCTGTTTTAACTAGGTCCTGCTAGAGATTCCTTGTACTGCAGAGGAGGTGGCGGACGGAAAAAGCCCTTTACTTTGCACTCTAGCAATCAGTTGTTGCCAGCACTGATCTGTAAGTAAATAGGCTCGACTTTGGGCAATGCTTACGTGAGAAAAATCTATTCTTTGGCCTTTCCAGTACACACATTCTTTGGGGCAATTTCAAGTCTAAAAGCTTGTCATCAGACTTGCCCACTTGCTGAGTGTGTTATTTTCTTTTGGGACTTCAGTCACCATCTCCACATCTCTAGTGGTACCAGTGCTACTGTTATTACCACTCACATAATACTTATCTTCCTTAAATCTACCTTCTTTCCCTATTCTCTCCATCTCTGATAATTCTTGTCTAATTTGACCATTTCCAGCCCCATCTCTGATAATTCTTGTCTAATTTGACCATTTCCAGCCCCATTCTTCTTTCTGGGGCTGTTACACCTGTGTAACCATTAAGACCTTGTTTGAAACCTATCTTACCCAACTGGACGGTGCTCCTAGAGGCTGTACAAATTTGTGTTTTGATTGCAGTGAATCGAGCTGACCTGTAAAATATTTGTTGTTGTTCTTTCTCCCAGTTACAGTTGATCTCTCCATAGTGTGCAAAGCTCTTGAAGACAGAAATCTCTTTCTTAGGGCAGGATATTATCCAGGGCAGAATAAACGCTCTGAACATGTCATGTGTGAAAAGCTTCATTGTTTTTTTTTGTTTCCTCAAAACATGAGAAACAATAGCAACACAAACACTGTGTAATAAATGCATAGAAGGTGACTGCATTTTGTCTTCAAACCCAATACCATTCTATTTGGTTAGTACTAAAATACTGGATAAAAGACTATTTAAGAGGCTAAACTACAACTGAAGTTAAAGCACCTTTCTGCAGTTTATAAATTCCACATAGTGAAACACCAGAAGGAGGAGGGCTTTTAATCTTGTTCCTATTCTTTATTAAGATGCTTTGTGTAATTAGTTGCATTTCTATTGGAATAAATGGTAATTTGGAATTCATCCAAATTGAAAACCTAAATGAAAAAGGAGCATTAGTGGTGGGTTGCATGCTAAAAGAGGCAAACTTCTCTAGGGCAGATCTGTTCATACAACTTGGCCCTGCTTAAATAAAATCTATAGAATCCATGTGGAATTTAAGAGGGAATGTAGCACATAAGAGGGACGGGAATGCAAAAGAAAACAGATTTTCAGCCAGAAGGGCAATTCACTTATAGTTTAATGAAAACCCCCTAAAACCAGACAGAATTATGTATGCTATGTTGAAATTTTGTTTTGGAATAAAAAAGAAAGCCTATAAATAAATGCAAAAATATGACTGTGTATTTGATATTATTGAATTGAGTGGGTTTCAGGAGTGACTGGTACAAGGACTCTGCTGCCGAATGAAATTATGCTGTATTCAGGTGACAGTATTATAAAAGTACTCTTGATGCTGCTGTAGGGTATAGTGTGTCACTGCTTCCAATTATAAATTAAACTTTGCAGCTGGTTGTTTGGCATTTTTAAAGAGTGTTCGAAAGGCATACAATTTTCACCTAGTTTATTCAGAGAGTTATAAATTCTAAATATTTTTTCCTGCAGTCTTTTTTTTTTTTTTTTAACCTAAAGATTTGAAGACATTAATCTGTGATGCACACTTAGTGCTTTGAGGGGAAATGGCAAATGACTAACTTATTTGTGTTTGGGAAAGTTGTTATTGAAAATGCACATTACCTTTCTGGGGATAAATATTTCATAAGGAGTTTTAGTGCACAGACTTGTGTACATAAACAACAGCCACACAGGACATGATGGACTGGAATGCCTCTGAAAGAGATGTCACAGTCCATCGTGTCAATCTATGAGCTGGGGTATGTCAGAAAAAACCTGAAAATTCTCTGTGTTGGTTCTGGTGACATTTTGATTGTGCTATTAAGAATCCAGCCAAGGAAAGCAGAGATTATACGGTCTTGATAAAAAATTGCATACTGGTTGGTACCGGTTTTCATAATGTACCACATAAATAATAACCAGTTTTGCTTGACTTCCAATGTCTAATTCTCTCCTTAAATTCAAAAGTAACTGCCAGCTAGGCAGGCAATTTTATGCTCTGCTTCCTGAAATTTTGAGATCAATAATTAGGTGTATTGCTATGTAGAGGCTCACTCCAATAATCCAGTCTGTTTACGACAAAGTAGAAACACAATTTGGTGGAGAGCCAGATCCAAAAGGAAGGCTTCGTTTTCTTAAAACAAAAATTCTAGCTAGAGTTGGACTATGGACCTATCTCTGGATTCTTTATCTTGTGACCAGCATTTCCTTGCTGGAAACAACAGCCAGTCTCAAGGACCCTTTGGCTATGAATCTTTGTAACAAATAGATGGCATTATCTCCTACTGTGTCCTCAATATGTTGCTTTCTCAAAAACACTTTTGTTAGTATAAAGGTATCACCTTCATTTCAAAGTGTGCTATAGTCAAAGTGTTCTCATATAAGCTTCCATTTATGATAAGCACAAGGGAATTCCAAGCCTGTGGTATTATCTGAGTCTACGATACATTAGGCTAAGTGTGACAGCCAGCTATTAGCAATACAAATTTAAATGACTCCTTTAATGCAAGAAAGGTCGGAAACAAAAGCTGGAACTTTACAGAAGGCCCCACAACAGATGAACACTTACTCAACTTCTGCTTCTTAGAAAAAAATCAAGTTCTATTTCTTACATTCTCTTCAGAGTTTGTAGCATGACAAAAATATCACAGAATAAGACACAGCAAAGAAAGTTTAAAATATTCCTGAGGATCAGTTTGTCCTGGCCAATTACAAAATAATATGCATAGCTAATTAGATCAGTATTGTCATCACTGAACCCAACTCTCTAATTAGGGGGTCCAGGAGATGCTTCATCAGATCTTTTATTCCCTCTAAACAAGATGATTAAACAGAAGAGACAATGACAAAATAAGTAATGTAACCTTAGGTTATAAAATGCCGTGGTCCTTCCAACATGAACTATCCTATGTGAAAATGTGTGTGGACTTGGTTTCTACTAGAGGCTGGAGGAGGTGGGCAAATTCAGCTTTGGAGGATATGGGAATGGACAGTGTATCAGACCACTGCATCAAAAATATAAATGCATAAATGCATAAGCATAACATTTTGGTACTTGTAAATGTTTGCAGCTTCCCAAATTGACTGAAAATAAGTTTCTCCTGTTACATTTCAGGAGTGATCATTCCATAAAATCATAAAATACAGCTGTTTTTTCATGGTTGCTAGTTTACTTTCTCACATTCCACCTCTGTTTCTCCTGGGCATGTGCCTATATTAAGTTTGAGAGCTTTTCCATATACAGAACATCATCACACTCTTAACATACATAAAAGTTGTGTATTGTTACTGTCTATTGGTCATTCTTCTCAACTTGGTGACATGCAGCAACTGGAAAACAAATACAAGGCAATCATCTACTAGTTATTGTAGCAGGGCAACTGAAATATTGGACTGTATTTAAAATTAGTCCAGAAATGTTGAATTTTCATTTTGTCAAAGACATCTGTAAAACAAAATTGGCTAAAAATGCATTCTGTGTTAGAGCAGAGTGAAGCCATGAATCACATGGTAACACATTAGAGCAACTAGTATCAAAGGACCCCATGGGGAATTTAGGAAAAGGTAGTTAAGCAATTAATGAAGATATTTAAAATCCTAATATGGCAGAGACAGCTTTGAAGGCAGCAAGGGATTAATATTTATTTAATAGATCATCAGATTCTCTGCCAAAAAAGAAATATAACAGAAGCCACCCTACTCTGAATGCACACATTGCACAATTTGAAGAATATTTTGTGACCTCAGCACATCATACTTTGTCGTGATAGATGAGTAAAATATCTTGCCTTAAAGAGAAAATTACTTTTGCTGCTTTTGACTGAAAATGACTTTAGTGACCCAAGCTCTGTCACAACACACTGAATAAGAGAAAGGAACATACTGCTGCTGTACAGAGTTGACACAGGTTGGTTATATGATTGACATCAGATTACTGTAACTGCTTTGCAGTGCTTTGTGGGGTTTTATGTGACTGTCATCTGCTTTTTAAAAGAAATTGCATGTAGCTGAATGAACATTTCTGGTTTCCTAAATTGTTGGTCACATTGGATAAGAAAACCCCATTTAAGCCAAATGATACTTCTCAGCAAAGGTGAAACTTCTATAGGAATTATGATGGCTTTAAGAAACCATTTATGACTGGCCATGCCTGGTGTTGTCTCTGAGATGCAGCCTGTTAGGAGAGTGAAACATTGCTGTAAAGTTCCATTCTTTCTTTTTGCAGAAAACCTGGAATTCATAAAGGGCTCACCTCCCTTAGTGGCATTTCTTTAGGTTTCCAGAACATTAATATATTGTCATCCTTCCCAGTTAAAGGATTCAGGCACAAAACTACTTTAGTGTAGTATTTGTGTAGTATTTGTTCCTTCAGATGCAGGTGGTGGTGTTGCTGTATGTCCCCTGCTCCAGGGAAAAATGAAATGCTGTCTAAACGCTGGCTTGTCTTAACTCAGCTCAGAAGAGAACTAACAGGTGACAATGGTTCCCTTGGTGAAAGTTCAGGGGTTTCACATGCAGGGGTACAAAGCTGGAAAAACTACAGGCAGTATTTCCATGGCTATCAGATATCCACACATAGAGAAGACTAGAGGCTTCAATGAGTGAAGTAGTACAGAGAGATTGAATCTATGCCACAGTTGGCCCTATTTCTTTTATAGCGGTTCAATAAAAATTATAAAACTGTAATACTGAGTTAATCTAAAAACATTAGGAGAACTATTCTTTACAGTTGCTTTTGGTATCACAGAAGACTGAACAAAAAGTCAGTAGCAAGGCAGAATGGAAAGCTGAAAGGACAAGTGGTCATGGCCTCAAGTTGAGCCAGGGGAGGTTTAGACTGGATATCAGGAAGAAGTTCTTTACTGAAAGAGTGGTTAGCCATTGGAACAGGCTGCTCAGGGAAGGGGTGGAGTCACCATCCCTGGAGGTGTTCAAAAACTGGGTAGATGTGTTGCTTCGAGACATGGTCTAGGGGTTAGGGAGATGTTCGAAGAAGGCTGGACTAGATGATCCTAGAGGTCTTTTCCGACCGAAATGATTCTGTGATTCTATGATTCTAATTGTCACTGGACCATCAATCTATGCAATAATGATGAGGCAGATGGGATTTTAAAAAAAACTTCTGCTTAGTATATAAAAAGATTTCACTCTATTTGATTTATTTCAGACCTTGACAGTATTACACCCATTGCTCAAATCCCAAGCAGCCTTTTTTTTTTTTTTGACATGTTGATTTAAGGAGAATTTGTCAGTAAACAGTTAATGATGGCATGTTTAAAAGACAGACCTGCTGCTGTGCATTGCAGAGAAAGTAGCTTCGCATGTATCGTTCTATTTTAAGTGACTGTCTAAAATTTATTGAAAAAGATAGTGAATTTAGTAACTACCACCATGTATCCTTCCTAGAATCACAGGCTAATGAAAAAGATGCTCTAATAATTAGGACTGAAGCCCACTGAATATAACACCTTCCAATTAGCACTCCTCAGCTTGAATGCTACCATTAACATTAAACAACAAACCAAAAATGGGTATCAATTCACGTAATAGAAAATAATTGATGAAGTTGGAGGCTGTGATTATTTGTGATTACTTTACAGTCATGCACTGAAAGTAGGAGAACCCCAGTCAGTAATCTCTGGCTACCTCTTTGAAGATAATGAAATTGGCTTCCTACTGATGATTATTCATTAACAATTAATTCTTTCTTGGTGATCTGCTTCATTTTCAGCTTCTCACCACAAACATGCAATGGAATAATTACAAATGGAAATGAAAAAGCAATTAGTGGCAGATAATGCCAACATCTGATTAAAAAACAGTAGAACAGATTAGCTGTTCAGTAACTGCAACTCTGCTGCCTTCAGCAGGGAGATCTAAGTTACCCAGCAATATAACAGTTCAAGCTGCGTTTCCCTTTTATTGCTTCCCCTACATCATGGTCTGTCACATTAAATGCTTTCTTTTATTCTTGGGGGCATTGACTTGTTGTAAATAATTTCTAAAGATTAAGTATTATTTGAGATGATTTGTCATCCTTCATGCTGAGACTCTCTGTCAAGAAAGGAAAGAAGTACTTAAGCCAAGTCATTTATTGTAGTTGCAAGCAAATGTAATGAGAATTTTTTTTTTTTTTTTTTAAGGGAGAATGGCTGGAGATTTGCTTATGTGAAATGTCTGGAAGCAAAGATCCTGGAAGTTAGGGTTCTCTCCTGTAGACAGTATTTTCTTTTAAACTAGAAAACACAACAACTATCTTCTGTGGTAGCAAATGGGAGTTGCCTTTATTGCCACAAGCTTAGCTTGTTTTTGAAATGTATTGTGATGCTGCTGGGTCTGCAGATAACCGCCACAGAAACTCATAAATGTACACCGTGATCTTTTAAAATTGTGGATGATTTACATCATGCAGTACTTAGGATTCCATAATTACTGAACACTCCCTTAGCAAGAAATCCAACTAAGCAAATAAATGCTTTGCAGGAGTCTCAGGAGATCTGAGACTTGAACCTAGAGCCCCTGTTGCATACACAAACCACAAGAACTGAAAGGCAGAGACTCAGCCCTTTCAGGAACCCCAGGCTGCATTCTCATTTTGCAAATCCTTCAGCAGGGCAAGTTCCAATTTCCCAAGCAGAGTTCATGTGGCCACTCTGGACTAAGTTTAGAGAAAAGTTGCTTTTCAAATGCTGATTAAGGAAGTGACTTGCTATAACCTGATAATATCACAGGTCTACTTCAGAGAAGAGAGTTCACAACCAGGTGAATGAGCACGGCCAGCCTGGTGTGCATGCAGATGTGTTAATGGCAGGAACCTCATTAACCACTTTGTCAGAAAATGATTGATAACATGGAACTACAAGTTATTTTGGTCTTTGGTTAGCACAGTAGTCAGAGTTGTCATGGGTATATGGTCCTTTGGTTATTTTTCAAAACAAAGCAAGAACAGAATTCTAGGACTTAACATTGCTTCATTAGTTTGAAAGCCTGAATGTCATGTTTTCAAAAAAGATAACTAGAGACAATCTGTGTTTAGACATTTCTATGAGGGGAACTGAAAATTACTTCCAAATACATGGAAAACAGTGTTTTTCATGCTGTTTATTTAAAGACTTCATTGTTTACATTTGCTCCCAAAGTTGCATGATGCAGATGTGCTGAAATATTTGTGACAAACTCATGATTTGCAGTCTGACAGCTCTCTCTCTATCCTAAGGACAGTTAGGATATGGTAAGAGGATAGCCTTTCAGCCACTCTAACTTTATTCTTTTCTTTATTCTTTAACTGTTGCTTTTATTCTCTCTCATTTTGTAATTTTCTCTACTTTTCTCAGAAGTCCTGGCAAAATCATTGACAAGACATGCCTTCTGTCCTGACTTCCCACTCTCTCCCGTAATTATTTACTCTGCTTGTTTCCTGTAGAAGCTTTACTAACTTTTACCTTATCTTTGGTTCTTGAAAGTTTTTATCTTTCTGTCTATTTTTTCCAATTTTCTCCCTTACTTGTCTTATCCCAGCTCTTTCCTTCATCTTTTCCTCTAGAAATTGAAGAATAGTTTTATTTCCCCTGCTCTTGGTAAACTATTTATTTAATAAATGTTTGTCTTATCAGCCTTTTCTACATCTCTGAATTATCTGCATGAACTTTTCACATACATTGTCTCATATTCTACTCAGGACAATGATTCTGAGTTATTACAAAATTACTTAGATTTTTTTAAGGTACCTCTCTCAGTCGGATCTGGGACAACATCCTACTACAAACCTAATTTCTCATCCTACACCTATTACTGTGGAAAGCAGCATCAGCAGGAAAAACTTTCACAGCAGTGAGCTTTTCTTTTTACCTGTTAGCAGTGACAGTAACACCATCTTCTCAGTTACATAGATTTTTATCTGTTTATATTGCCCATATATAATTAAAGTGCTAAATATGTGAGATGACTTAGAAAGAAGCAGCAACATATTTCCCTGCAAAACAGGGAATGTTTTTAGTTCTGAGAAAGCTTTCATTTTGCCTTCTGTGGGTACTAACAGCAAATACTGGCCTGCAAAACCCATAGTAAAGAACTCTAACCAAATATTCTAACCACATATTTGGTGGAGTATGAACTAGTCAGACTAATGAGCCAAATGTCTCATGAAATAAATAAGGGTGTTACATATGCAGGGACTTGTCTTTGTACCGTGTTTCTCCCACTTGGTAAACTTCTCATTTTGGAAAGACTTTCCCTATGCAGCTGAAACAGATTGCTAAATTCCATGTAAAATGCCAGGGAAGTCCTGGCAGCATTGCACTCGTGTGGAGGATTTTTAGCACAACCTCCATTCAGCTATACAGGGATTTCTTGCACTAGGTTTATAAATACAGGGGGATGTTATAAGAAAAAATAATGTATTTGAGTTTTTTTCACATGTGCATTTTCTCAGTTGACTCACCTCTTGACATAAGGTTGTGTAGTCAGTGCTTGGAGGTGTATCAATCACATTCAGATGTAAAAAAAAAGAGAAGAAATTCATAGAAATTGCAACATTTAGGCCAGCTAGTTCTGACTGGCTGAACCTGTGCCCTGTGTACTAGAACTGTGTTACTGGCACTGGAAAAGCTCTTGCAGGCCAAAAATTGTCTCCTAAGGAAGCTCTTGAATGTTTCAGATTTTTATTTAAGATGTCAAGTATAACATGAAGAATTGAAGTTTGGAGAATTAATTAAAAATAAGTAGTTGTTAGTAGTTAGCAGTACCAACTTAGTAGCTGGTAAGAACCCATCTACAGGCCTTTCAGAGCTTCATGAGCTGAGCATGTGACCCTCTGTGGTCCCTCAGCAGCAGCAGCAGGACTAGTATCGTGGTGTTTGTAGTACATGCAGGTGATGCTGTAGTCCATCAAGTACAGCAAGTCAGTATTAGATTCTCCTGTGAGAAGGCGCCTTTCCCATACTAACCTGACACCATAAATCTATTCTTTCTTTATAGTACCAAACACAGGTAGGAGTAATCCTACTCATCAATACCCCCCATATCAGTTTATTCCTTATGTGATTGGACATGTGATTGGCCCGTTCATCACCCTTTGAGTTTCATGGGTTGGGTTTCTGATAACTTGCAAGATTAGTAACCTGGTTTAGACATGAAAGCCTTTGCAGGAGGCTTTTATCAGCCACCTTACAGGAAGTATGGCTAGGCTATAGGCAGACAACTGTCTCATTTCTGAAGTAGCAGAAACACTACCTAACCTTTCTTCTGGGCAAGTCAAGATCTTCACCTAGCTACTGAACTTCTCTTGTCTTTCCTAAAAGGCTTTAGAAAGGAAGAGCTATAGTTTCTCTGCAAAATGAAAAATGCTGGTGGAGCCAGGGTGTAGAAAGTGCATGATACTGACAGGTCTGTGCTTATTGTTGAGTATAGGTTTTAGATCACAAAGATGAAACCAGGACAGCTTGTCACCTGTAGCAAGCTGTCAAAACAAAGACCACAAGCAATAAACATTGAAATATTCAGGAAAACAAGGGTTTTCAGTCTTCTTTCATTGGCAAATGTTTCTCCATCGCGATACCCAAAATAATTTTCTCGTTACCCTTAGCCACTAGAGATTCTGGCACAAGTAATACTGATACTTTCCTTGTGTTCTCTTTTGCATCATGATTGGCAGATTTCATCTTTGGAAGTCTAACAGATGGCACTGTTTTGGTCTAGTTCAACCTCTATCTACATCTGTAGATTGCGTTATCTTCAACTTAAGGTCTTCTTACTTCATGACACTTGCAGCAGTACATTTTACACTCATTACTTTTCTCCTACGGAGCATGGGGCTGATGTTTCAGAAAAGCAGAGGCAGATTGCCAGCTCCGGTAAGTGCTTGCTGCTTTCTTCAGATTTTTCAGAGAGACTTCTCTGTCCATTGCTGTCACTAAGAAATGAGAAAGCATTGCATCCCAGACAGGCACTCACTTATTGTTTGAAGTCATATTTCAGTCTCACCTCCTACTAATTCTTCTGTTTAAATTGTGAGTCTGGCAGTTTCCCTCTCCCTTTGCCCGCTCAAACTGTCAAACCACATCAGCCATCTGACTTCTCTCTTGACATTTCCTTCACCTTCATGTTAGAAACAAGTTTTTCTATTTTGACTTCTAATGCTTAAAAGTTAAATCACAGCTTTAATTTTCTTCAGCACACATTGGTAAAACTGGGAGGAATCCAGACTGTTTAGAGAGAGGTTACATGGTGAAGACTGGAAAGCTAAGGATTAGCATGCCAGTTTAAACCCACCATGACAAACTACTGGTCCTAACACTTAGGTGTCAAAATGTTTACTAAGGAAATGACTATAATGTATAATACAATAATTTTATTGCTTCAAAGACTGTTATTGGCTTTGTGTACTAGCTATTTTACTTATCTTAAGAGTTTACTCTAGATGTCTTTGGGCTGAAAAAGAAGACCAGATAGAAAAATTTCTGAAATAATCAATAAAAACACCAGAATACAAAATGCATTAAGATTCATGTTGTGTTGTGATCAGTTTGTTTTACTAGCATAGCACTGTGTTTTTGACATAAAGGAATATACCGAACCAGATAACCTTTTCTTTGTCTAATGTTGGGAACTAATTAATATATTGAGCCTGTGGCTCCCTGGTAGTTTAAGATGCATATAATGCAGCACAATTCAGAAACAGCTCCAGGGACCAAGAAAGGCTTTACATGAAAGCGTGTGAAGAAACCAGTGTCAGTGAGATGACACTCACTTGCAAAGGACTGTGAAAATAGATCATACTATACCTGTACACAGGCTGTACACAAAGCTGAGTGACAAGTGTTACAGAGCTCAGTCACACATTTATAAAGGAATGGAACTGTTCATTACAGAAGTGATTTTCCCTTGTACAGAAGTACTGCTCAGAGCACTGTGTATTGATAGAGAAGCATAAGGGTAGCTGCTCCATTAAGAACATTAATCTAAAATGTAAAATGCCCTTAGACATTCTGGTCAAAATACTTTGCTATTACTATCTCACAGCCTGCTTGAGCTCCATGGATCTTTTCTCTTGTCTCGCAAGATCTCTTCTCTGCTTAAGTAATTAATACCTTTTCTTTTCATAAAGATACACCATAGTTTCAAGCTTGGTGATCTATCAATCACCACCTGAAATCTTTAAATCCTTAGGTTAGGCTTGGAGTCACATTTCATTTCAGAAAACTGAGATTGAAGAGAACATACTTTGCTTTAAGCCTCAAGTTTGTCTCTCATCTGTGAAACCTTTCAGTAATTATGTAATATTTTTAATGTTTCAAGAATTTGAACTAGTCCTTCAGAAAAAAGAGCCACATTTCTGCACCTATTTAGGTTGCTAAAAAAAGCAAAAAACCTCAAACACTCCAATTTAAAACCCAGAACCCTGTGACTCTGCAGAAAGGTATGCATGTACATGAATGTACATGTAATACAAAAGGAAATGTGCTGGGGAGCTCTGTGTGCTGCACAGAGCCTCTTTGCTGTCCTCCTCCATCTCTCCCAGTGGACAGACACCCACCTCTGTTTTTTTTCCATTGAGGTGGGGCTTACGTACAGCAAAACATACCATGTCCTGTTCTCTCATTTGCCTTCTTTACTGACTCCCAATTTGGAAGTTTAGGCTGAAGTTTTCACATCTGCCAGCTAGCAGTGGCAATCAGGGTGGTGATCTCTAGTCGGTAAGGATGACTGAGATCTGTGATGTTTCTGTGAGTGGATGTTCAGGACCTCGCTATTTTCCTGCGAGAGGGACAGACAGGGCATTGTGTCAGGCGTCCTGGAGAAACTGAGCATGTTTTCAAAAGTAGGAACAAATGGTGAAAAAAAGGACAGATTTTTTCAATCTGTTTGCCCAGTGTCTCTGGGCTCTGCTGCTTACATAGATCTGCTGTATTTTGTTCAGCAGCTAGAAACATTCAGAGCAGCACAGAGCTCAGCAGGGACAAATTTCCCAAGTGCATGCTTAGTATTAGTAACACAAAAGTGTTTAAAGTCTTGAAAAGACTTTCCCAGTCTGTGCTGATCCCCACACTGCTCATAAGTCAGTGATAGAGCCAGCTTCTTTAATGATAAGATGGCAATGTCTATGGCATCCACCCAGAGCTCTAGTCTTCAGTGGAAATTAGTGTCATATACTCAGTGCTACATTCGTCTACAAGGCGTGTGATCCATAGGCAATAACAAACCAACCAAACTCCACCCAAACCCCCATCTAGCACTGTAACCAATGTTTTTGGCTTGTAAACTTGTTTTGTTTAGCGCATAGTTACTAAATATTGTTGCATGTTGCTACTATATGCAGATAAGATGAAAACAGGTACTGAACTGCCTTGAAAAATTGGAGGGGGAAGGGGTGACATACATAGCTGAGCTGTTTTCTAGACTTTCTGGTACAAACAGTGCGGATGTTCCTTTCAGGAGCTCTGAATTCTCCCTGAAAACAGAGTAAAGCTCTGTACTCCCCAAAGGAAAAATGGATTCTCTTTTTATTGAAATAGTAGAACTAGGACCATATTTATTTATCTGTACAGTGGTATCTGTGCAGTGGTC
Source organism: Eurystomus gularis (assembly GCA_013400335.1). Taxonomy (NCBI): domain Eukaryota; kingdom Metazoa; phylum Chordata; class Aves; order Coraciiformes; family Coraciidae; genus Eurystomus; species Eurystomus gularis. Next base: position 170,716 of record VZZY01006221.1, on the reverse strand, counting down.
AGTACTAGGTGAAATGATTGCACTATGTTCCTGAGCAGGCATTTTTCCTAAGGGCTGAATTTTATCCTCCACTACTTAAAGCATATATTACAAATAAAAGTTGCAGTTCACAGGACCTTTTCCACAGAGTCCACCCTATCTAGGCAGTCCCCAGCCTAATCACTGCAAGGGGCTCATCCTCCTCTAGCACAGGACTTTGCATTGTCCTTCAACTTCGCAAAATTGCTGTTGGATCTTTCATCATTCTGGGCCCCTCTGAATGGCAGGTCTGCCCTCAAGCATCGTGACTAGTTCTCTCCAAATCAGTGAAAGCTACAAGGAACTGAAGTATCTTTAATCAAAGATAGGAATTGGGCTCCTGTAACTCTACCACCCCACTTATAACTCAAGTCCACATGACTAAAGTCCACAAGTCCTTGTTTTTCTCCCCAGTAATTTCTCAGTAGGCACTTGTGCCTCTGAAGATGCCCAGAGTGCTGCTGCCTTCTCCTGGAGTACCTCATGCACCTACGTCTGGTTAGACCATGGGAGCAGCTCACTCTCCTCCCACCACCATGTCAGAGCCCTACAGGAGATATTATCGGGTACAAGGCTTGCACAGGACACTTCACCTGAAGCAAACTGCCACATTCACTTGAAAACAGCAGCAGCATGTGAGAAACAGCAGTTTCCATGTAGGTAATATCTCAGCCCTTGGGCTCAGTGTGTTTAAAAGATTTTGTTTGGGATTGAGTTGATTTGTTTTCATACCACTTCTGTCTGAGCACAACCAGTCTTCCAGTGCAGTTCTGTACCTACCGAAGCCAGCATTTTATCAATAGTCAGACTCCAGTGCCATTGAAATCAGGGGGGAACTTTTACCCTTAAAAGGATTACCTTTCACATCTGCCAGTGAATCCATACATCATCTGACTCCATACATCATTTGATGGTTGGACTCGATGATCTTAAAGGTCTTTTCCAACCTAAATGATTCTATGATTCTATGATCTAGTTTAACATTTGAAAGGAAGCCAGTGGAAGAGTTCCCACTGTTACAGTCTACACAATTTATACTCCGCAGACTTTAATTTACAAAAGTAAACACAAAGTTCTCTTTCTTAAAGAAGTGACATCTAGAGTTTTCTAATAATGAAATGAAATAATTCATATGCTAGCATGTAGTTTTTCCCCCCTTGCTTTTGTACAGTCTCTGCAAGTCAGGATATAGTAAGATGTTTTTGATTAGTTTATTGACCTAGAAGATTGTGGTGAGGAGTGAAGCAAACAGTTCTTACTATAAAGAAAGTGAAATCCAGATCCTTGTTAGAGTATATGTGTGATAGATTTGTTCACACATTTTCTGTTTACCCCCAGAAGAAAGTGGTTAGCTCTTCCTGAGCTTACAGAATAGTCTCAGCCTCCTGCCTTCCAGCTTATCTGCTCCTCTGCTGTTCAGCATAGGAGGTTCCACATAAACATACGGAAAAACTTTCTCAGTGTGAGGGTGACAGAGCACTGGAACAAGCTGCCCAGAGAGGTTGTGGGGTCTCCTTCTCTGGAGACATTCAAGACCTGCCTGGATGCGTTCCTGTGTGACCTGATCTAGACGATCCTGCTCTGGTAGAGGGGTTGGACTTGATGATCTTTTGAGGTCCCTTCCAACTCCTAACATTCTGTGATTCTGTAAATTTGTTTCTAATGAATGCTGCTGGACTGTGAGAAGCTCTTCACGGAAACCTAATGTCTCACACAAAGGAAACATCTCAGCAGCTGACTGAGTCTAAAGATTGTTGAAAATAAGCCAGGAGAATAACAGGAAGCAGTTCTAAAGTTCTAAATATTGACCTACTCAAAGCTTACATTAATTCTCCTTATGCTTACAGTAGACTGTGGTCCCATTCCCCACTTAGTGTTTATTTTAAAGAATTTTTGTAGCCTACAAAAAAGTCTTTACTGGTGTTGAGAGAGATTTATTTTTTTCTATTTCTAGAAGCAAATGCAAGATTTCACAGTTCTTTTATCCCATTACAAAAGTCCCCCCATGCTGTGCATCATGATCATGAAGACACAAGAAAATGAAGCTTAACAAGTTACCCAACCACAGCTGAAGGAACAGAGTGTACTAAAAATACATGTGTACACTCTACAATTACATATGTGCACACAGATATTATGTTGTTCTGCAAGATGGAAAAGGAAAATCTTTTCACCAAATGAAAACACTGAAAATAAAATGACAACAGCAGCAGATGCTAAAGCAAATCATCTAATTAAGATTATTTCATCAACCATTTAAAAAAGCATTTAAAAAAGCAATGTAATACTAAGTCACCAGAAGAAATGTTGATTATGCTTGCACATACAGGCACAATAATACTCTAGCTGAAGCTGCCCTTTCAAGCATGAAAACAAATGATACTTTCAGAACGGTTTATTTTTTTTATCCAGCTGTGCTTCACATCCTGCTAAGGAAAAGTATACACATAAAAAAACCCTTAAGAACTATATGCCATATCCAGGAAGATACAATTCAAATCAGCAGAAGTTTTGCCTGGGTCGGGACTGCAGAATGACTACCATACAGCACGGAGAATAGCTTCATTCTGGCAGCAGAAAGAATTTTCAAACAAATTTGCAAACACAGCGAACCTCATTTTCCCCTTGAGTTCTTTGCATGGGTGGGCTGAATTTTGTCTCAATAAAATGTGAAACAAAAAGCCAGGATGAAGACTGAACAATGCAATAAGAGTTTGCATTTTAAGTCTAATATTGACTGAAAATCAAAATCGAAAGGCAGAACTTAATCCTCCTCCTTTAGAATAACATTGTTCTAAAAATACGTTCCTCTCCTCTCACATTTGCTCCTCCTTTCAGGTATACTGTAGAGTGCAGTATTGGGATTTTACTGTCCAGGGTCATTCTTACTGTAAAACATTTAGTGTGGGAGAGGTGCATGGGCTGTCTTCTTACCACAGCACCACGCACATTCAGCTCTGCCTTTCACTGACAGTTGTAGCAAGGAGCGCTCATGCCTTCATGCCACTTGTGGGAATTTTGTTCCCTGTTGTTGCCGCCTTTATTTTAAAAGGGCTGCTGGATAAAACAGTAGGCATTCAGCAAAAGAGTCAAATATATACCTCCACTCCCCTTTTTCTATCCGCCATGAGATCCAGTTCCTGCTAGACATCATACTGGGCAGTTTCATTTCTCAAAAGGCCTCTGGTTCCTCTTGTTTTCTTTGCTTATTGTGATTGCTTCTGTAAGAATGCTTCTAAAGCAGTTTGCAAAAGCACATTATGAAGAAAAGGAAGAAATTTTTTAATGTGAATTAATGTGTAAATTTTTTAATGTGAATTAAAGGGTAGTGTGAATGTTACATTACAAGGCAATAACTCTGAGTGTTCTCTATTGTCTTCTAACCCATCTCCATGCTCTATTTATCTTTGTCAGTTTGTATTTTAACCCTCTTTCCTCCAAGCAGGCCATTACAACTTCATCTGTTTGGGGGAAGAAGACTAGACATTTCTAGGACTGGTGTCATTCCTAAAGATTTCAGAAGGAGGTTTTTCCCTGTCATCTTGTCCCTGGTGATTGACTACCAGTACAAAAGACCTTTTTTTTTCTTTTTTGCATTTCTGCTGAGTAGCTAGTCACAGCATGAGCAAGTATGAACGCTCTTCCTAACACCCTCCGCAGGTTGCAGCTTACAGGCAGTTCTGGGGCAGAAGAGCAGGGACAGAATTAACCTAACTAGCTGGGGCAATGAAAAAAGTGCAATGCTTAGTGTAATAAAGTAAAGCAGAGCTTCAGGAGCAGAATCTGGTTTTCACAAATGGCATCCTCTGACTGTAAAATCCCTATGTAAGAAGCTCAATTGAGCTTCTCAACAGATTTGCCACGTAGTTAGGACTGACTTGCATGGTTTTGTATGGAAGTTTTTCAGAAGGAAATAAAGTAATCTTGAGAAAGTTGCTATTTATCTTTCTTCCTTCTTGAATCAGTTTGGCAGCAAATGCATTAAGCAGTAATAAGCCTTGAAAGGAAAGACACTAAAAGGTGTTACAACAGGACACTACTTAAAAGTATCAGTAATACCAATTATTTTCAGAGGTTACCTCAGCAACAGCGTGGAACAAACAAGCAGATGCTGACAAGTCGAGCTCAAGTGAAATGTTTCCTCTTTCTACAAATAGTTCCTCTGGCACGGTCATGTCCCCTGACACTACAGTAGCTTTTTCTTAAGAGCCTGAAGGTAACCACTGAACACCCAAGGACTGGAAAACCTGAAAGCCCACTGTAAATCAGAAAAATGCACAGAGGCAAGTTCTCAGAGCAATACCACCATTCTTTTTGTGAAGGTGATTAGATTTTGTCAGAGGAAGAGAACTCTAAAGCTATTCTCATTTTCATCAACAGGGAAGTGGAGTATCCTGTAAATCCTCTTGCTGCTGAGAATGACAAATTTATAACTGATATTAAATACTTAAATTTGTGTTCAAGGCTGGTGTGGTTCCAGACATCATAAAAACCCATCACTAAATAGTTGTTTTGTTGTCAAAAAAACACAGGTAGATGAAGGTGTCATTTCCTTCAAAATACATCAGAAGACAGGAACACCTGAATATTTAGATAGCCTAAATCAATTCATTTGAGCCAGTGACATCAAAAGTACAAAATATTTATACCAGATGGAGGGAAAGAAATTGTGACTCGGGGCTTGGACACGATAGATGCGTTGTGGCAGACTGTCACAGCTGCGAGGCAGGTCTTCTTTTCTGACTAACTGCTCCCTTCCATTTTTCAGCTGATTAATGAAAGCCAGTCTGCAGTCGAAAAATGTCAGAGGCAGCCAGTGTGCCTGCTGTCTATTGTGAGTGGACGTTTTGGTATGTTGGTACACAGCAGTGGTGGGTGGCTTCTCACAGAGAGGAAGAATCCTTCTCTAAAAGTTGTCTTGGTGGATATTCAGATGGGAGTTTCCTCACTCAGGAGGAAAGCTAAACTCTTTCTTTATTACCTTAAGAAAGTATGTTAGCAACATCCCTAGCTGCAGTTAATTTGTTTCACTAAAGAAATATTCACCTGCAACTACTGGAATGGAAATTTTGACAAAACATTCATTTTCAAATAAACAGGGTTTTTCATTATTTCTTCTTCACATGGATATTTCAGCCAAGCCCTGTCATTTATATAAAACCTCAAATTTTACATTTGAATATCCAACTTTTTCATCCAAAGATTATGTATGTATTTCTTGAACAAAGCTCCAACACCTTCTATACGGAAAAAAAAAAACAAACCCCAACAGTCCTATGTCTTCATAGTAAATAGATGTTCTGTTAATTTGAGCTAGTGTCATTAAACTGGAGTTTCTGAATGACTGCGCTAATCCTCGTTTAAATAGATCATGAGGTCACATCAGAAAAATGAAACTGGTTAAAATTACTAAAATCTCTGAATTATTAGTATATTTCTCAAATAAATGGCCTTTTAAACCTCCAGATTTTCTCACTGCCAGTTGGTAGAAGCTACCTTTGTACCAACTTGAATAACCCAGCAAAGCAGAACTGTGGCAGCGTAACCTTTAGTGCTGGTCTGAAAGCTAAGAGTGTAAAACTTGTCCCCTGCACTTAGTTCTTCACCAGTGCCTTCAAAGAGAATGACATTTCATAGACCTTGCATGCCAGCTGGATCACAGACCAGGTCTGCTCATGCATTTACAGCCAGAAATAGGAAACTCGTCATTAATTACAATGACTCCACCACTGGCTTGGACAGTAGCAGGGCAGTGTCTACGGTGGGTCCTACACCATTAGGAGTTTATGCTGAACTCTTTGTTGAAAATCTAAGGCTGAACACAAAATAAGGGTGAGATGTTAGAGGGGGAAAAGCTAGCCTGAAAGTGGAGAGATTGTGTGTTAAAGCTCCTTTTTCACTTAGTTGTGAAGGAGGTGTTTGTGGTCTGTGGTGAGAAGTGTTTTGGGTTTGTGTGCATATTTAGCAATGTTTTTTATCTGCATGAACACATGTGACAGTCAAAGCCCTCTATATTTGTTGTAGCAGAGGTAGAAAGGCATAAGCCCTACCATTTCCTCTCCTGTAGAGGTGGCATTAGTGTGATTTTGTCTGATGGAGGTGCTTGAGTGGGCATAGTCTGCTGTAATTGGTGCTTGAGCCACTATTGAAAAGGTCAAAAGAAAGAAATCTGTTCTCCTGTTTGCTCACGTGTGAAGCTGGTTGCCATAAACTATGCTATAAATGTTTTCATTAACATCTTTCACCCAGAAATAGAAAGCCCTGTTGCCTGTTTGTCCTCTTTCTATAAGATTACACGAAGGTAAGCTTTGCTTTCACTGTTAGCCAACCATAGATCTGCTGTGGTAAACATGCCACACCTCAACCAAAAGGTTTTGTTGAGAGGCAGACTGTTTCGGCATGGGCTCATGGTTTGCTTCCAGTTGCTTGGAGCTCTGGCGGTGTACGCATACTTTGAGAAGAACTACAGCAAATAGGTGAGGAAGAAAATGTTGCTGGGATCATCCACAACTACAGAGCAAAATGAGCTGGAAATCATCTTTGCCATGTCACAAGCTCTTGGCAGACTGGGACCCTCAGGAGCTTCTGCATCTCTTGTCTGACTCGCTGGCAGAATGACTCCACTGAAATTGCATGGCCTGGTTCCTGTAAAGCTTTTCTTAAAAAGGGACAATATTGGAGCTGGGTTTAGAAAATTGAGCCAATCTGCATGATACATATAAGACAATCTATCTGAACCTGATTAGCGTATTTTACCTTTTTCTCACTCACTCCTCTCCTACTTGGCTCAAATAAATCCATAAGCCATGGACCAAAACCTGCATGTTGATAGCCAGCTGGGCATCCTGAGCACTTCAGGAGCTGATGAGGGGTGACTGACATGTGAGATGGAAGGAAGAGATTCTGACCCTTTTTGCAGACTCTTTGGCTTTCATAGAGGTAGTGGGTACCTAGCAATGCTGCCTTAGCAGGTTCAGAGTTACAACTGAATGAATAAAGAGCGAAGGGTCAAAAGTCTGCCCAAACATCACATGAATTAGCCTTGTTCCTCTCCATGACATTGGAAGCCTTTCCAGAAGACTCACATAAATGTCAGCAGAAAGTCTATGTAAGGTTGAATTTCACAGCATATGCTTGATTACTCATCTACTGAGCTCAAAAGAATTACTATTTCTCAAAATGAATTCAGTACCTCCATTCACTATATTTGTGGACCACAGCAACTGGACAGTAGTCTTCAAGCCTTAAGCATCTCAGAAATTTCCCACAAACTCTCAATGTAGTTTAGATTCAGTTTCTGTCTGCAGTTTAACATATTCCAATTCAAACAATTCCCACCAAGATTCTGAGATGAAAGTGATGTCTGGCAAATTTCCTTACTGTGGAAGAAGTAAAGCTTGAAATAAAAATTTCTGTGGAATTCACCTGGAAATGCAATTATCTTCCTTAGGTTTAAACCTCTTATTTATTTCATCTTCAAGTGCACACTGATTTTTTATTGTCTCTATCAGAAGAAATACAGAGCCACAAACCAATACGTGCTTCTGTAATGCCCAAGGAAAAACAAATTCATCAAACGTAAACCTTTTGAAAGCAAGTAGCTCTACAAAATATACACCTCCCTCTAGTGAGAGTATGGGAGAAGAAAGCAAACGGAGAGAGGTTATTCACATCATTTAATGTTTTCCTACAAGTGGCTGCTGAGGTCATCTCTGAACAATCTATGCAGAATCTGGTTTTGATATCCCCCATGTATTGTTTGAAAATATGTGCTTGATCTGTTTAAGTAACAAATAAGCTTGAGGAAACAATTTGATGAAAAGAGGCTAAAATCATCTAATAATCTAAGTGAAAAATTATTCATTTAGCAATTTCTGAAAGCTGGTTACAGTTAAGATTCTTGTTAACTCCTCCTAGCCTATATGGCTACATAACAGTTCAAATCAAAGGATTTACCTATTTTAAGTTAAGATCATATTTATAGTGTTAAGCACAACTTCAGATGTGTTTCAGGAATTCAAGTAGATAAGAAAAATATTAATCAAACCAGTTTTAGCCCTGCTGAGACTCAAAAGCCAAAGCTGCTTTATTAAAACTGAGAAACTTCTTCAAATGGACACTGAACCTTGTGTGTCTTCCTGGAGTTTGAGTGGGTGAGTAACTTGACTGCCCTGAAGACGGGGCAATAAAGATTTCAGTCTTCCTTTTTGTCATGCAATGGTGATGTAAACTAATACTGCCACAACAAATTAGCACCACTGAGAAGAGCTGTTTGGCAGCTGCAGGCCAGTAAACCCATTGACTCGTTTTTTAGGAGAGTATGTGACCTCTCGCAATGCCAGACTCCAGACACAGTACAGCGCTTCCTCACAGAAGCCTGTTAGTAGATCAGCTACAACCTCAGCAAGGATTCAGCTCACATCATTTCTTCTAAACTGTCCAAAACTAGAGAAAAAAAGTCAATCAGTTATGGCCACCACTGAAATAGTGCAGTCTTCAGTCTTCACCTCAGAAGCCTTGATGCTTGATGTTACTGTTCAAAGAGCCTATTCTTTCCAAGGTATTCCCACTTCCTTTTTTCAAAGACATCCATGTGCCCCCAGTTTCCCGCAGCACAGAGTTAGCAAATTTGTCTTTGCAATGCCCACAACAATTATCTAAACTCGAGGCACTTGAAGCACACTGTACCTCTTCAGAAATGTAATTAAAAACAATCCGACAAATACAAAGCCTCTACTCAAGTGTGGAGATAAAATCATAGGACACAAGTCAACTTTACTGATTATATCAAATGAAAGCTGAAGGTAATTAACCACAGTACTTGGAGTGAGTCAGTGGTGAGGAAAGAAATATTTTTGTACTTGGCATTTGATTTAAATTCCTATAGGTAATAGCTATAATGGTGGCAGCATATTACCAGACAGAAGACAGAAAGGACAAAAGAAAATGACTGTTGCTATTTCCTGGTGAATATTATTCTTAATTGTCTAACTATACCATCTGCAATGCCGGCAAAGAGTTTCAGTCTTACCAAGATCCTGGGGACTGTTGGGATCCTTTCTCAGTGCCCTGTTCTGACCAAGTAACTAGGATCCCTTATGTGGTACTTCAGGCTCTGTTTTATTTTTTGATAAAACATGATCGGCTTCATTGGCTGATATGAAATTATTTTCTACTCAGGTTATAAGCCACATTAGAGGCATGGCTAAGCCTATTCTATCCTGTTAGATCAGGTTGAAATTTTTGTTTCTGTTCAGTTTATGTCTGCCGCAGCTTAGCACACAGCAGCTGTGCGCTGGTCATGAAACTTGGGTTTGGCAGAGGACAATCCCTTGAGAAAGGATAAAAAGTGACCAGCAGCCACCTGGCTCAGGCCAGATCATCCAGAGTCCTCCATAAGTATCCCTGAGACCTCTCACCACCCCCTGTATCTTCCCACATCAGCAGAACACATCAAACTTGCCAAAAGCAACATATAGTGAGCTGCAAAGCTGTCCTCTGATTTTCTGAGGACTTCTGTATGCATCAGGTATCCCCATCATGTGGGTGTGCAGCACCGCTCTGCCTGCTGCTTCAAAGCTGGCACTGCACTTGCCAGTGTGCAGTCACAGAGCTGGAGACAGTGTCAGGCATGACTGCTCTGCCGTGTAGGGAGGGGAAGCTATGAGGGTTTGCTTTGCTCATTCTTGGACTCACTGCCACAAGGTAGAATCAGGTTTATTGCACAAGGCAGGCACCAGACACTGAGACCGTGACAGCACAGTGTTAGGGACAGAAACAAAACTGTGGGTGGTTCTAAGCCACCATGGTCATATCAGACTGGCTATTTCTTTCCCAGGAAGACATCACACCTTTGTGTGGTTGAGTAAAAGCGCTGTGTGAAACTGCTGTCTGTGCACATAGATCCCAGCAGCCAGCTAGCTCAGCTTCACACAGCTACTTACGCATGTCTTTTTGCATGGACATGAAGTTCTGACTGCTTGCATTTCACATGTGCCCCAAGGCACAAACACATCTGCAGAAGTTGGCTGCAATCTCTTGACTCTCTAAACCCTTTTTCTGCCATTTCTTCTGCCTGGCAGCTCTGATGTGATCCTGCTCACCAGGATTTCAGGGAAGGAATAGGCAACTACTAACCATGATGGCCAGGGAATTTACCCCACGTCACATCACCAGCCCGGTAGCCACAGCAGAACATGAGATAAGGAACTGCTCCTTATACTTCTTACAACATGTAGTGTTTGTGTAGATACCACACTCCCTCGCATTGTGATCCTTGCCGCAGCTGGCAGCATGCTTGCTTAGTGTGTTTGATGTAGTTGCTGGGGAGCTTATTTCCTTTACTGTTATTTAAGGATGTTTGTCATCCTGAATTTATTCTCTGCTGAATATGGTGCACACAAAGCTTGCATAAGTCAGAAGAGCACTCATCTACAGTGTAGATGCCACTGCTTTAGATTACCTAGATCACCAAATTCCCACCTGGACTGGGTCATGCTTCCCCAGGCATGCTTCCAGAGACAGTTATACTGGCTAACTGGAGAGGTCCCAATGGACTGGAGATGAGCTAATGTGATGCCCATTTACAAGAAGGGCAGGAAGGAGGATCCAGGGAACTATAGACCTGTCAGTCTGACTTCAGTGCCAGGGAAGGTTGTGGAGCAGCTCATCTTAATCGCCGTAACACAACATTTACAGGGCAACCAGGCCATCAGGCCCAGTTAACACAGGTTCATGAACGGCAGGTCCTGCTTAACAAACCTCTTCTTCTTTTATGACAAGGTGACCCTCTTGGTGGATGAGGGAAGGGCTGTGGATGTTGTTTATCTGGACTTCAGCAAAGCCTTTGATACTGCTCCCTCCAGCATTGTCATAAAAAACTGGCTGCCCTAGGCTTAAATGGGTGTACACTCCACTGGATTGCACACTGGCTGGATGGCCCATCCCAGAGAAGTGGTAGTGAATGGAGTTACATCCAGTTGGCGGCCAGTCACAAGTGGTGTTCCCCAGGAGTCAGTGCTGGGGCTGCTCCTGTTTAACATCTTTATCAATGATCTTGATGAGGAAATTGAGGGCACCCTCATTATGTTAGCAGATGACAGCAAGTTAGGTGGGAGGGTTGATCTGCTTGAGGGTAGGGAGCCCCTTCAGTGGGACCTGAACAGGCTGGACCATAAGCTGTGGTCAGTTGTATGAGCTCTAACAAGGCCAAGTGCTGAGTCCTGTGCTTGGGCCACAACAACCCCATGCAAAGCTAGAGACCTGGGGAGGAGTGGCTGGAAAGCTGCTCAGCAGAAAGGGACCTGTTGATTGACAGCCGGCTGAACATGAGCCAGCAGTGTGCCCAGGTGGCCAAGAAGGCCAATGGCATTCTGGCTTGTATCAGGAATAGTGTGGTCAGCAGGACTAGAGAAGTGATCGTCCCACTTGGCGCTGGCCCTACTCGGCACTGGTAAGACTGCATCTCGAGTGTTCAGTTTTGTGTGCCACAGTACAAGAGAGACATTGAGGTTCTGGAGAGGGTGCAGAGGAGGGCAACAAAGCTGGTGAAGGGTCTCAAGGATAAATCTTATGAGAAGAAGCTGAAGGAACTGGGGTTGTTTAGCCTGAAGAAGAGGAGGCTGAGGGGTGACCTTATCGCTCTCTACAACTACCTAAAAGGAGATTGTAGGGAGGCGAGCGTTATTCTCTTCTTACAAGTCACATCTGACAGGACAAGAGGAAATGGCATTAAGTTACATCAGGGAAGGTTTAGGTTAGACATTACGAAAAACTTCTACATTGAAAGAGGTTGTCAAGGACTGGAACAGGTTGCCCAGGGAGGTGGTTGAATCACCATCCCTGGATGTATTTAAAAGCCCTCTACTTAGGATGCTCAAGGATATGGTGTAGAATTGGGCTGGGTAGAGATAGATAATGGTTGGACTCAGTGATCTTAAAGGTCTTTTCAAGCCATTCTGTGTATGCCACTGCTGCAGGATCTGATGACCTGCACATGTGAGGATGTCCAGTCCTTGTTAGCACTACCCTGCACTCTCAGAAACATCTTGATTCCTTTGTGGGGGCTCCAAAACCTCTTACTTTCCCATCCAAAACAGCAACAGTTTATCAAATTGACAGTGTGGAAGAGTAGATTTAAATCTTTGCATTAGTCCTGACAGTACTGTGAAAACAAACTCATCTCCTAATAGCTGTATTGAGAACCCAAAGAGGAGAATTTGTGTTACTTATTTTCAGTAGACACAAATTCCACAGCACTAGTGTGAGCTCTGCATGCTATGAACAAAACCAATTACTGAGAATGTGATGATGGAGCAATTTTTTTGCCATACACTTTGAATGGCAAAAAGTGAAAACCATTGATCTTAACCACTCAATAGGTGTATGATAATTCACATATCACCAGCACACAGAAAAAGGGCTTTAAGATTCGTGCATGTGAAAAAAATCACTGGTTTCATTCTCACATTTTGAAACAGACTTTGCTTAGCATGTATTCACAGCACATTTTGTTTTCAGCCAAGTACTAAGACGAACCAGAAAAACTCTTGTATCAGGGCTTTTATGAAAAGTTGCTTTGGCTTTTGTAGTCTATATAATTTTATAACTATATCTCATTGTTGCCTTCTTAAAGCAATTTCTTAGGAGTATTTAATCCTTTTATAGTTAGGAGAAAATAGAAACTAAATTGAAGAAGAGCAGTGTTTCCTAGAAACAAGTTGCAGAGCGATCAGTGCAGTGGGATCGCTGTCTTTTGCAGTTGAAACATGTTGACAACATGTTTTTTTCTTCCCCTCCACTGCACCACCCAGAGTGTCTTGTGTTATCTCTTTATTACCAAGCATATAAGCAGCTGCAAAATGTCAAAGTCTATACTCCTTTAAGGCTGGATTTTGCTTGTTCACCTTGTTGAGAGTTTACTCTCATAGGAATTTATCTGGAGTTTATTTCATTATGGGAGAGAACAAGTTATCTTCTTTTCTAAGGAAACATTACAGGCATGAACTGACTGCCTAGAGATATTTCACAATCCTTTCACCAACTTTTTCTGAGACAAAACTTGCTTTACTCTCCAGCCCATAGTTGTTGCTTCATGGTTTTTTTGTCTTAGGAGAAACATGTCTGAGACCTTCCTCCTTGCATGACTGTGGTATAACAATTACATTGTGTGACTTGGTGATGTTTTGCCTCACTTAAGCTCAGTTATGGTCATAGAGGGATCAAAGAGATGCAGTACCCCAGGAGAGGAGATGCAGATTCCAATTGGGGATCTCCTGGGTTTACATGGCACCAGTGGCAGCTGTATGGAAAATCTGCTGATGTTCTGCAAAGTGACTGGCATTTGTAAACTCTTTGCTGGGTCATCTGACTGCTTCAGCCTGCAAACACGGGAGTTATACAGGGAAAATACACCAGCAACACCTCAGTGAAACACCACTCACTGAAGCATAGAGGGGGGTTTCATCTTCCCGCAACTCGGCTTTCACAGGCATTTATAGGATTGACTGTTAGTAACTGACAGTGATATCTGGGGAAACTGGGAGCTGCCAAAGATGCGTGCTAAACCATATGTGTCTTAGGGAGAACTAATGAAGGATTTAACTGTACTTCACCCAAGAAGGGCCACACATGAGTGTGGGGTTCACCCCATCCTGCTGTCTTTGTCTGCTGGGCTCTCACAGGCAGAGTTCACACCTACAGACTATCTGCATGTTTTCCAGTCTTCAAACAAGTGAACAGGAAGGAGCAACTTATTTCTGAAGACCTTGGTTTGCTCTTTCTCCACCATGTCTTTCTTTTGAACAGAAGACTGTTCTGATTCAGAACTACCAGATTGGCTGGATATGGAACAAAGGCTGGAGAAGAGATCCCAAGCCAGAGAGGTCTTGTCCCCACCTTGCTGCAGGGTCTCCAGCCCTGTCTTCAGGGCATGAAAGGCTGCAATTTCCTCTCCAAATTGAAGTTGTTCCCTGATGTGAAACAAAGATAAACAGACTTGCACTGGTATAAAACGTAGCTATCCTGGGAGAGGTTGGCATGCCAGTCTCCTTTCCTCCTGCCCCTTGGTGCTCTGCTAGCAGAGGATAGCAGCGCCCACTTGGAGAAGTTCAGTCCTTTGGGGCTCTGAGGAGTCTCCCATGGCTGCGACTCATTTGTAGCGCTGGTGAACCTGTGTGTGTTCTGCCTCCAGCCTCAAGTGCTGCAAATAACATGAGGAGCACCCCATGCACACAGCCAATGACAGCCCTCACATGCTCCGGGCAGCTCACTGGGTACCCTGGGAACAGGCAGTGGGAGATGAACAGCATGCTGGTGGCACTAGAAGAACCCTGAAAGTCACCTCTGTCGATTTAGTCCTTGAGGATTTGGTCTGAATGTTATAATGTGAGTGCTCAAAGGTCCTAATATGAAAACAGTCCCTCATGACCACTGTGCTGGGGTCAGCAGGGAAGCTCTCTGATACAGCACAAACCTGTGACTGATTCCATTTTTAATCATATATTGCATATAATATATAAAACATTAAAAAAAGAAATAAAAGATATGTATATAAATAAGGTATATGTATACATACGTAGGTAGATATACAGGCATATATGTATTTATATACATATACTGTACACACTTGTAATTATACATAATCTATCTGCTTACTTTTAATTAGGCATAATGGATCTATTTAGAGAAGTTACTGCAGAAAGCCATCCGATGGGAATTAGCCTGGCATTTTGCACCTTATCATTCAGAGTTAAGTGCATACAAGCTCTCTGTACACAGACTTGCAGCAAAAATAGTTTCAAGAAAAAAAGGTCCTGAAGAAAAAAAGACTTCGACATCTCTTATCAGGCACAAAACCCTTTTAGCAGCTTGCTAACAGTTGCAGATTTGACAGAACAGTTTTATGATGTTCAAAGAGGTCACACAATATTTCTAATAATTACATTATTATTATGAAAAGGGGGCTTAGGATGCTCTTTGTGGTATTGTTGTTCAGGGGACTAAAAATGCACATCCTAAGTCACACATACTTGTGTATTAAGATGAAAGGGTGAAGCATCCAAAGGAAAGAACAAAGAGCTGCTGTTATTTAACCTGATTATAAATCAAGGGCACAACAATTCTTTAGCCTGCTTCTTTTAAAGTGGCTAAAAATACTGGAGCCTGGATTATGTTCCCTCCCTCAGTTCTCCTCTCACCATGCAGCCGGGGGCGGGGGGGGGTCTGGGGACTCTCTCTGCACAGCCCATGTGAGGACTGTCCCCAGCATCTCCCTCCTGTGAGGGCACAAAGGCTGCAGGTGAGTTGTCCATTTGCACAAGTAGTGTGAGAAATGGGGGCAAACCAAAAGGGATTATAAGGTAGTTAGCAAGAAGGACATAAAACCCCATCAGACTTTCCAATGGTTGGCGCTACTCAGCCCAACTAGATGAACTGAGTAACCTCTGGAGTTAAAAACACTGAGCTGTCAGCCTTACTTGAGCATGCTATGTTGTTTACATGTAAGTGTGAACTACAGTATAGCTCATTAAAAGCACTGTTTTAATATTAACATATGGGTTGGAGAGGAATTTGTAGAGATTTTGGCAGGAGGGATTGTTTGGAGGTTTTTACTTTTAAAACTTGTTTGGGGGGACAAATTGCCTCCAAAAACAAAGTTTTCAATTTTGGAAATAAGTAAACTATGTAAACGCCATCACAAGAGAAGCCTTGTGGACTTAGGGCCAAGTGTGTGCAAAAGTGTGTCCGGTTACTACATGAAGTCATTCTCTTAAAGCTATCCAACTGGAAAGAACTCACACTGAAAATCTTCTGTGACAATAAACCCCAACTGAGTTTCACACCGGCTCTTTCCCAGGAACAACAACAAAATATTTCCATAAGTCACAATAGAAAAAAAAAAAAAAAAGTCTTACAAAGAATTGTGTTGAGATCTATTCCTGAATCATCAAACGGGTGATTCCAAAGAAAGTGTGACTTAAGTTTCCTTGCTGTGGAGAGGATGGAAGAAGCCTCTCTGGAATAAATAGCACAAAGCCTTTGCTACAGTTGGGGAAGGAGTTAGTGTGAATACATATCCCATTCAAGAACTTTTAAAAGAAATTCAGAGTGCTCAAGTGTCATTTTACCATTGTTTGAACCTCCAAAGTTATGTAAAGTTAAATTTTTAAAGTAATTTAATCCCACCCTCCCCCTATTCCCACCCCAGTTGTACAGATTTGACTGTCTATTCAAATGCTGAAAAATCTTTTGCTGGGTAAAATGCCATCTAATCTGACTTCTTACAAACTAAAATTCAAGCATGGAAAGTTACTTGGCTTCCAAAAAGATCAGCTTTTCAGACCATGGCAGTGGTCTGCATAGATAGTATATATACTACCATAAATAATAAAATAAATACAAGGGTAATGCTTGTTCTCACTCGTTAAAGGTCTTACATTCATCTTTTTTGACTGTGATGAGCATCCTCAGGCTGAAGTTCCTGTAGTAAAAGATGCATCCAAAAAAAGTCTCTGTGTAAAATTTGAAATCCTCAAACAGGCAGAAAGTTGAAAACAAAAAATATATATATGACTTGGTCTTAAATTCATACAGATTTGAGGAACTGTAAAGGTCAGATATAACAACCAATATTCCATGACATATCACAGGTTCAGCTTTTACAGCCATGGCCCCAGCAGCACTTCTTGTTAATCGCACTCCAACTTTATCAATAATTCTGTCTGAACTACATGTACCAGCACAACATTCTTTGAAGTCTGAAAACAAAATCCAGCCAAATTGTCTCTGGGCAAATTTCTGCCATCACAAAGCCCTGTGGAACTGATTTAAAGTCAATAGGAGCTTTTAATGAACATGAGAATTGGAGTGGCAGGGGCATGCAGGAGCAGTCTGCGCTGCACTTGTTCCTCATGGCATGTTACACAATACTAGGCTTGTGTAGTGGGCAGGAAGGAAAAGAAAAGGCTTACAAAGAACACCCACCAAAATGAGGGCTGGCAAAACAGGAAGAAGTGAGAAAACTGCTTGTCCAGCTCTTGTGGATAGAACCGTAACACAAGAGCAGACATGCTGGGTTAGACTAGCATCCGTTTTGCCTGTTACACTCTAATGTTAGCCATCGGTGGATTTTAATTTAACTGTATGGAAGAAGTGGATCCTGGAGGCAGTTTCACAGAGGTGAAGTGAGAACGAGCAAAACCGTCCACCAACTTCATTGCTAAATACATTGAGCAGAATATTGCAAATGCTGCTGACGCGTTCAGGCAGGCTGAATGGTAATTACGCCTTTGCTTTCTCCGAGCTTCTGTTTGTGCTTCTTTTCTGTCACAACTGAAACTGAGCTAACTGCTGCTGCAGACTGTGAGGATATTGTGTCCACAATACAAGTAGTCATAGAGATATAATAGCCTAGAACTTCTCAAACAATGACGTAAGCACATCATATGTTGTATAAGGCAAAGGAACAATTTAATCTATCACACAATCGCGATTACCTCTAGGGAAGAAAAGGGGAGCCACTTAAAAGGACCATAACACTATCCAACAACTGACAACAAAAAGCAAAGTTTATCTATCAAAATGAAGTTATGCAGGAACTGTTAGGTTTATAATTTCATTCTGCTTCCACTAAAGTCAGTTTGACTGTTTCAACATAGACAGAATTAGGCCTGCTGTAATTTCTTAATGAAATTTCAATTAAGGTATGACAATAACAAAGAGCACTGCAGAAGCCGTAAAGACTACAAGCTGTCAAGACCTTGAAATGGCAAGTCTACTTACCAGCCCTTGCTGAGAAGCAGGCATGGGGTGGGAGTCCTGTACACTGGATCACCACAACCTGCTCTGCACCAGGTTTCTTGGGAGTTTGCCCATCCAGGCACTGATTAGGCCTGCCCTTTTCTAACATCTGAAATCAATTAAGAATGCAATTAAATGGCACTAGAGTATCTATAAGGCAACCCTTTGAGCATGTAAATTTGTAGAAATCTGATGTGTTTCAGGAGAAAGAAGAATTACTCCTTGGCAGCTGGTCACTGAAAATTGTAAGCTTTAAAACTATTATTTGTTGGATGTGCTTACAGAATGACCATTACACTCAGAGTTACAGCTGAAAATTCTGTGATGAAGCATTGATGAAAAAGATACTTTTTCATCTGAAGATGTCGAATCATTGAAAATAACTTCTGCTAGACAGGGTCATTTTTCATGGTTTAGACAGAGCACACATTTGTTCAGAATAGCCAAACTCAAGTCTCAAACTGAATCAGAAGAGGATTTCCACTTTTTTTTTGCCCACAGATATGCATGCAATCACCAGTTGCTTGCTTCTCATATCCTAGTGAGCAAGCAAGATTTAAGCTGTAGCATTCAAATAATTATTTATCACTGTGAAGTGAAAGTTTTTGGAGGTATCTGTCAACAAATACCACTTTTCAAGTTTTTTCTTAAAATGTTCCTTTCTTGTAAAGACTATCAAAAACCTGAGAGCAAGAAGTCTTCTGGTTTCCTGTGCCCCTGTACTGGCACACTAGGCAATGCTGTTTTCCTTTAAGTCTGTTAGAGTTGTCTCGCATATAAACTGAGCTATCCAGCTCCCTAGGGACAGATGGGGTTTTTTTCTGGATATTTGTGTATAGAGAGCTTCATCAAGGCCCATACTGCCATGCAAACAAACTACTAGGAAAACCACATTTGAGTAGATAGAGCTTATTTCTATTTGAAGCAGTTGCACCTCCTCAGAAAAAATCATGTTCTGTCTGCATTACTGGTCTTCAAGGTTTTATTTAAGCCACAACACAGCTGAGACATGAACAGAGCAGACCACAGTTTCCCATCATTGCAATGCCGTTCTTGTATGTTACTCTTTAAAGTAACCAAGGCCTGCTGGAAAGGTCTTAAATGCTGCATCTCAAAAGAGATGCTACTAAGAGAAGGGTGGCAAATTAAATAGCCATTTGCACTGCTTTAATGAGAAACCCAACTCCATTTCTCTCTCTTCATTGAGGCAAGAAGCTGCAAAGATTCATATTTGCTATATGTTTCTGGCAGAAAGAGGAATACTCTTAACATAGGTTGTGCTATGTCCTAGCTGTCAACTGGATGAAAAGAGAACTTTCCAGAAGCTGTTGGCTAATTATGAAAGAGTGCCACCTGGAAAATAAATACCTAAGCAAATAGCTCTGAGATGCCACTAAGCTTGCAAACAAAAAACCCCACTAGAAGCCTGCTTTCTTAACAGTTCCAGCCCACTTTTGAGGCTGAAACCCGCAGAATATACAGTGGCTTTTGGCTGCCCTTCTGAACCCAATAATAACTATAAATATCTTGGGAAGTTTGTTCAGAGTTTCAGTAGTGTGCCTGGGTGCCTGCAAGTTAACACTAGGTGTGTGTCCACGTACAGAAATTATTCAATTCCTTGATTTGTTTATATGCTTCAAGAGTCTTTTTTCTTATATTCTCTTCTAAAACTGCAAGCCATCAAGTTTCAGACCTAGCTGAAACCAGGCTATATTAGTACAGCTCTAACAGGTTATATTACTTACAGAAACAGTTTATCTGATGCAGCCCTTTTCCCATTTTCACAACAGCCCAATTTTTTTAGTTGTTTAGAGTGCCAGAGCACATTTCTACTCATATGGTATTCCTCAACTGTTAATTCCACTATATCTTTGCCTATTCACAACTCATTCTATAAGATTAGTAACCTAAATCACATGGCACTGTTCCTACTCTTTGACTGGATGATGGTGAGTGCCCTATTGGGGCACCAATACCTTATTTGCAAATAAAATAAGTTGTCACTTAGTGAAAAGCCAAACATTTGTGTGGGCAGATGTCCATTAGCACAAATGTTCATGAATTAATCACCAAAAGGGGTGTGAACATTTTTGAATAGAAAAGCAAATTAGAATTCATGCAAACATTTGTGAATAATTTCGCTAGCTTCTCTTTAGCTTGCAAAAGGCCTAATGTTTTGATGTGGGGCTGATTATGTCAGTGCAAAAAGAAGTATTAGAACTGAGATATTAATTCAGGTTTCACTGAGACATTTACAAGTAAATTTGTTTCACGGTACTTGCAGGTTGTACTTCCTATTGTATTGATTGTAAGAAGAAACCATTTTACAAAGCATGGCTATGCACTGTACAGCACTGCTGCAGCTCAGTGCAGAAATTGGGTGCAGTGTTCGGGCACCCTTTTAACCGATCAAACAACTTCTCCTTTCAAATCAGAATGTTCTTTTAAATGCTGTATGTTTTAGTGGTATATTCCCACTATTAATTAACTGCAGATGGGTGTATTCTCCACAGTGCTTTATAAGGTGATCCCCACCATCTTCAGCTACTCTTAGCATGCTTATCAAGCCTCAAAGATTCTGTCTGTATATCATTAAATGCACCTTTGTAACAGAAGCCGAGACCTCTACCTGTGATTTATAGACTTAAAATGTTTCTTAAACGGGCAGCCTTGTGGAAACAGGGTTCTCACAGCAAGACACAAAACATTACAAGGACCCTGCAAGTTAAAACTGTTGTACTGGCTGCTCATTGCTGATCAGAAACCTTCTTACAGGTGGTTCTTTCCCTACTGCAGCCAGAGCGAGTTAGAGAGATAAAACTTACTGCATACAATTTTAACAAAAGCAGATAGGCAAAAAAAGCTGCTGGATTGATTGTGAACATCAGAAAAGGAGCTTTGTAAAACATTTAGATTTGTATGAGAGTCCATGAATTGCAGAAAACCGTTTACTTGGCTCCTGACACTAATATTTTGAAAGGCAGTTTGCACGTATTAAGTGCTTGATCTTTGGAATAACAAAGATTTACTCAGAACTAAAGGTATAGAATTAGATCCCTAGCACTGGAGATGTGCTTTTAAAGAAAAAATACTGCAGTTACATTTTCAGCACATTTCTTACTATAATAACATGTCCATTAAACACCAACTGCCGTTCAAGCACAGCTGTTTACAGTGATATGACTTGACCTTCATAACAAATCCATGTAACTTAATGAAGTCCTAAAGCTACAAACACAAAATACAAATGAGAAAAGAAAGTTTGAGGTCTGACAAATAGTAGGAATATCCCTTCTTGGCATATTACTCTTTCCCCTTTTTTTTTTCTTAGGTGATTTTAATAATTTAGAAAAGAACAGAAGGATTTTTATTAAATCTCTGTAATCTTGTGTTATGTGTGTCTTTCCCTTGCCCATAGGTATCATTTGCATGAACTTAAAGTTTCTCAGCAATAAAGCACCATTATAACCTGGATGTACCCTTTCCTACAATGATAACTTCTATTCAGTGAATAAATTCTGGTCTTTTCTTAGGAAAAAAATGACACCTGCTACATCACAGGCAGGAAAACACCAGTGACAAAAACCCACAGCTCAAGATGCACTTCTTGAATTGCGTAGCTGAGGCAAGCATCCTGGACTGTGATCAGCATCTAAGGACAACTGCCCCGTGGAGAAAACACAGGGAAGTGCTATGCAGCAAAAAA
This sequence comes from Eurystomus gularis, assembly GCA_013400335.1. Taxonomy (NCBI): domain Eukaryota; kingdom Metazoa; phylum Chordata; class Aves; order Coraciiformes; family Coraciidae; genus Eurystomus; species Eurystomus gularis. The sequence goes on along the minus strand of VZZY01006221.1, from coordinate 149,193 downwards.
ACCTTTGTCACTGATTAAAAACAAAGAAACAAACAACCTCTCTGTCCTCTGGAGGTGCAGTTCATGGGTAGAAATGAATGAAAGAGCATGAGATAAGGCACAGCAGAGTTGCCTTGTGAGATGCAGCCCTGACAGCTGGCCAAAAACACATTACAGAAGAAATCAGGCTGTGGGATGTGACAGACATCCCCATCTTCCACCCTCATGTTACTTTTGGCATAATGGTTTTATTTCTTACTGGTGAAGCCCAGTTGTGATAAGATATACCTAGCAGTTATCATTCCTTGCCATGTCCACCCCTCCTTCCCCCCACCAAATCCAACTGTCAGCAAAGAAATAACTCCCATCTGACCTTCTCTGTGAGTTCTCTATACTTAGTACAAAAGGAGTACTTAGTACAAAAAGGGCTAAAGGAGGAAAAATCATCCACTCTCAGGACGTAAAATATACAAAGCCATCTTGGGCTGGATCAAACAACTTTCCATTGCTACATACAGTGATGAGAACAGAAAAAAGTTTGATTACCACATATGGTTTTAAGATACAATTTAAACACTGACCTGCACAGGAACAAGGGATAAGAGAGACTAGAAGGTTGAGTGTATATACCCTGTTAAAGCTGTACTGAATTGAAATATCACACCTTCATTTATCTAATTAGCCAGTCAGCCTCATTTTAGTAACCTAACAGAAAGAGGTACAGCTTGCTCTTTCTGCCCCTTGTTTATCTGATACTGCTACTAAGAGCCATGAGTTTCTGGCTTGCCCATCGCCAGGTAAGAGCAGTGCTGTGCTGCCTACAGAAAGTGCTGCGGGTGTTCCTCTGCTCCCCCCCCCCCTAGGATGGGGCCCATGACCGTGACTCTGTGAGCCGGCAGCTGCAGCACATCACAGAGGGCCCATGGCCAGCCAGCTCTGGGGGCCTCCCTGGGCCCAGCAGGAGCCAACTGGAACCAGTTGTTAGGTTAAGATGGGAGCCTGGGCTTAGCAGTGTTGTTGGGTTAGGGCACAGGCACTGAATGAAACACAATCTGACGGTTACTGAAAACACATGGTACTGGGAGTAAAGTGAGCTAAGGAAATATTCTGAGTGGGAAATCAAAGGTGATAAAAGCTGATAAAATGCCATAGTTGAAACTGTTGAGAAATGGACAACTGGGGATGGTTTATTAAACCATCCCGTGTGCTGAATTTGCTCACAATGAATAGGCTCTATGTAACTTTTTATCTGATAAAAATGGCTTCTGAAGCACTGTATTTTTTTGCAGTAGTTTTCAGACCACAAATGAGAAGGGGTATAAGGACTTTTCAAGTGAGTAATTGTCCTCATTTAGTTACATGAATGAGGAGAATGAGAATGTAATTTTGCAAAATTATCTGGTACATATGGGAAGCAAATTTTATCACACTTCGAGGATCTCACGGTGTTAGAAAGTGTCTCCTTTTACTAGATGCAGTCAAAGGGCAGAGTGATATTGTTGACTCTTTCTGATTTTATCACAAGTATTTGTATTTACTGAATCTTCTTCTAGCCACAGAAGAACAGCAGGAGACACTCAGGTTGCAGACGGGTGGGAAGAAGGCTTTGCCATGTTTCTGTGATATATATTTCATTTTATCCAGCTTGTGCATCTGTTTGAAAGAATGAACTGCACAGAGAAGTAGTACACAAACGAATTAGTTGTAGGTCTTCAGAGAGCTACACACAACACCACATAAACAGGTTAATCTGCCAGCTGGAGTCTTTTGAGAGGAAATTATTTGAGACTCATGAGTGAGCTTTTATCTTGCAAATCAGGAGACAAAATATTTATCCTTTCTGTATCCATGGGAGAAGATTTCCCCCTAGAAGCTGTGCGGGGAATAACGAGAACTCTTTAGCATTAGCTGTGAGAGGTGCTGTGTGCACACTGAGCCGCAGCACAGTCTGAAAGGAAATGCTAGCATCCCAAACATCCAAGCTAGCCTGTGCATTGCTTGGACCTCTCATTTTATAAAGGTTTGGGATTTTGAGAAGTGTCTATTAAGTCTTTGTCTTGAGTGATATTCCAGTAGTAAAAATGGTTTACGGTATGATTTATCTTTTGTGATATTTTAGCACTGTTATATTTCTTCTCCTACAGAAACTGTTTACAGGGATTTTTAACTTACTAAATACTATAACACTTCATAAATTCTTCCATTCAGGCCTATAACTGTGCATAAAATTAATTATCACCTAATGCAAGTAACATGTTACAAGCAAATCCTTTAGTAGAGATGGATGTTTAACAAGCCTAGGGTAGCAGTTCACCATTGCAGCTCTGGAACTGGGTTCTGCAGTAGCATAACAGCCAAATTTTGAAAACTCTTCAGATGGTGATTGCTTTAATACTACTGAGATTTGGGTGTCTAACTATGTTTTTAGAGATGACTCTACACAGTTAGGCTTTTGCTGTAGCACAGAAATTCTTGACTGACTTAGCACTTCTCAAGTTGCATGAAAAACAGTAGTCGCTTTGCTAAAGGGCTTCTGTCCCTATCAGGCTCTGAAAATGTGGAGACAGGAAGTATATTACATATTTCATTCAGTGTGCTCTTCTGGGGAAGGAAAAAAATGTGGTTCTCAGGATCTTTTGTGCAAGAAGATGGTGGCTAAGTTACACTCCCACAGCTTATAGGAAACTAGTGGGCATAAATCATGCAGTTGTTTTCTGGCTTACAGCCACAGTCACACAGGTGGTTCTCTGCAGCCCTGAAAGACATGAGGAAATTGCCTTACAATGCTAAGTATAGCTCAGAGCTTCCTTAACATTCCTTTACAGAAACTACTGGGTAAGGACCTGCGTAAAAATTTAAGATTTTTATTTATCTTTTATTTTTTAGTGCTTTGCTTTCTTATGAGGCAGCTGAGAAAGCATTGTTGAAGATTCAACAGTTTAAATAGCACAGAGGATGAGACATTGTAACCTATTTAGATCTTGCAAGGAAGGAAGAGTTTAGTTTGGGAGACAGAGTTCAGAACCCTGATGCACCATCTGAAAATCTCAGTCTCAAATGATGGACTATTAAAGGGTTAAATGAATGCTAGCTAAATTTTGCCTCTCCAATATTTCTGGGATTATATTCTGCTCCATTCATTCTTGTTTTCCCCAGGGGAATTATCTGTCCTTCTGCAGCTTCAGCCAAAGATTTTTCCCAAGCTGTTGTCTCACTATGGTAATGGTAGAAGGCACGGTTGTGACTTTGGCCAAAATACACTCTCTTGGCTGTGTGTTCACATCCTTGGGCCCCACTCTGCTGCACCATCAAGGGGTGTAAAACAGCTTCTCTTTCCTGGGGTTTTACGCTCACAGGAAAGCATGTGCTGGCAGCTTTTCTAATAGCCAGCTGAAAACATTAGCCACAGTTTGAAGCTTCTCACTTGTTTTTGCCTACGAATATTGCCTTTCACATATTCCTCTAGATTATATATCAGTGCTGTGTATTTACAAGGACAAATATACAAGAGTAAAAATTAGAATGTGTGTGATTAGCTGAATTCGAATCAAAGCTGTTATAGTACTGAAAGGTCAACATTGCACTGAGATAGATAAATATGAACTCTTTTTCACAAGTTACAATTCCAGTCACTACAGATTTATTGTTTCCTGGTTAATGTGGTGAGATAGATGAGTGATATCAGATCTGGTAGCAATCGCACTATTTGATAGACTACCAAGCCTTCGGAAGAGATGAATCTTGTTCTGTCACAGAAATTATTGTTTTGAATATAAATATTAAATCTCAGCCAATACCAGGAATACGATACATAAATAATGGATTATTACCTTCCCTCTTGAAGAATAAATTGGGGAAAAAAAAGAAAAAGTTTAATAAATAACATAGTTTGCCACTAATAGCAGTGATTCCAGGTGGAAGCAAGCTAGCTACTAACCGTATTCCTTTCTCAAAATATAACACTTTCTGTTGACATTTCACTATTTAATACCTTTAGATTCTGTTATCTGTGTACAAGTACATTCATTCAATATTCATACCATATGATATGTCTTCACTTTAGCATATGTTCTCCACCTGATCAACTGATTCAAACACTATAAATTGATATAGATATTGTATGCTTGTATACTTCAGTATTGCCCAGGTCTATTCACTAGTTTAGTGCATCAAAGTGGGAAGCAGTGATTACGTAATACTTTTTCTGAGTGTTTGCTGGAAAGGAGTTACTTTTCTGTTCTTAATCTGAAGGATAGTGGCAGGAACAATGCCAAGCTAATCAGTTGTAAGTCTTGGTACTCATTATGTGAAAGAATCCAATAATCTTTTATGTGAAGGAAAATATATTTGACTAAGAGAGAAAGAGATAAGATTTTGCAGAGAATTAGCTCTATACACTTCAGATCTGACTTGCAATTGAGAACTCTTCAAATAGTCATTAATTACACTGGAATCAGAAGTTTAATATTAATTCATTGAACATGAAACATCAGCACTGGCACACTATGTCGCCTTGCCAGAATTCCTGAACTCCTCACATGTGGAAGCTACTTCCCAGCTTTAGAGGGCAGGTCACACTCCTTGTCTATGTTGCTCTTAACCACTCTTCAGAGATGTTGTCAGGATAATTACAGCATAAGGAAAAGTATTGCTTCACATTAAGCTTATGATGCTTACTCCTAAAACTTTGAGCAGTGAATAATACCTAATAAGAAGTATAGCATGAAAATATAGAACTAATATTAATAATGAACCAGCCCTGAACTGTTTCAAACCTATCTTTATAATCTCATTTTTCCTATTCATTTTTCCATTTGCATTTAAAATTTTGTAATGGCTCAAGCAACATTTCTTAATTTACTAACAGTCATTTCTTAGCATCACATGAAAATACCAAGACACACAGAAAGTAGGATCCTGTTTGCGTTAAACCCAAGGAGAAATTCAAAGCTGCTATGCGTTGACAGTTGATAGTCCCCTTGATGCCAGTGTAGGTGTTATGGTATGAGCATTGCACATCAAAAAGGGACTCCTTCAGCTGTTAATGTGTGCAAAGCAAGGCTTGCCTTTCCTTCCCTCACATACACCTGAAGGAAAAATAACTCATTAACACAAAATGAAATATAAGCAGTGATGTTCCTTTGGCACAAGTCATTAAATGTCAGCTGAGAGCATCAGGTGGCCTTGGGAGAATTTTTCCTGCTTTTAAAAATTTTTTTTCTCGTTTGCGCATTACTACACAGGTGACTGTTAGGAATGGCTTTTTTACAGAGGCTCCAGTATCTTCAGTCATTGCTGTTTTCAGCTGAGTCTCTACTGAGCTCTTCTATGTAGGTAGCATGTCAGCAGAAGCAATTGTCAGTCAGTCCTGAAGACAAGATAAGAAACGCTTGTGGTGGTGGGATTTATGGTCTACCAGGAAATGGCACAATAGACCATAGAATTCTACCATTGTAAAAGTTAAATAGTGTTTAAAATAACAGGAAAAATATTAAAAGTGTGTTTGTTAATAAAAACTGTAAGAAAAACAATTAGTAAACCAGTCCTTTTACATGTGAGGTTGCATAACAATATATGAAAAAAATGTATTCAGAGGTATTGAGAAATTCTCAGGTTTATTCATACCCTGAGAACTTTTAGCAGTTTTATTCTCATCAGCATTGTGTGAGTCAATGCTCTTCTTGCTTACAATATTCTTAGCAAGCTAAAATCTGGCAGGTTTTAATGATATTTATGCAATGATAACAAAATCTGTCACTTGATGCAGAAACTTTCTGTGATGTTTCTCACAGTCAAAAGGAGACACTGAGAAATTCCCTGTTTCAGCAGGAACTCTTTCTCCACAAGTGCAGGACCGATTGTGTGTTTTATTTTCTTGCCCAGAAGATAGCCAAGGAAGGGTATGTCTTTCTGCTAAGTACTGAACAAAAGAGCATGACAATAGTGACATTTGTAAAGAGCTCACAATCTAAGTGAAAGACAAGACAGAGGGCTGGATCTGGAGCTGTGGAAAGTCCAAGGAAACTATGGAACCAGTATCGAACCATGTGAGAAACAGGGGTATCAGCATCAGCTGTCTCTAATCATTCCAGGACCTTGGTCTTAAATTAGGAACTTCCTGCTGCTAATGAGATCCAATACTCTCATTTTTAGCCATCAGTTAGGCCTCAGATATTTTTTCAATTTCGGTACTATTACTGAACCCAATCTGCATGATCATATACTATTTGCAATAAAAAGAAGTAAATATTAAAGAAAAGAGGAGGAAAGAATTGACTAGTTTAAACATTCTTAAACGGTAACTATTTTTGTAGCAAAGAGGGCATTAAAAATGTATAGTGTAGTAAATGAAATACTCAGTTAGGTACTAAGCTCATTGCGTTAGTAAGTAAAAAACTTCACTTGCATGCCACTGTCTTCTGCTTGACAGTGAAGGTGCCCAAAAGATGCAAAACACCTCATCAAATTTTGTTAATGATTTACAGTGGCCAGGAATTTTCCATCTTCCACTATGCTCAGTGAGCACTACTAGTTATAAACTATACCTTTGGTAATATTTTATAAAAATCTAGCAATCTTAAAAATAAATAATTATGTGAAAGAAACTAATTTAAGCAGTATAAAGCACTTTTTTCTCCTATTCCTAAGAAGTCCTCTGAAAACAAAATGTGACTTGATTGACTTGTTACTTAAATAATTCCCAGAGTAATTTTTGCATTTATCTTCTTGAGTAGAATACTGCAAATGCTGCAAATGTGTATTGTTGTGGGTTTTATTTTATTTTTTTTTAGTTGAATACAATTTTTTACGACATGAAAAGCTATTAATAAAATTTCAAAACTGCATTGAATGAGTATATCCACCAATGTACTGGATTACAGAGTCCTCTAGTCGCTGCCTCTGTTACAATGCAGAAATAAAGGACACTGTCAGTAAACTAGTATGCTGAAATAATTGCAGGCAACAGATACCCTATATCAATAAAATGTATAAACATTCAAATATTAGAAGAAAGTGGGTTTTATTTACCATGCTGTATACAAAAGTAATGTTGGACGACCTGAAAATATTGCTTGCCAGGTACTTGAGAAAAAAGGCTGACAAGCTCCTGTTGAATAGTCTAAGAACCTGTACTTTCAGAAGGGTTTATTAAGACCTCTATTCATCACTTTACATTGAGTCTCTTTAACATAAAATGAGCAATCCTCAGAGGGCCTCAGTTATATTTGGGATTTCTAAACTATACTCTCAACAATGTGAACTGTGGTGTTTAAGGAACTGGGACTGTTTAACACTTGGACAATAGTTTCCCAGAGCCTGCAAAATGTGGACTTACAATAGAGAATATATTTTTCTCATTTATAAACATCTGGACAAACCAGTACGCTGTCTAGATCCCACAGCAAATTAGAGTCTGAATTTTAATTAAGCTTGGCATGCATCAGAGGGGTACATATGTTCAGCACATGTTTTTACCTTATACATCTTTTGCTCCATTACCTACATATTGTTCAAAACGAGTTCTGCTGCTGAATACAAACTATCCAAATGGCCTTACTTGAAAAAAATTGCAAAATGAAAAATAGTTCCAATCTTTGACCAAATGGAGCCATGATTTTTCTGAAAGAAAATCCACGGGTTGAGGAAAAAATGACAGAACTTGTAAAATTATTATAATTTGTTGTCAAACCACATGCACTTTCCAGATTTTGAAACCTCACACTCAGGCTAAGTTCACCAAGAAGGTGCTAATTTCTCCCTAGTGTTTGAGGATCCATGCAGCTTTTCCCTACTGAAGCTGGAATAATTTTATTGTTCTGAAAAAAAAAAAAAAGAAATCCATGATTTCATGTGGTTCTGATTTGGGAAGGACTCAGAAATTAAACCCTGGAGCTCGTCAGCTTTGAGAATTATGATTGTAGGTAAAAGTATAGAGATATGCTTTCCAGGAGAAGTTTTAGAAATGAGCTTTATGACCTTGAGTTGCAAACTACCTTGATGTATGATGGGCATACATCAGCAGTCTTTAAAACTAAGTCTAAAATCACTGCTGCACAAATCCTGGCCTGCTCTGTTCCCCGAGTATGCCTGGAGCTGCAGGACAGTATACCCCAGAGAACTCTGCTTGGACCCTTGCACCAAGGCAGATGGGACAATATTTCCAGGACTGCTAAATCTTGCATCCTTACAGAAGGAAATACAGATTTGTCTGTGACCACACAAGTCCAAAAAGGCAGGACCATACCTGTTATCGGTAACATGAGGTATGTGAGCTGTCCCCAACCCTCATAGTAAGAGAAGGAAACTGAGACATTGAAGATCAGTACCTGCTGGCAGCTTTCATTCCTAAAATCTAGTCTTGCATTAGTCTCGTTAGAAACAAGATTTAAATGTCTTAGGAAAGAAAATACAAAGTAATTTATCTACTTAATCACTCAGGCCTCTCAGAATAATACTTAACAAGTGAAGGAGAAGCCAGTTTGGCAGAGTTGCCATGGAGACTGGAGGTAGCCCCAAAAGTAGATGTTCTATTTTTGCCCTCCTTAACTCTGCTGCCAGATACTCTTCAACCCCAAGGACAGGAATGTTGCCCAGCACATGATGCCCTAAGCAAGAAGAGAAAAAGACTAGGAATTTGGAAGAACCCCATTAGCTACACAGAAGATTGGAAGGGAGTTCTGCTTATGGAGAAAGGAAAAGGAGAAGAGATTTGGTGCAAAAGAGTATTTAGCTGATATGGGAAGGTACTGACCTACCAAGGGATAGCACTGAATACAGAAGTGAGGTACACAGACAGGTGTTCGTGCTAATGCAGAGTGCATGCTTAGGAACATGCACATGAAACAGGAGCTTTGCCAGAGAACTTGTCATTACAGGATTTTTCATGCAGCTTCTTGGCCTGAAGCACAAGTCTACACTCACAACACTGCTATGTTTGGTATCTGGAGGCTCCTCATTTTACAGAGAGCAGCCTTTTTTACCCAGTTGCAGATCTTGACCATCCCTCTCGCCCACTCAAGCCCCAAGGAAAGTGAGAACAGGACTGTGGATTTAGCAGATTCTTAGACCCAGTCACATCCCATAACCTGAAGCAATAGTTCCTTATTTCTAGGAGAAACAGCCAAGGAGACATCTCATGACTATGTTTTTGATGAGCACAGCATAAACGTAAAGCTGGTCAGCCCTTCAAGGCATGTATCTCACATGCTTACGTGGTTCCAAAGCTTGCATCTTTTGAAAGTGTACAGAGCTTAGCACTGGGTTTTCCCTAGGGGTAAAATGTGCACAGTTTTCCTAGGTTGCTGTATTTTTCATATATGATAGTAAATGTTTGAGATGAAGGCTTGAAAAGTCTATGCACTCTGTTAATATCTAATTGTCCTAACAGAATCCATGGCAAGGGTGATTTTCTAGAGTTTTCTGTGAAATTCACTTAGTTTTTCAAACTGCTTTGTATGACTCTATCTCTGGCCTCATTCCATCAGTAAAGCGTTCCTCTTGTTTTCACATGGATGCAGTGCACAGTAGAATACACCAGGACAGATGTTCCACAAAGTCCAGTGAGCTTACTCTCCTGACACTTTCTACCGATTTGGGTTAGCAATTTTCTGCTGTCCAATTATACCCTTAAAAAGTCTTTGTAATCCAGGATAGTGAAGTGTGTAAGTCTCTTTGTATGGCTTTGAAAAATTGCAACACTACATACACATACATGACACATACTGTGATATGTACTGTGTGTATATATATAGTACGTACATGGATGTACTGCAATCTGGACTAAATGTACATGTTGTCAGGTGGTCAAATGTCACATATTACCACAAATCATAGAAGCATAGAAATCACACAAATGGAGTGTGGTGATGTCGAAAAGAAGATGCATTGCTGAGAAAGCTCTGGTTTAGGGGAGCTGTGTCCCTTATATTCTCTATTTGTCATCCTGACCAGATTGGCATAAGATACAGGGGGTTAACTGGCCATTCAGATTGCACTCCGGTGATTTCTAATCAGCTTTTGGCAACATGCAACACAATATAATCCAGAATGTCTCTTGAGCAAAACAAAGCACCCTGTGAAATTGTATCAGGGTGAACTCTTATTTGTGACACGTGGTTGCCGTCGTGTCCCTCCAACACCACACATGAACCAGAAGAAGGGCCAACTTTTTTAACTGGAAGGAAGTGGGTAAGAATTAGCAGCAGGCATATAGTGATCTGAATGAAAGTGAGCCTGATAACGAATTTGTATAAAAGTATGGCTTGCAAAAACTTCTTTTGTAAATCACGGGCTAAGTTTAAGATGGAACAGCCAGATCCAAGGGAAGACCAGAAGACAGGGAAGCAGAGACATGGAAGTTCACCTAAGCAGGGAGAAGGAGTCACTTGCAGAACTCAGCAGATTCATGAAGCTTTATAATTTCTGGAAAAGGACAGATGACAAAAGGGATTAGATATTTCTGGAGATAGTTAACATTCAATTCAGAAACCAGCTCTTCTACCAACATTGCCCTAGACAATTGTCTCAAACACAATCTGAACTGATGCAGCTATTCAGTGAAAAACTTTTCATCTTTGTAGCCTTACTTCATAGTAAATTGTAATATGAAAACTATTCATTTGAACAGTGCACGAACAGCCTCTGTAGAAATAGAATACCAAGTAAATACACTATGTCATTGTTTCCCAAGAATATTATTTTTTTAAGCATTCAGTGCAAGAAAAGAAGCTTTTAAACCTGCTAAATGAAACTATTTTCCTCTTAAGGTAACTGATTTTCTTTGTGTGAATCCTGAAGAAGTAGAACAAAATCCTCTCTTCCAAAACAAATAAAGAGCTACTTGTTTAACTTTCCTCTTCTGCCCATGGGTAAAGGGAAAATCTGAAAAAAAAGCACAGGGCAAAGCTGGATCTCTGTTGCATAGTTCCTCAGCCTGTTCTTTTTCATTTGGTAAAGTGTAGAGCTGTGTATTGGGGAGACTGAGACAAAGAAGGTCTATAAACCACAAAATCACACTGTGTTTTGCCTGCCATGGATCAGCTGAGACCCATCTCCTTCAGTGGATCTGTTCCAATTTACACACACAATAGGGAGCAGGGAGTCACAAGCAGTTGTAGTCCCCTGCAAATCTTTATCCTTTACTGTAACTCCTTCCCCACATTGCATGCTAACCAGAAAGATGTGAAGATACCATGTGTTTCTAAGTAACCTGCATGATGAGGTAGGGATAGAATTCATTAACATTTCCTCCTTTTCCCATTAGCAACTTCTTTTTGCACAGAATGAATGTAAAGTGGGATATAAAAGACATTACAAGCAATATTTCATGTGTCCTTTTAGCTGCTTTGAGAAACACAGCTGCTTTAGAGTCTCTGAGGACCACTGCATTTATGCTCCCAGCACTCATCTGACAAATAGAGAGTTAATAGATACTTTCAAAGATTCTCTTGATATTTCAGGAATCTATAATAGCAAATCATAACTGATGCTCACAGTAACTGATAAAAGATTAAACAGTTGTGTAACTGTTTCAGAATTAATGTATTTAATATTTTTTACACTGACAAAGACTTAAAATTTTACCTTATGTTTCAGTGATGAGGTCATGATACACATGTATCATAATGATACATATTTACTTTTCGTGAATGCAAGAATTACTGGGACAGAAGTGTTCCCAAGACACACCACATTTTCTCATGTAGTGGTCTACAGTAAACACTCATACAGTCAGGGAGAGGGTAGTTTGCCGCTTTAAAAATTTTTTTTACTTTGTAGATATTTTGAGTCCTTAATGAATGCTGTAAAACTGGTCTGAAGATCCTTAACTCCTAAGACTGTTGTGAGGATTAATTAGTGAATGTTTGTAAGATGCTTTGAAGATGAAAGGTGTGATGTAAATGCTAATTATTTATTATTACTATCTTCCTAATCTTGAGCATATTTGGCTGATGTGGAAGTGAGTGATTGATCTTGCTAAACAGAGGTATGCACAGTGGGAGAAGGGCTTTTGCAAGCTTCACATTAATAATTCTCCCTATGAATCTCTGCTCTGTTCTGAATCTCTCCAGCTTCCCTAACCCTCCGCCTCTGCATGGCTTTGACAGTGCCCTTCAGACTAAATTGCTACACTACTGCAATCTCTGGGCCTGATCCAACAACCCATGAAATCAAAGCAGATTTTTCCATCACTTTCAGTGAACTGGGCAAAAGGTCAAGAAAATAGGCTTTTATGCAGTATTTTGGAAAATAACTAAATGACAAAAAACTGTTTTCAGAAAACTGCCCATATTTGCTCTCTGCATGATTAGCTTGATACATACTGTCAGGTTCTGTCAGTTGTGTCAGATCATATTCATATCATACGGTTTCCTCTGTGCACAATAATACGATTCTTTGCAGGTCTGTTCAGCTGTGAATCTGTAGCTGTCTGCTGAATTAAATTATGTGCAACTTTACCATCAGTATACTATAGCACATAGCGCAAGACATTTTGGTGCTCAGGGCATGAGAGCAGTTTGGTTACCACGCCTACAGCACATGAAAAAGTAATCTGTTCTCTATGAGGCGAAGAGTCTCAACTCCCACTGCCTTCACAACTCAGCAGAAGCTGCAAGCCATGGCCAGCTGCTTTTTATATGCTTATCGCTGTCAGTTGTACCTCAGAAATGTCCCTATACTGGAAGCTAATCCCATCAGCTTTCTGATTGAGAGGACGCACCATGGGGAGTCACCACCATAATGACTGTGAATTCAGAGGTTTGCTTAGAATTGGGCTCCCTTTGACGTTACAGACCATTACAGCATGGAAAAAAGTGTTCTTGCCTTAAACCTGACTGAGGATATGATTGCTTAACTAGATGTGAGTGGATATATGACAACATTTGTCAGATAGAGTAGGAAAGTATTAAGCAAGAGGAAATGTAGGAATTTCTTACTTGCAAGTACCAGTTCACATCTGTACATGCTGCAGTGTGCTATAGGCAAGTATCAAGCAGGAGGTAACATTCAGATAGAGGACATGAAAGCTAGAACAGCTCGGACTGAAAGAAAACCTGTGTTGTTATCGGCAATGGCAGTTATCCAAGGCCTGTGATATATTCTCTGTCACTTGCCATTTTAAAAGCCAGTTTAGATAGTCTATGTGTTCATCCAAATGAAAGATTGAATCCCGAGCATTCCTATAGCTGACGTGAAATGAGGAATCGGGGTCCCTTCACCATTGAAGCCTCCAGGAGTGCACACAGTGAAGTGTAATCCATTACTTATGATGCCTATCAAGCAGAGGTGACATTTATCAGGTTACAGCTCAGTAGATACTAGTCCTCATGGACTATCACAGCATATTATGCTACTGAGAACTGAGGTACAAACAAAATCCTTTTTGTGGCAGTGGGTAATTTGGCTCAACTGTGAACTGAAGTTGCCTTCCTCCCAGTTTGGCATGGGTTAGCTAACTCTGTTGTATAAGGGAGTAGCACTTGAGCTGCAAAAGGCAAAATAAACCAATAGAGACTGTTTTGCACCTACAGGTATGACAGATTGCATCCATATAGAGCTGTGCTGGTGCTCTGGGAAGCAGAGAATATGTGGACCCACATCTAGAAAAGCCCCAAAGTCCCAAAAGGACTCACATCTCTGTCCCCAGCACAAATATGCTTTTTTTTTCTTTGACTCCCAAGTGTCATGGTAAGTCTTTTGGGATGTTCTGGAGCTGTGGTTCTCGGACTGTGGAGTATTAACAATTGCAAATCAATCAACGGGTGTGGGGCTGCTGTGTGTGTTTACATTGGGAGGTCTTACAAGAGTAAAATTTGCATTTACAGGTTTTGTTGCCTCCTTTGTAAATCTATTGTGAGCCATCACACCAGGAAGTAGAGTAATTACTTCTGTTTTCTGTTGATTATTTGGTTTAGATGCTTCTGTCATTAAAGATACAGGGCTAGATCACAACAATCATTGCAATGTTTTAAAATCACATGTAATGAACACATTGGTGATATTATAGACTTGGTGCTGCACTTAAGGAAGTTAGCACACGGCCAAGAAATTCCTTGAAAACTCTCATCTATCTCAGTGAAGGTCTAAGCACTGAAATAGGGATAAAAGGCACTTAAAACAACTCTGTAGCTCCACAGTTCTGGGCCTTAATTTATAACTAAATCACACAGTAAAATAGGATTAGCGTTCTGTAATCTGTTACTGCTCTACAGTACAGCGCCCTCTGAGAAGAGATACAAAAAAGCTACTCATGGAGTCTCCAAATTCTTGGTGGCTCTTGTGACTGCCAGGTCACCCTGGCTGTGTGTTAGGTATTAAATGTAGTCTTTATTCACTTGCTCAGCAAGACCACTGTCTGCCATTAATAGAAATGCCATTGGCGTTGTGAGGCAAGTTCAGCGTCAAGTTATAGGCATTATCTGTCACTGTTATATTTTTAGTTTAAAGATGTGACAACTGAGGGAAATGACACTGCAAGGACTGAAATATTTGTCTTCAGTGCTCCTTAACCTAGTAATATATTATCCTGAAGTGCTGAGAAGCCACATGAATATCAAAGCCTGAGTTTCTGTGTACTCAATATTGAATTTCCTCCAATCTGGAAAAGATTAATTATCTGAATTTAGAGAGGGACAGCTTTGCTCAACCTATCTCAGTACATTACATATAACCTTTTTCAGCTGCCATAGGAGAGCCCACGTGCACTTTTCTCAGACTGTTTGGATTCTAAATGAGACTTCTGAGATTAAGGGCCAGTGCCAAGGAAAAGAATTCTTTGGTAAACACCAGCAAGATTGACAAGGCTATGTGGCATCCTCTCTAAAATAGCTACCATTCTCAAAAACCATACTAACAGAGGTCCTCCTTAAGCAAAAGAGTTAAGCATTGAGAGTCTGATAAGTGTGATAATGAATAGGTGATCCTTACCTGTGCCCCAAATCCTAATTATCATATGATAAGAATAGCCTGATAGACCAAACCAGCTCTTCAGACCACAAAAATAGAGCCTCTCTAATCTAATAACAGTCCTTATAAAAATTAATGGGTACTTTCTGATGACTTAGTAAGCACAATTACTGAAATTATTAGAAGTCCCAGTAAAGATACTACAAGGTGCTTTAAAAGAAAATAATAATCCATCAGAAGCAACATTGTGCTGCAGATTAAAAGCTACTTTCAATCTATGCACATGGGCATGCTGTGCATGGGAGAGGCTCTGTGTGGGAGGAGTGTGGAGGAAGGAAAAAACAAAAAATCGAGAGAGCACATGTTAAAAAGAATTGTTTCCATTTTTCCATGTAGGCATGAAACTAATTCACCTCAGAGGCTGAGTGCTTGCAAAACAGTCTCTAAATCTTTTGCAGAACATCTGTGCTAGAGATGGGCGGACATGGCCACTCTGAACCAGTTCTGCATTTACTAATTTATTACCACCTGCAATAAGTTTATCACATATTACTTTCCCCAGAAGGTAAATTATAAGGGCAAAACACATAGGACATGGCAACCGTATGTGAAGAAGTGCCATTATATTTTATTGTGTTGCTGGCAAAGCTTCCAGTGAATTCAAATTGTGTTTATTCAGGTTATGTGTTGTACGTGGGTTTGGATGATGGATAGATCCTCCCACAGGGTCCTATAGAAAACACAAACAAAATACACCACTGAGTATGAAACTGAATTTTACAGAGATTAAATGAATAAAAGGACACTAGATGCAATTTCCCATCTTCTGATTGAATACTACAGAACAAACTCATCAAACCTCTTTTTCCCCCCGGTGCCTGATGGGCTTTATTCCATGTACTGTAGATAATTGCTGCAAAACAGGACAAATGAGGGTACAAAGAGATAGAGACCGTGACTTTACCTCTTTAATATGCATAAATATACACTTGAAAAAAAAAAGTAAACATCCAGTAAATACTGTGACAGTAATTTGAAAAAACCCAGAAGTCTGTGTAGTCTTTCAAATTGGGCTATTAATTGTAGTTATAATATTTACAAATTTACCCAAGCAGTTATGGTAAAGGACCATGCTGGTCCAAAAGACTTTGCCCCGTCGAGCCTTCCCTGGTACCCAAAGTGAAAGCATTTCCTTTCATATTTGTGTCTATGGTACATCCGTGTGACTGATCAATGACTATTTTCTGTATTTTAAGCCTAGAGTTAGCTGTATGCCACCAAGAAGTTTTCTCATACAGATAGAAGATTAAAATATGAAATAGAGAAAAGAGAAAACAGCAGTTTGAGCAAAGAACATCCCTTTATTCAGCTCTTTCACTCTGGGCTATATTCAGAAAGGAGCTCACAGCATTCAGCTGATAACAAAAGTTCACAAAATAGTAAGTTTATTGTTGCCTTGAAGTAGGATGTTGTCAGAAACATTCACAAGTTTTTTTACAGTCATCACAGAAAGAACAGATATCTCCTGGGCAAGTTCCCATAATTTGTGTCCAGTGAGGATACGGACAGAAGTCCCACTGAGAGGCACTGGGAAAAGAGGATGTTTAGTTGACTTTTTTCTCCCAGGGATCTATTTTAAGCAGGGAGTCAATTGAAACTTGAGGCTTTTTTTTTTTTTTTTTGCCTCAATTCACCTCCTAGACTAATTTATCATTTCTTCTTTATATATTTTGATTGAAGAAAATAAAAGTATCTAGTCTGTTTCTGCTTCTGCTGATGGAAACCCGGAAAGTCTCACTCATATGAATGCAAACATGGTTATGTGTTGATGTTCAACATATTATTTTATTCTTGTCAAGGATACATTATGAATTTCTGTTATGGATAAATTTAAGCTGTTCTTACAGCTACCAACAGACTTCAATGATTGCTTGCAGACTTGTTTAACAGAAACAGTCACTCTGTGACTTTTGCCCAGGCCAAAATCTGCTTCACTTCTTTGTGCTTTGGCAGTGCTTACAATTGAAATTATGTATTATATACTTTTATATACAAGTGATTTCTTTTTCATCAAAAGCCAACTGTAAAGACAGTTTTACTGAAATTTTATGCACAGCAAGGACATTTTCAGAACAGTAGTCAAGATATTTTTCAAAATATTTTTCAAGAAGTGTGAAAATAAAACTTACGATAATACAGAGATTAAATCTGATTTTGGTGACATCACACCACTAAATATAAACGAGGCGTCTTCTATTCAGGAAAATTCCCAGTGATGAGAACCATCTCTTCTCAGGCCAAAGTAGAAAAAAGCACAAAATAGAGCAGAAGTGCACAGAGTGCCTTAAAGTAAAGTATCCAGAAACCGCATCTGCAGGTGCTCTGGGAGAAGTAAATATTCTGACCAGTAAATGTGTTGCATCCTTCTCACTGCTCATAAAAGGATGCAAATTACCTTAAATGATTTTACAATTCATACGTGGTTTGACATTTTGAAATCCCCAGTCAGACATGAGGTTTTTATTAGCATATTTGTTAAAGGATTTTTCTCTATACCTTCATGCAATGTATTTCTTTTCACCCTGGAAAACCCCTTTTAAACATGTCTGCCTGTCCCTTTACCAATGAAGTAAGCTTTGCAGCAGCCAGTACACTTGATAAACTTCTACCAAAGTCAACACTTTCTATCTGCACTTACAAGAAGCTAGGACTAGGGGCTTCAGAGGAGGGGTTTTTAGGCATTTGGAATACTGTTAACAATTTGGAAACCTCCTAGTGTTTTGTGGCAATCGCATATTGCTCTGCTTTAAAATATCTTTGCTGCCTTTGTTGCTGTGGAAAAACCAGTTAACCAGAGGAAACATTTAGCTATTAAGAATGCAAACAGCTGAAAATAAGTAGACCAAGTACTGTCAAGTCGATAAATGCAGGGAAAATGCCTCTCTTATAATTTCCACAATAGAATCTTTATACTTGGGAAAGTGAAAGACAAAACAAAAATAAACAGAAAAGAGATGATTTAATTGTCATCCCTTGAAGTTAGTCTAATACAAATAAATCTTGAGCATCTGAACCCTGGCGAGGACCTTAGAATTTGTAGTTTGAACTCCTGAGCTTTCACAAACTGCAGAGATCCCCTGAAAAACAGTGCATACCCAAACTCATTTCATATAATCCATTTCTTCTTTTGAGAATGCAGGTGATGAATATTATCATCATGTTCTGATCCAAGGATCTGATGAAAAGTTTACTAAGCCTGAGGGAAAATACAGGGCTCAGGCCCTATAATTCTTGACTTGGGTGAGAATAGCAAACCTGCTTTTGAAGCTTAGGTCATACAAGTAACCTGTTACAGATGACAATCTCTTGGCCCACTTAGAAAAAAAAGAGTCTATTTTTATGCATTATTACCACATACAATGGCACTTCAAGTTTGAACAATATACTAACAAAGAACTAGAGCATTTAATATCTGATTCAAACAACTTTACAGATATTTCTTCTTATCTTCTAAAATTTGTCCCTGATCATAGGAATATATACTTATCTTTTTTTAAAAAAAATGTGATCTTTTTTGTCATTTTTTCTCAATTTCCTACAAAAATGATGATAGTAAATACTAGGCATTACACATGGTGCACCTTTTCCTCTTTTGTTGGTTTAATAAGGCAGACATGCTGAGAACATCAAGAAACTGTCTTGACATCTATGGTGAGATGTACAAATATTTCACACTTTATTTAATGATTTACCAGGTGGAACAAAACACATTGACATGTGAAATTTCTATAATTTCACTATTGTTTTAATGATATCACAAAGCTCCCTCAGAAATATTGCCCAAGACACAGTTCTACTCAGGAGAAGTCTAATTCTGCATGCCACCAAGCCCTGCAGACTGATTTTTTTGCTATGCATGATTGAATCTTTTTCCTGTGTCACTATGTGGGAGACTTACAAAAGAGGAACTCTGCAATGTGTTTGGGCTTATTAAAATTATGAATGATATGAAGAGGAATCCTTAAAATCAGTTTCCTTGTTTCTTAGGTCGTAAGGTACTTGATTGTACTTCAGTGTCTTATAAAATGTTACAGACACTGAAGCTGAACCCAGTGTAATAGAAGTATTATTATTACTTCTAACAATAGGTGCAATGTAAAGCAATGTAAGCTCTCTTCAGCTAGCTCATTTGTTTTTTAAACTGAATGCTTCATTATAATTCTTTTTCATTAAAATGTACATCTTTACTATATAATGCATTAATTAAATCATAATCTATTTCAAAAAGATTCCATACTTCATGAACTGTTAATTAAATACAGCTCAGGCTTTGGTTACATATCCTTTTAAGAGTTCCCGTTCCCCTGAGTTCTGAGATCACAGCAGGTCACCCTGTTCAACCACAGTCTCTTATGCTACACTGAATATCATTGCTATTTTCAGTGAATTCTTCCATTTCTCTGTAAGCTTACTGGAGATGATGTTGGCCTGTAAAGTGATCATGTGTTAGATATACCAAAGAATAATTAAATAGCAGCGCATGCTGTCTGGAAATATTCTTTTCCGATATTTAAGTGCATTCCTTTTAGACAGATAGCCAAAATAATTTTAGAAAGCAAATTCTATTAAAAAAAAAATAAGGAAAACAGAGCATTAGAATGACTTTGAAAACCTTTGATATAGTGGTGATAAACTTCTACCTGTAATAACAGGAGGAGTAAATCTTACCTGTTTGTAATAATAGGCAGGTATTCTTCTTTACTCATTTATTTGAACACATTTTCATCTGCCCCCAGGCTTTTAGGCAAACAGCCAAGTGAGTCGAAGGGCAGCCTTGCATGTATGGGTTGTAATTCAGGGCTTGTTTTCACACAAAAAGATTCATCTGAAACAGCTAAAGGTGGAATTTTAAGCCAGTTAGTTATGTTACCTTAATTTCCAATGTGTAAATACTCTAATTCAGAACAAGTTATTTTAAACTGAGCAGAAAAGGATTGATTTTGTTTACTTATTTGTGTTTAAAAGTCTACTTGGATTTTATCTTACCTACTGTTCCTGTGTAAACGTTTTTAATTTTAGAAAGAGAGCTCAGGATTTGGTCTTGGTCTGCATAGGGTCTGTACTAGCATTGGCACAGGAGTCAAAATCACCATGTTTGGGGAGGTGGGAATGATTTGAAATTGTGTTTGAATCTTGAATAAGCTTGCAAGATCCATGTGATGTCCACTGGTTTTTATGACAGTTTGCATCCCCAAATTTTATTTCATTCTATTTACTGTACACTGCCATCAGCTTCCACTGAACTTAACCCAGCCTCCAAGTCAACAAAGGCATTCATACTTAATCTAAAACGATGTTTGTCCACCACATTTCTGAGATGCATCTCAAGGGAGCCTTCCAGGAATTATAGATCTGGGTCATAAAATCCCATAGATAGGAAAAACACAAAGAAAAAAACCCTTAAACAGAACTGGCAGTCTCATGGTTCCTGCTTGCACAGGATGGTTCACGGTCTTTTGTTTATGAAGGAGATGCTCAGATTTTTCACAGACAATGTATGGAACCACGCTGTTCTGCTGGGATATAACTGTTTTATATAATCTTTGGCTATGCTGAACAAAATTACATCTTTGCTCATGGGAAGTCCCTTACGCCAAGGGGCCATATACAAAAGTCTCCCCTGGGAAGCACATGTGATATTTCTGACACAAAGACAAGCCATGAAAACTTAAGCTGATATAACGTTCACCTTCCCAGAGACACATCTTATCATCACCACACTGTGTTCACCACAGTGTACCACAATTTGCTTCCTGTTTACCTCTCTGTGTACAATCCTCTGTTAAAAATACGTGTACTATTATGTTCCTTATTTTTCTTAATCTTTTGTGTGTGTCAGATTCATAGCGGGGATCCACTTTGTTAGTTTATTTAAACTCTTAATTGGAAAGGTGGGAAGGAACATAATCAAAGCAAAAGATACTGGCTGTGATAGCACAGGAGTCTTTCTGTGTCAGCAGCCTACCTCTACTTTTTTTCTATATGAGAAAAGGTTATTTTTTGTTAAGAAAGATATCATAGTCCTGCTGTCTGTCAGCCAGGTACGTACACAAAATATAATGCTCTTAAGAGGTAGCAAATACCCCTCTCTATTTTGAAATCCCAGAACCACCTTGGCTCATCTTCAGTCAGAGTAGTCTATGTTCAGAGTGTTTGGTCTACCTCAGGATAGTTAATCCCAGCCTCCCTGTTAGAATACAGAGGACTATAGGGGATGATTCCCTGCGAGCACACTTATGTGAGTGCCTATTTCTAGCCACTGCATCAATTATATACTAGAGAAATGCTAATTAATAGTAATGTTTCTTGCCCCATCTAAATATTATATAGCTGTAATAGTCCATACTATTCTTCTAGATGTTAGGAAGGAAAAGAAGTGCTATGTTTTTCTGCGTTTTTCCACAAGTAGCAACAGTTGCTCTTCAAACAATATTTCATAATTCTTTTTTTGTTTCATTTTAGAACAATAGAGGTGCCTATATGCTGGTGCAAAGGAGACAAACAGGATGTAATGCAAAGGAACCAAATTAGGGGAGGGTAGGGACTCAGAGAAGTAAAACACCAAAACAACATCCCAGGTCTTCCTTTAATTTGTTGGAAGATTTTAAATACATTTTTCTCAGGAGCCCCACAAGGGCTTCCAGCGCATAACTTCTTCACTCTAAAACACAGAAACTTTCAATAAATGAAAAATAAGCTCAGTGTGTAATGTGTAATGTGTATGTAGGCCAGTACTGTCAATTAACAAATACACATGTGGCTTGTGCGTTTTTGTTGAAACCAGGAATGGTGGCACCTGTGTTCCTCATGAAGAACAATTTTACCTGGGAGTCTCACATTTACTGGTCTATATTATGTTCCTGCCTCCTCTTCCTGTTCAGTTAAACTACACACAACCAATTCATTCCTTTTTTAGCTTCCGTAACATTTATGGACTTGTAAATATTAAGGGAAAGGCAGCTCCTTACTCACACCATAGTAGCCTGGCTGACTATGAGGAAATATTCCTCTCCTTTTCACCCTCCAATGGGTATGTGATGGACCAGGGTTACTCTGCTTTGAAATGCCATGCAAGGAGTGGTGTGTTTCATCATGCTGAAATACATCTTTTCAGCTTTTAATAGGAAGGGGATCATGACAGGAGTTTAGCGATGAAATAAGGAGCAGATACAAACCTCCTATTGCTGTCTTTATATAAATCAGCATTTGCAAACCAGAAGATGAATCAGATTGTTTCTTATGTGGAGATGTCATCTATTTATTTCTAACAGCTATGGTGCATACACTCCCCTGTCCTGAGCTGAAGAGCTGACCTAGGGAGACTGCCTCCAAGGAGAGGGCAGCTATGTTCAGTTAGCCAGGTGCCAACCAGTAAAATTGTCTTTTAAAAAGTAATTGACTACGACATTAGGCAGCAACTAACCTCTTCAAGTTTTGGGATGTCAAACAGACAAGCAAGGGGGTTATTTTGCAAGAGATAATTCACTGTAGTGTTCAGCTAAGCCAAAATAACTCCATTGAGACAACAAAATCACAGCAAAGATGCATTTTCTATATTAAATTGTAAGAGACTCAAGGGTTTAGCTGTGGAAGTTGCTCCGACAGCACCCACTTCACCCTGACAACTATGTAATACAAGTTAAATAAAGGAAAAAAGTAGTTTTTATGTTAAAATGAGAGAAACTCAGCCCCCACTCATTTATCATCATGTACCACAGACATTCTCCTGTTGTACTGTGGAGATTAGAAAGCAGTTCCCCAAGATTCACAATTAAACAGTCGGTTTTATTTATTTTTGTGGAAGTTGCAAGGCCAACAGGGGAAAAATTTTATCTGGTGATAGCTGAGTTACCATGAATGTAGATAGAGCAATTCACTTTGCCTCAGTAACGAGAATGAGGTCTAGAGAAAACCATTCCTTTAACCAATCTGGCTGGACTTTTTCTTTTCTCTGTTTGAGAGTCCCCAAATCTTACACGAGTACCTAGAGAGGCATGTATGCTTCTGATTCACGTGTGTGCTTGAGCTGTCCTTGTTTGCTGGGCTGAAATACCATCAATCCAAGCACTGTGCTTTAATCCTCCAGCCTGAGCATCCTTAAAACCAATTTGAAATGCACTGAAATGACTTTGTAATCTCTGGGAGCATAAATTTAAAAGCACGCTAAGAGCTGGCAAAGATGCAAATATGCTGACTCTGTAGAGAGCATCAATAGCACATTTCTGGACAATTATGTCTGTATATCCTAAGTTTGCTTTTCACAGTTAAAGGTCATTAACTGAAATTAGACCAAAAGAAGGGTGCTTGCAAGCAGCAAAACATAGCAGTTATCATATAATTTCTTCTTAAAATCAAGTGGTTTCAGTATGTCAAAGTTTCAGTTAATGCCTATTTTATTAAATGCAGTGTTTCCTTCTCTGAGCTGAAACATGTTGCTTCATTACTGTAAGCAAAGAAAAGAGAATTAATGGCATAATGGCATCAGGAACAGGATTTTAAAACAAAATAATCATCCTCTTAGGTTTATTTTGCCCAGTGCTGCTTTTAAGGGTCACACTGCCTTTCCTTAAGAAATTCTGGGCAGGAGAATATATGTATATATATGGACATTTGCTCCAGGAGTATTTTAGCTGCAGTTTGTCACCTGTATACTCTACAGCTCCATTGCATTAGTAGGTGTAGTTGCACCTTCCCCGGGCAAAGCAGACTGCCTCCCCTGCAAAGGGGTGCTTCCACAGACTTCATAAGCACAAAGACTTGATTGCTGGTAACTTCAAAGCCAAAGAAACAATAAGGAATCTGCCACTGATCCCACATCCCACAATGCTATTCATGTACCATCTTCTGGCACCAGAAGTGGCACAGAACTAGCTTAAATGGAGAGTAAAATCAACTTCCAAGAGTGAAAATGGCATACAGTGTTCTCATTCTAAATGATCTAGTGATGAGCTGATTTTTAAAAGTAAGTGTTCAAATGAAATTTTCAGGGACACTGAGTTTATTCAAAGTAACCAACCTCACAACCTCAGCAGAGATTCCCAAAATTCTTCCTTGATTTCATAATTAGGCTGAACTAACATCACTAGGACTGAATCCTTACCACAGGGGTGGTTGAAAGTGTCCTTAAAAGGACTGTAACAGTAATGTCATATCTCAATATAATATCTTTCCAAAAAAGTACAAAGTACCTTACACACATTGTCCCACATATTGTGGCATGATCCTTCTCATATAAAGTCATTCATCTGCTTAAGTGTTTCACAGGTAGGATTTGAATGCCTATGACAATGCTGCAATGCAACACTTTTTGCAATAATTTAATTATTTGCATCTAATCAAATTATTAATTAATTTCTTTCATTTTATAAGTATCAGTTAAAGAACATTGGCCTTGTATTAACATATGTTATTGGCTGCTGGTAGTTGACACAACAGGTGGGTATGCCGGTTTGTGTCGCTCGTCTGTATTAATAGCCTAGAAAGTCATTGTTCATGCTGGAAAATGCACAGGCTTAAAAACAATTGCTATTTCAGCCCTAGAGGAGATTCCGTGAATACCCTACATTTAGCAGTCAGCTAATAGAATCAGTGGATCAGTTAATGGCTATAAATAACTGAGAATGTAAGGTCATGAATTAGTGCTGATCTGGATTCACTCTGTCAAATACAATGATCTTATGACAATGTGAAACTGCATAATCAAGGTCTTAGCTTGCAAATCAAATTATTGATATTGCAAACATTATTAAGAGTGCCTGTCAAATAAATAAATCTTTAAAAATATTATGAAGCATCCAAATTACTGCATTTCATACAGTTCAGCAGAGATTTTTAGCTTTCTTTTCCCCCTCTTTTTCATGTGTTTACCAAACTGTTACAAAACATATGCACTGTTTTTGAAGAAAAATAACACAAGCCAAGCAGAAGGATGTATTCATGATTAGAATGCAATGGCCTTCATTATATTCCAGTTTGCTTATAAGTGACTGATCGAGAGTTAGCAGATGGTGTTTTCTTTCACCCCTTCGCCTTCCTCTTATTTAATTACTCCAACTTAGTTTATGTGCTGGCTCTGCAATGCCTAATAAGCATGTATATTTGTAGGATTGTGGCTTCTATGATGTCCAAATTCAGCAATGCCTAATCTACCCTCACTCAAGTATCTTAGATAAGGTATTTAAGCTATATGCTCAAGACTAGCCTGACCTCTTACATTTTATGTTGCTCCTGGATGTGTTTCCATCAAATTAACAACCTAGCATCCACCTAAGAAAATGTGGAAAATCTGTCTGGTAAGTAATGTATTATACATAAGTGTCCTTCCTAGCAGCAACAGCTGCTGTTCACCGTGGCACAGAGGGACTCTGCTGCCTGCCTCGCTAGGCTGTGAGGGGTCCCCTTGGTCTGGGAGGGCAGTTTTCTAAGGGCCAATATGCGGACAGGCAGAAAGGAAGCTTGCAGATACGATGCTCTTGAGCTGTACAGAGGTAACACTGTCTCCATTTGACATGGTAATTAAAACACACGCTGTTATTCATAAATCGCAACAATACAATTTCTATTTGCATAACAATCCTCTCTTCTTCCTCAGTCTCTAATTTTATCCCAACTCCAAACATTTAAAACATACCCAGACAAGATTTATGGTGGGGTCTGACTCTTGTCTGATGGCACTTCTTTTCCGCCAAAGACAGTTCTGTTTCAAAACCAAGTATTTCTCACAGCTGGTATCTCACCAGCAACCTTTTATAGCAGGAACTCAAGATCCAGACTTGGTGGGTTTACACCAAGTCATGACTCCTGAAAGCCCTCCCTAGTCCAGAGCCTGATAAAGCACAGCTCAAGGGACATCCCAGAGTGGAGGGCTCCATTTAGCAGAAAACCACAACACAACAATTCACTTGGGGTTTTTTTGAAATTTTTTTTAATGATTCAAGGAAAGGCTGAGGGACTGGGGGCTTTTTAGCTTAGAGAAGACAAGACTGAGGGGGAGATCTTATCAATGCTTATAAATACTTAAGGGGTGGGTGTCAGGCAGATGGGGTCAGTCTTTTTTCAGTGGTGCCCAGTGACAGGACAAGAGGTAATGGGCACAAACTTGAACAATGGAAGTTCCATCTAAACATGAGGAGGAATTTCTTTACTCTCAGGGTGGCAGGGCACTGGAACAGGCTGCCCAGAGAAGTAGTGGAGTCTCTGTCACTGGGACATTCAAAACCTGCCTGGATGCCGTCCTATGCAACCTGCTTTGGCAGGCGGGTTGGACTTGATGATCTCCAGAGGTCCCTTTCAACCCCTACCATTCTGTGATTCTGTGAAGATTGAGATTGGGAAGACATGAAGGATGTGAGATAAATAGAGTCCCCTTCCATCTGCCTTTTCCTCAGTAAAAACTCAGAAATTGAAGATTCCTCAGGCAGGAACATATACAACTCCTACTGCCTGTCTGGGCCAGAAACACAGTCGTATCTCCCTTCTCCCCAGTCTTCTGCCTCCGGTGCAGCAGTTAGATGAAGAGGTTTAGCCTCCCCACACTGCTTTAATGTCACCATTCTGTCCTTTTAACAGAAGTTCTGCAAGTTCAGAAATTCAAATACAGGTTTATTTTAAAGCAATCAGCAAACATGATACTGACATAACTTGTTTTTTTTTGTTTTCCCATTACTATGGAGAATTCAGAACTAACACACCCACAGCACCTAAATTTTGAAGAAATTACATTATTTGCTGAATGATCTACTAGAGAACATCAAAGACACAAACTGTGAGCCTTTGCATTGAATCTAAATCAAGAGATCATTTTATTTTCTTCTTACATCTGTTTTAGCACTTATCTAAGTAGCCCAAGTGAATGTAGTGATGAAGAAACTCTGGAAAGATTTAATGGGCTGAAACTAATACAAATATTTGTCTCTAAGTGGCATACATTATTCAAATCTACTACAAATGTCCACCAGATAAATTATTCTTGTTTCCATTTAAGGCATGGATTCCCCAAATTAGCCAATTTCCTGCAGCGGCAATGTTTTAGTCTGTTCTAGGACATCTGAAATTCTGGACTATCTGGAAATTTATTCTTCTGACTTGCAGCTTAGGAGACTGAGTATGACATTAGTTTATTTTTCTCTTAAGGGAGCTTTAGGCATCTGATAATTACTAGACAGAAAGACCAGGCTTTTTTTCTTTCTCCTGATTTCACACTACTTCTGAGCTAAAGAAAAAACTGTGAACATGGTGCTTTAGAAATGGCTAATAAAAAACCTAATTCCCATCCCTGTGAAGTCCCCAGATGCTCCATTAAGCTGAATTTCTGGGTTGTTTCCTCCTCAACAGGAATATCATGGCCCCAAATAGTATCCATGATTGGGGTCATGGTGGTTAAAGATGGACTTCTAGGTTTCTTGCCTGATTTATTCATGACGTGGTCACTACAAGCCCTTTGCATAAATACTTCACACAGTGGGCGCGAGATTCAGCTCTAAGGACAGCGTTACACTGCATTAATTCAATGACTTTAATACCTTTACTCCTACTATCTTACAGCAATGTAGCTGAGAGTGAATCAGGCTGAAGATTTTGCGTATAGGTGATTCCATTATTTTTATGAGGCCCTGCAGGCTCTAATTCTTTGCACCATGTGGGAGCCTTCCATGAATACAGAGTACCATCTGTGCTTGGGTCTCATTCCTTAAAGAAACATTTAGCTTTCTATTCATCCTTTCTGCATTCCTGGGGCTGAGCAGTTTGTGAGTGTGTTACCCCTTCCTCCCTTGTGTCACCAGAGTTTATTGATCAGCCTCAGGACTGAAAACACAGCAGAGAGCCCTGCTGTTTCCAGTAGCTGTTGCCTATCTTTTGAAGCAGAGATGAATGTTTGAGCCATAATGTATTCTTTCGACATGAGAGCATTAACCTATTGTGAAAAATAAATGCAAGAGATTCTCAAACTGAGAGGAGAAAAGGCACTGGAGTATCAGAAAGCTTGCACACCGAGCCTTTTGCTTCAGCTCTTGCAGCCTGAGCCTCTTGTATCTTTGGCTAATTCTCTCCCTGCTCACCACAGGAATACTAATTGCCAGATGAAGCTCTTTGTTCAGCTAATGCTCTAATTGTTGCTTAGAAGAGGAATTGTCTCTTGCAATCATTTACTCCTAGGGAAAGTTGAAACCTTATTTCTATGGTTGAGTCCAGAGATTGCGCAGTTAGAAAGCTACTGAAATTACCAGGCCAGAGTCACTGGGTCAAAAAAAAAACCAAACCCTGCAATTCTTTCTGAAATGGGTTGTTCAAATCCAGATACATAACATTTTGCCTTACATCACAGGTGAGCTGCAACAACAAGTGCCTTGCATCATTCTACTGTGACACAAAAACCACAAGACATCTGGAGTTTCAGTATGAATGAGAATCCAGAGGTTCAGATACACATCACCGTCACGTTTGACCTACCCGCACTAAACCACAGGAGCCTATAAAGGCTACCTGAAAACAAGAAACATTAAAACAGAAAAGCACAATCAGAATGTGAGTAAGCTTTTGAACGGACCAGGTATTTGTATTGCCTGCATTTTGATTGGTATCTGTCTAGCCTATACTTGTATTTAAAAATTTAGAAGAGCTCTTTGAGGTGCCTGGCTGCATACCTATTCTGCAGCACACTAGGGACAAAAACACCTATTTGAGCATAAGTTTGTCTTCTTCAGCTTTTTCAATGATTAAGATTTGTGACACTCTACCTGAACACAAGAACACACCTTAGCAGAAGCACACACACAAATGCATACCTGGGGGAAAAAAATAAAAAAGTCCTAGTTTCTCTTGAGAAAAACCACATGTAGTTATGTAAGAGAGAACAGGATAAATCACTATAAACAGGACAGTTAACTGGTGCCATATTATATGTAGAGATAAAACCAGTGCAGGAGAAAGTCACACAAGTAATTAAGAATTCAGAGTCTTTTTTTGCCTGAAGGCACTTCCTGGGCATCTTTCATACCTTACAGAGGACTCCTCAGTGCATTCTCTGTTGACTGCAATTCTAGGCATGGTGGCTACCAGATGTCATCCATTCATTAAGTCTGAAGTGATCTAATGAAAAGCAAGAATTCGTAAGATTGTTGGTAGTATAAAATAAAACAAGACAAAAATATATAGAAATATGCTGCTAATGTATCGAGTCATGTGTTTTAGAGCTAGTTATAATAGATAGTAAAAATCCCACATATTTCTCTACAGAAATGTTCCTTCCTCCCTGATCTACCAAAAGTTCAAGCATTGGACTGATCTCATTTCCTTTTTTCTTGACTTTTCAAAGCTTGGTAATAACTTTAAGTTTCTTTTATGTGGTCAGGTTTCTTACAATATCACGTAGCTCCCGTGGTCTCATCCCAGAATTGCTCAGGGCGTGACTAACTATTCTCAGTTCATGGCTGTATCACCTTTGCTTTTTAATAAACTAGTGTGAATGTTGACTCTTGCAACTATTCATTTCTAAAGATAAAGCTGCATACTTGCACTGTACTGTGGGAGTGAAGAAGGAAGCTGTGGAGGAACAGCGCCCTGTAAGGACAGTAGTCATTCTGCTTGGAAGTGCTTGTTGTCCCTGACCAAGAATATTAGAGAATTCATTACTTTTAACACTAATTCTGCTCTTTATGAAGTGGGAATTACTGATTAATGAACACCAATCTGTTCCAACTACATCCTACACCCCATATGGCATATAAAAGGAGTCTTAGAAATAAAGTTATAAAAAGAGATCTCCTAAATCATAGTCCAACCCATGACTAAAGTAGGGTTTTTATCTATAATCTCATGACTTATTACATTATTCAAAATAGTTTTTAAAATGACTAACAAGGATTCAGATGCTTTTTTGAGACACTGCCTTATTCCCCCAAAATGGTGTTATCAAATTTTCCCAGATATTCAGGGCAATTATTTCTTCCTTTATAGCAGATGTTGGTACTGAATCTAGCAAGAAGAATGATAGATAAGATACACAAAAAATGTTCTACATAAGTCAAAAATTGCCAGTGCTGAAAAAATATTTTAACAAGTAAGGAGAAAGATGTTCTGTTAATACTTAGCAATGCTGATGGGACCACATTAGACGTACTTTCTTTCAGAAATGCAGCTATGTCTCTGATAGCTTACAGAACATTTTTTTTTTTCCATTTAATGTCTTCTTTCTCAGAAATGTCCATAGCAATGTTATTGGCAGTCTATGGCATATGACCAAATAGCAGCTGTTAGCAAGAGCATTCCTACCTCAGCTATCCAAAAAGGAGACAGGGAAATTAAGTAGCTGAGAGGTGTTTGAAGACCTAGAGCAGGCTACTACACACATCTTGAACGAGTTATAGCTCTCCTGAGCCAAGTCTAGATGGCACACAACCCCAAGGACACCAACTGCCCTAGGCTCCTGATTGTTCAGACTGGGAACCTGATGGCTGTGCTGCCACTACCCTCTGTTCTGCTCTCCAGGCCCCAGCCAAAGGAGCCAGGGCATGGTGAAAGGTGGGTTGGCCCTTAAAAAGTTCTCCTAACCTCACAATGGAGTCCGAATGAAACATGAACCTAGGTGTAGGCACTTAACGTGCTCCTAGCTTAGCCAGTTCAGACATAGCCTTGATGTCTTGCCTGCATCTTTATGCTTGTGTCCTTAAGTTTATGGGGGGTGGGGCTTTAAAACAGGTGAATAATTTTGGCATCAAGCATAACAAAGTGCCAGGGGATCATGCAATACGTCAAGCCCTACACAAAAGTTACACTTGTTTTCAATAGGAGCAAATGTGACTAGTAGCAGAGACTAAGTCAGTTTTGCGTAAGACGTACCTGAAGCAGATTAGATCAGCACGTAAACATGTACCAAGTGTAAACCTTTTATACATTCAATTTTATTCATGCCAAACTCCAGTTCCAAAGAAATGGAAAGTTCCAAAGAATGGAAATTCATATCCAGAGACTATTGGGTGCTGTAATCTGAATAAAGGCTAGAGTTTTATTGGATAGTATTCACTTACTTATATACTAGGAATTTTATTGTGTTTTATGGGCTATTTGGGGGTTTTTACTTCTGAATTTTTCAACGAATACAGGGTCACTAAATTTCAGTGTTTCTCTGTCATCCACAAATAGCCCTTAGCATCATAGATTGTTTTCTTTCTTTTCAGGATTTATTTGATTTTTAAAAGCATGTATTTGGTTATATATACATATTCCATAAATAATAATTTTTCTATAATATTTGAAAGACTGTCAGGTGATACATAGATCATGTATGACTTACCCTGGACAGGGGACATAAGGTACTTATCAAAATTCAGCCCTGTTATTGCCTCTCCTTTTATTTCTGTCCACTATAGCGAAAAGCTTTGTATGCCCTTCCTGTAAAGGAGGCAAGGCTGGCTAGCAGTCAGTGTGACAGAAGGAAAGCAGTGCAGCAGAAAATTGGATAACAGGATAAAAAACACAAGGACCACGGGAAGCCCATCAAAATTGCCTCCTCTTGTCAAAAACCAGACAAGTGACAAGTACAAATATAAAGTATTATCCACAATTCAGTATTTCTAATGATATCACAATTATGGTTCTGCTTCCTATAGGCAACCACTTAACTTTTTAGGTTTGACCTTACAATAGCAAACCAAATGTGGTGTGACAAAACAAATCTGTGGAAGAATTGTTCACAGTTGGACATCTGACTATACAGTCTCAAACTAACTTTTTTGTTGTTGTTGCTATTTTCCCTTAGAAAAAAAGTGTTTAAAGACTATTGCTCAGTCACTGATCTAAAAAACATGTTGACTTAAGACCATGTACTTATTTACCAATTCCAGATCATGCATCAGAAAGAGGCAGGCAATTTAAATTGACTGCCAACGGTTCAAGACTGTGGCTAATTCATTACTCACACATCTCTAGTTGGAGTACTAATTTAAACTCATGTGTGTCATATTAATTGTAATCTTGTTTCAAAGTGACAAGATAAATATCTCAAGGTACATAGTATATTATGGACATAGGTCAAAACAAATGAATGTCTAAAACAGATTAACGCTAAATACATGCAATATGTCATGTTTGTAAATTAAGAAAAGATAAATTATATTAACATTTAACAGATTGTTCATTATACTGCATCTATGCTTAGGCTTAAATACACTAATAGATACTTTTCTGGCATATAAGGTCTCCTCAAACAACTCATACAGAATACTTAGAATTGCATCCTTGGGATACAGAAGAAGCAGTTCCCAGATGCTGTAGAGACCAGTACACAGTGCTGTAGGATAAACAAACCCAGCACCCTGTTGTAGTTTCCTTGATTTATTCTTATTAGCAGAAGGAGCATAAAAGAAAAATTCAAACATATTCCCTGCTTTTCTCCTTCCTTCCTGCTACAAAATTAGTTAAACATATTGGAGAGCAGTGGTTTAATTTAAAAGCAGTCTTGGAGCTTTTCCTAATAAGGAAAGCTTTGAGCTCAATCACCTGAGCACTGCAGTGCCCTCATTGCACTTAAAGAGCTCAGCCTCCTGCGTCAGCAATAGCTGGTGTGGTGTGCGGGCAGTCAGCTCCCAGGCCACGCACCCCCACCAGTTCCCTCTACCTGCAAGCCCTTTGCTGTTCACGAACTCGCATGAATGGCTTTGCGAGCTCTCCCAGGTAAAAACTAATGAAGGTGTGCAAGGCAATAAATATAACTGCTCCTCTGGCTGTAGAATTTGACCTACCAAGGAGCGTTTATTCATATTTCCATTGTCAAAAACGTGTTAAAGGATATATGTCTATATTCACTAATATTCAGAAATGGGACCTTTTGTAAAAATCTGTATATTTGATACCTGTATATCTGATATATGGATTCATCCTTTTTGCCACCTGCATAAGAAATATATTTTACATTCACAACTTCAGCTGCTATCCAGTTCCCTGGTTTGATGTTATCACTTACATACTCTTTAAAATACATTTCCTTTTTCTAGGCACCATTCTCCTAAATGAATTATCCAGTTACAAAGTTCATTCCAACCTGGACTGGGAGCCTGGCTTCCACAGAATTTGTCAGACAAAAAGAGCAAGAAGAATATTTATTATATCAAAGCAAACAAGTATTTAATATCATTGTAAACAAATCTGCACTAAAATTTCTAGCTGTGTAAGTTGTATTTCTCACCAAAATCTATGTATAGACCAGCTCTTATACACTTTCAAAAGCATGTATCATTCTATTGATTCAATGAATCTGTTCATATAGCTAAAAATAAGTAAGTAGGAAGCCTTAACACAACTCATGTTTTAACCAATTTACTGAAAAAAATAATAATTTTAGGTTGAAATCACTGATCATGCTGATTTTATCAGATAAATTTGGTTTTTTCCCCTTGTCATGAGGATTCCACTAATAGAACAAAGAAATAATAAAAGGATTGACTTATTTCCAGATGACATTTTAATTAATTCAATTTTAGTCACTCTGATGATAAAGCTGTAACACTTCTTTTAGATAAAGAAAATCTGGTGAGGATTATGTACTGAATGGAGGCTTTTCCATCTTTAACTCAGTCATATATCCATCTATTGCTACAGAAGTCTTCTGTAGCCTCATACTCTTTAATTACAGTCTTTTAAAGATAATGATTTAAATTCCATTGTTTTTGCAATATAAATGTCATTTCTTAAATAAATAAGGTCAGCCATTTCTTTATTTTGATATGTATGTCATCTATATTTAATTTCACCGTATTTCATCTCTTTCTTAAGGCATCATGATGCTTCTCACCCTGCTTTACTAACCCCCTGACATTTTTCAGTAGGAAAGCAGCATTGTTAGCACAATTCAAGTATCAGTCATCTCTTGCTAGTTCCAAACCCCTTAAAAAAAAAAACAACAAAACAAACTACCAATTTTCATGAAAAAGTACAAATGCTAATGAGAACCAGCAACAACTCCAGCTGTGGGATAAAGGAAGGAAGGAACTGAAACAGGTGGGATAAATCAGACTTCATTGCTGACTAATGCAGATGTCAGTACATGTGCATGAGCAACTTTTCCTTTCTTGAAGACTTCACATTCTGCAGAGTGGTAAAAGCAGAATCAAAATTGAAACCTTTGCTGCTGCTGCTATAAGCTAAACATGGGCCTCTGGTATTCCATAAAATGGGCAGTTACGTCAGTGTGAACAAGGCCAATGGAACAGTGTCTCATTCCTCAAGTCTGACAGCCCTGGGTAACACGGCTGTGGGGATTATTCTGACTAGAAATACATTTGCTACATGTTTTGAGTGTAAGTATTCTTTTGCAGACATATTGTTGTCTGGTTCATGTAGAATCTCATCTTGCTCCCATAGGGAAAAGATCCTCCAGTTCGTTTGATAGTTTACGGTTACGTTACCTCATGCTAGTAATATCTGTGAGACACTGGCTGATGCTTTCAGGAAAACTGGGCCTGGACCATCTTCCCTCATTCAAGCAGGTAGCATCAGACTGACAACACTGAATGGCAGAAACATAAGCTGGGAGATCACATTTGGAATCAATAGTGTGCAAGGTAGAGGGAGGGTCAGCACACGTAGGGGGCTATTATGGAATATGTGATAATTTGAAAACTTTCTAAAAGTCAGTACAGAATTAAGCAATTAGCAAAACTGTAGAAAAGACATCCCAAACTAGAGTAATTTTGTTTCTCAGTGTATTCCTTTCCACTTCGACTGAACTGAAATATTGTAGCATTATTTTTTGTCATATCAAGACATAATATTTATTCAAGGAACTAAAAGTTACAGATAAATCTGAAAAAATAGTCTAAAATGTCCATGAAAAAAACAAGTGAATTTATAAATGTAGTACAGGAGTCTTCATGTGCCAGGCAGACGTATATCTGTTATGGGTTATAATCACTGAGATAAAATTCTTTTATGAACATAGTATGTAAGTTGATTAATGGGGCAGAGCTGTTGAATGACCTACAAAGGTCCCTTCCAACTTGAATTATTTTATGGATATTGATATAAAATTACTTTTGTGAAGCTTCCTAGATCATTGGAACTGCAGAAGGAGCAAACCTGAGGGCAAAAATGTGATCCAAAAAAATACCCTCCTGGGATTCTTAGGAGAAAAGACAGGAAAATTTACTGTTTATAGTTTTTTAGGCAGGAGCAAAAGCATCTGCTTTGCATGTCTGGGGAAGCTAGAACATAACAGAATGGGGTTTTGCTAGTGAGAACTCAGAGAAAGGGAAAGACAGCCAGCAGAAGTCTTTCATGAACAACTCCCCATGTTCTCCTGCTGGATAGTGAGATATATGGAAACAAAACCTGTGCAGATTGTTTTATTACTTCAAAAATATGGTTTCCACCAAATGTTTCATGTTATAAGGGATACTTCATTTCGAGGACATAGTCTGCTCCCTCACTATTGCTATAAGGGCTCCAAAGCAAGTGCAACAAAAGGTCAGTGCCCTTAGTCTAGAACAGGCCAAAGTTTTGCACTTTTAAAAAATAATTTGTGATTGGAAACATCAAAATTTTCAGTCAAGTACGTTTCTCAAACCTCTGAAATAAATGGAGATTGCATCACTGTATTCAAACAGGCAGAGAGATCAGGGGTCAGAGACACTTTCTGCACAATAATGACAACACTTGCAACCTTTTTTTCGCCAGGAAATTCTAAGATCTTGACATTTTGAAGGCAGTGAAGCCATTTCTCTTATTTGTTGAGTTTAGGGGGATTTTGAACTACACTGAGCAGATGCTAAAACAGATGGACACTGTCTTTTTGAAAAGTGGGAAAAATATCTGATTAGAAAATGTCATGCTATTGTTTCTTTCCTTTTTCCAGCTGAATAAGCCATGAAAGGGTTTTTCTTTATGTTATAATTTAAATAAAATATAAATGCTGACGCTACCTTAGTCAATACTACACAAGCAGCTAGGTCCTGGCCCTGCTCCACTCCTTTTTCTAAAGAGTGATCTCACGCTGGGCAGCCCCAGTCACTGTTTTCCCCTGGGGAAGAGTATTTCAGGGTGGCAAGAATCACAGGGGACTGTAGCTGGAGTCAGAGCAATCTCAAATGGGCAGGAAGCCCTATGGAGGTGGTGAACCCTGCTCCAAGTGGTGATAATAGCAACAACTTGGCAGGCTGATGTGTTTGCTATATTTTGTTCTTTCACCACCTCACTAAATGTTTTTGTAGGAACTCAGAACTAGGAGAGGGGAAAAAGAAGACATGCTACTCCTCATCTCATGGTGGTATCTTTCCTAACTACCGTTTGCCCAGGGGCTGCAGGTGCTGTTGTTCTTCATAGAAGCCTCTCTGAAGATCCCTCTGTGACCTTCCTCCTGGCCCTGCATGAGCCAAACTGTTTGCCATTCAAAATTGGTGCATGGGGACATCTTTGTTGCTTGCATATAGCTGTTTCATCTCCACATTCAATCAGCTTGAAAGCAAATTTAAGTTGGTGACTAGTCTAACTTGCATCGTAGCCAGAAGAGTCTCTTAACATTGGACTTGTATGGGAGAGATCTGCCCATGGAGGGGTTACGCATTGTGAAAAGAGCACAAGCAGGAAAAATGGGATTTGGTTACTGATTGGAGTTCTGATCTTTGCTGTTCCTTAGATGACTCATTTCTTGATGTTTTGTCTGTAAATTAGATAATGAGCTGTTCAATAAACCTGGCAATTTATCTCAGGCTCTCCAGTACCGTTTGCAGATGTATCAGCTGGTGGGAGAATTCTTTGGTCTGTTTTCTCCATCACACGAACCTCTCTTTTCTTTTTAAGAACTGTTCTTTTCCTCTGTGGTTTGTTTTCTGCCCCTTGCTTCCCAATGACATGAGAAACAATTGCAAACCGTTAGAATTGGAGCCCTGACTAACTGAATATGTGCTCAGTTGACTGAATTGGAAGAAGATTAATTTTAAGACAAGCTGGAATAAACCTGAACATTCAATTTTATATACAGCAAAATACTTCATGTCTAAATTGAATACTTTGATTCATATTTTTAGGTCTCTAAAAGTTAACAGCATAGATCTATTTTTACACAGAAATTCAATTCCTACAAGAAAAGCTGTTTTGATAGTGGAAGCGCTTTGCTATTAAATTTTGCAGTAAGAGGTTTCAACATCGAATGGTTTTGGAGTTCTGTTTTTCTTCACTGAAAACAATCAAAATGAATTCAGGAAACGCTTTGTTCAACTCCAATTGATAATTTTGGGGTGAAAAACATTTCAGGCAAATTATTCTGCCATCTCCTGTTTGAAACACATTTCTTTGTGATGATGTTTTAGAGTAAATGTGAAAAATTTGCTTGTGGTCCCTGTTTGTCCTTTGGCAATGAGGAACCACGCCGTGGGTAGATTCTTCTGATGATCTTTTTTTGAGGCAAACCTGAAATGTATCTAGAGTATGCTCTCTAGCAGCCTTATAACTTGTATGAGATGTGTGAACATTTATAAATGTGACATTGTAGTCTAACTGAAATTGCACCAATTGCAATATAGGCTGGATTTTAAACTGCTTATAAAGCTGTTGCATGAACTGTTTAAAAACAGAATAAAAAAAAAAAGAATGGCTTTTTTTTTGCTACACAATCAGTTTGCTACATCCATTTCAAACAATAGTGAACTGACAACAAATAGACCTTACACACGAGAACATGATGCAACTACGTTCTTTCCTTGCAGCAATATGGTCATGTTGTGTCATAACAGTGTCAGCCTGAAGACTGAGAGGTTCCAGCTTCTTTAGAGCAGTAACTTTTTATGCCAGTTTGGGAACAGATCAAAGAATTTAACATCATATCAAGTGCATAACACTATGCAATGGAATAAGACTCTACCTTGGAATTTATGCCTTTTTCTTTTTACATTTAATTCTGTACAGAAATATGAAATAACCACTTATTTTCCACTGTGATGTGTATCTGCAAGACTTTAATGTTCTTTTTCTAGGATAAGTCGCATTCTCCATGTTCTTATTATCACATGGAAAAATTACTGTGTACCTCCTAACATATTTTTATGATGCAGTAACTAAGTCCAACTTTTTAATACCTCAATTAAGCTGAAAATATTCATAATACCTTTAATTTTATTCTTCTCACCTTTGCCTCAGTATGCTTCTTGTAACTTTTTTTTTTCTTGGGATTATACACTCCACCTAAATCCTTAATTTGATTTAAGAATCATACAAGTGGCTTTGTTCCAATCTTTTTATACTCTATATAAATTAAGAAGAAAGTCTAATAATCTGTCGAACAGCTGTTCTATTTCGGAAGTGACCTAGATAGGGAAATCAATAACTAATGGGTTTCCCAATGCTTATCTTTTTCACAGTATGTCTGTATCATTTTGAAACAATGCACCTCCCTCCCTTCTCTCTTCCCATGTGAAGAGTTTCTTTCATGTGAGTAAGAGAAAAAATACACAGTCAAGAACTGAGAAAAATCAGGAACAAACTACTGTGGCTAAAATAATGCCCCAGACCTGTTACCCCCAAAAAACCACAGGACACAATTGAAATGGCACTGCTCCCAGCAACCCTATCCACATTGCTCTTCAGACAGCTGTGGGTTATTAGAAAGGCTCTTGTACTGAACCAGAGAGCCCTTTGTAGGGTCATTTCTTATCACAGAACCATTAACAAAGACCTAATGTTATAAGAGAAATATTTACTCCAAAGGAACGATATTTTACTGCTGTCTTGTGGGTGACAAAAGCTACCAAGAATTCTGTGTCCTATTGAGAAGTTAATTTTATATCTCCACCTTCTTGTGATCCCTTCAGACTAACTTTGCACATAATTACTGGGTTTATGGAATCTTTTAAAATAAAATTAGAGTAAAGCAGATTAAAAAAAATTATTCAGCTTAAAAAAATTTAAGACTTTCATGAATAATTAACAATACAAATATTAATTATCTCAGGGGAGAAAAAAAGCAGCTTGAACAATTCTGAAAAGATACTGTTAAATCATCAAATACTGCTAAATGAAATGAGTAAGTGGTAAATGTCTAAATTAATTCTAAACATCCTTGGAAAACTACTTTTGCCAGAGGGCTAAAGTTCTGTGTTCAGCAGCACAGTAGGCACAACGTCAAAAGTTAGTGAATTTTAAAACTTTACACAGTTTTGCAGGATTGAAAAAGTGAAACTATGGGACTTTAATTCTGTATCTTTGTAAATGTTCAGCAGCAAAACTCACTTTCTTTGGCCAATATGTTAAGATGCATTAAGAAAGTCTTCTGGAATCAGGTATTGGTAATGACATCTGCTCCAAGACAGCAATGAAAGAAGTAAAAGTGGAATGAAAAGAAAACTGCTTGCCACAGAAAACATGGAAAACATGCAGTGCCAGTTCTCTATAAAAAACAAGACAACCTCCTAAGCTGATTCCAAACCTCATCATTCTACTCTATCATAATGAAGCTGTATAGAAAAAAAAAGTACATTTTTTCCTTCCAGTGTACAAAGTGTTTCCAATTCTACTATGCAGAACAAAAAATATCTGTCACATTTTGATAGCTTGAGGTACTGAGTCATGAGAAAATATATAAATATTTATGCATGTTAGTCATTACATTAGACAATAGGTACTTTCAGTGAGATATATCCCAGCTGGGACACAAACAGCATCAGGTATTAATGTTCAAAATCTTATGTTTTGCATTAAAACTCAATGAAAGAACAAAAATATATCAGGTCTATACTGGAAAAAAATACACAGTTATTTTTTTCAAGTTCTGGCATTAACTTAATCAACCATGAGAGCCTATCTGGAGCCACGCCTGCAGAAATACTGAAGTGTATATGGGTGCTACATCACAGGATCACATTTTCTATGGAATTTAATGAAAAGGAAGAGATTCAGCTAGAAAATAAACGATTGTCAGGGAAATAAAAGAACCCAACAGGTAAATATGCATCCTTATTAGGAAAAAGAGAGGCTTTAATTCTCATTCATCATAGAACATAACCACAACAGCTGCTATTAATGTATCTTTATTTATAAAAGAAACTAAAAGTCTCCAAGTGTTTTAAAAGCTGGGATTCTCACCCTGAGGAATACCAGAGCGTGACAAGCTGCACCTTGCGCATAGATCTCAGGGCTACATGATGTGGTGCAGAAATAAATAAAATCCAAACCCCACTCTGCTCTTTCAGAAAACCAGCACACTGTGGTTTTATATGTCAGTCTTTGCATTGTCAGACGACGCTTAAGAAGCAATTAACTAACCTAGACAGAGAACCAGAAGTTCATGAACTGACGTTTACTTATATAAACTGGCATTTAAAAGAAAAAATAGAAGAACCAGAGTGTGTGAAGAAGCATCTTGGCACAATTTGTATTCTGCAAAACCTGCATTTAAAATTAGTAGGTTACTGCAAAGCCTGGACTGCAACAGCTGAGACTCAGAGGCCAAAGTACAGTGGGACCATTGAAAATTTACTAAGAGTTGTTGAAGGCTAAATGCGTCTGTGCTAGTTTCAGCTGCGATAGACATAATTTTTTTCTTCTTCTTCTTTTTCTTCTTAGTAGTGCATCTTTTGCAATCTTGTAAATACTCCCTTGCTATTTTCATTAATATTTATATGGTTGTCTCCCTGAAAGTGTTTCCAATTTCACAATTTTCTTAGCTTTGAGAAATCAGAAGTGGGTAGAAAAATAGCCTTTACAAAATCCTCAATTCATTACATGGGAACTATTTTGCTAGAACAAACAGAGTATGTCAAATGTTGTAAGTGGAAGAAGGTTTTAAGCTTTGTCTGGGGCAAATTTTGCCAAGCAGGAATAGCTGGCTTTAGCATTTCATTTGTGCCAGTGTAGTTAGTATCTGATCCAATTTGGATGGAAAGTGTCTGTTCCAAATGTTCAGCAGATGGAAGGGTGGTGAGTAGTCACAAGAAACAGGCTATTTGTATTACAATAAATTGCTTGGAAAACCAGGTATTCCTCCACCGCCACTGACAGATATTCTAGCACAGTGTGGCTGTAAATCAGGCAGACTACTGTGCACCCAAATGTAAGGTCTCTCACTCTGGGCAGTAGCACTTCTTTGTAAAGCCAGTTGCTCCCCATATACTCTTCTCATTGCTCGCGCTCAGGGCTACACTTGCATAGTAAGGAGTTCTCCTGGCACATTCTGCCATCCCTTCAGAGCAGGATACAGCTCATTGTTTTGAATTGGAGGTTTTGATACTGTAAGAACGATGTGTCCAGGCCCCTCTGTGTTTCCCTGTTAACTTGGAAATTTCTTGTATGAAGGAAATATTTCATAGTATCGTAGCTGCTGCTTTTACTATTAAAAATAGAAGGTACCAATGGGAGAGGAATAGAATCAATATCTCTTTCTTTTCCATACAACCACTTGTAATTCTCTTGGCATGAGAGCTGCCAGACACTTTGACTCATGCAGTCAGAGCTAATATACCAGTGTAAAAATAAGAGATACTGAGACAGCAGGAAGTGTTCCAGATAGGCAGTCTGATCTTCACACAGCTTCTTTTCTCCTTTCTTCTACTTGGCATGCTGTATTTTGCAGCTCATTAGTTATCATATGTTCACTTTGCTCTCTGATTCTCATGATAAATACCTCTGGTAAAGAAGAGCACAGCTCAGAGAATCTGCCTCCCCATTTTGGGTACACCAAAGAAACTACTTTTAATCCCATTATCCTCAGCCCCAGATTGTAGTTCTGTCTTTGAGGTCCTTGTCTTATATTCCATTTGATGTTGCATATATATATATATATATATATATAAAGCACAAAAACACCCTATAGCAATAATATAATCAATTTAAGCTGGTAAACATAATACTATTTCTTGGGTCTAGGCCACATCCCTAGAATTGTTTTATACGTGCAGTGACAAATGCAGCAAAGGCCGTAAGGTTGGAATATTGATTTAACCTTGAACATCAGCTTCTGTAGAGTGCTCAGTTTCATGGCTCTTCCTTTGGCCAATTGTATATAGAGGAAATTCTCAAAGTTCATTCAGAAACATCAGATCCAAGTTTCTGATTTCTTCTCAGTGGAACAGGAAGAAGTTTTATAATTTTTGCATTTTCATTTTTATAATAATTGAATAATTCCCTATGTAGTATTGGAGTGGAGCTCTATATTATCTTTGTACAATTCTAGCATGATGCTCTCTGCGACAGCAGGAAGATTTCTGCTGAAGCACACTTCAGACATTTAAAGCTTTCTGATACTAAAAGCACTGTTGCCACTGTGATTCTGTCTAACTAAAGCCAAGCAGGAATGAAAGCATAGCTTGGAGAGCAGCACTGGAGGTGCAGTGTGGTCATTACAAATCTTTCTTCCTGCTTCTGTTTCCAGAAAATAATCACTGGATGACAGAAATATACTACAGGCTTAGATTGCAACAAGAACGTATTTTGAAGGGCAAAATGTGCACTATGGCCATTTCTCTGTCCTCTGGCTGTCTCACAGACAGCTCCTCATCTCATTCAGGTCTAGGCAGGGAGTTTCTCAGCGTCTATATAAAGCTACAATAGTGTCCAGTGTTATACCTCCAGGAATTCTGTACATGGAGGGCAGCTGCAGAAGAACTAGTTTAAACCTTCCAAGATTTATATGCTGATACCAAGAAGGCACTGAAGACTGGTGGTTGATCTCCTGTGAGGCAACTCCTTTTTCTGTGTGCATGTTTGTCTTAATATCTAGCCACAAATATATCTGTATTAAAGTGAGTTCTTTAAACACCATGGGAACTGGATTGAGACAAGTTCCCACAGACTCAATAGAAATGGAAAATTAGGAACTGGGAAGAAATCCAATGTATATGAATTATGTTTCTTCACTTCCCCTGGCTGCCATTTACAAAAAGCCAAAGCTGAAGATGCCGCTCTGAAGAC
Source organism: Eurystomus gularis (assembly GCA_013400335.1). Taxonomy (NCBI): domain Eukaryota; kingdom Metazoa; phylum Chordata; class Aves; order Coraciiformes; family Coraciidae; genus Eurystomus; species Eurystomus gularis. Next base: position 106,359 of record VZZY01006221.1, on the reverse strand, counting down.
TGAAGAGTCTAGCACTCCTGTGAAGCTCTTATATTCTGTCTCCATATCATTATTATTAGTAGCTTTTAAAAAATTTTCCTATAGTAATGCAATATGAAAAAATAAAGAAAATAATATTAATTTCAATATTACAATAATACTTGCTTTAGGTAAGTGTACAGGAAAACTTGTACTCCTCATTAAGTTTTCCAGAAATATTTTCCCCATTGCCATTGTTCAGGAGTCCTTTTGTACCCTGAAGTGCAAGTATGAGGATTTATATTCCTGCCAAACTTCTTGGATATTATGGTTCTTTACATTACAATTTTAGATATCCATAGCAATAGTTTATCCCAAACCTTGTCGATCTCTTTATCTTCATATCATATATAAACAAGATCCATTGACCAATGCTGTTTGATGAGAACATTTCTCAAACACAAAAAGGTTTGTGGCCTGCCAGAGAACTTTCTGCTGCAAGCACACAGTCTCAGGGACAGCTTATGAGGGGGAGGTGAGAGGGATACAGCCTTTGAACAGGTTCAGTAGCCCAGAGCACCTTGTGCATCAGTGATGGCCCTTCTCACGTACCTGCAGAGGCTGTATTTCTCTTCAGAGCAGGCTGCAAGACATTGTGCTTTCAAAGCTATCTGATCAAGAAAATTGCTCAAATGTACAAAAACCTTTTGAAATTTCTTCTGTGACAGTAGAATCTTAATCCTTTAATTATAAGTTAGGCTGGAGATACAGTTAACCCATTTATGAACTATATGAAATGTAACAGGTGTAAATGTCTAACAACTGCTTTTACTTGCAAACATGTTGTCCAGTTTCTAAGAGTCAAGTGCAATCAGAAATCTGGATTTATCTCATTCTATTTTGAAGCTGTGTTTTGACATCCTGATGACCTATTAAATAGAAGGTGTATTATAATGACTGAATGAAAGAAAACATGCATACTGTCTGCCTGAGCAAAACATCTAAACCCTAGTGTTAAAAATCTTTTATTCGTCCTTGTGATTCTCCAGGTGTTGTTGTTTAAGCTTAAAAGTCCACCAGCAGCTGTGACACTTTTATAATAGCCCAAGGCTCATACCTGGGTGTGAAGCTCGGCATGTTAATGTGAACACAAAATGAAGACTTCTACATGGTCTGCTACCACTAAATCTGGCTCTGTGTCAGTTCCCTATGATACAACTCATTTTAATCTGAACCCAGAATGAAAATAATTTTTCATGTTTTCTTAGTAACATACTTAGTTCCTGTACAAATGCTAAATGTTTAAATGAGTTTCCTCATTATTATGAGCCTTTTTACTTGTTATTCTGAAGCTTTGTTGAGACAAATCTCAGAACAATGAAGAAATCCCTAGTCTCAGATTTCTTCATGCAAATCGAATGACTGGTGTTAAAGCTTTTGTAAGTACGGATTCTATGAAGAATGATTTTTCCAAGATCTGATGGTGAAATAGAATCTTTAGGGCCTGTACTCCCAGGGCAGTGTAATATCAGAAGTGTAGTATCAGAGGTGTAATATCTGAGCATAACTACTGCCAGCCTCTCATCTGAAACATGCCTGATGTCAGAATTCCACAGTGCTCTCCTATAAGAGTAAGTTTCTCATTTTACATTAACTAAATTAAAAGATGCCACCAAAACCTCCAGGCATTGCATCTTTTTAATAACAGATAACTATTTTAAAGGATTTTCCATAACAGTCTGAAAGTTTTCCTATACCTTCTTTGAGAATTTCCCTAGAATCAGCCATATCCTCAGAATAAAAACCTAGGCAGAATATCTGGAAGAACTGTAAATGGCCTTCAAGCTTTCAGCCAAAATTAAGCTGTCTCTTTATGAAAGCCACTATCGCACCAGTATTTTGGAAGCTAGTGGTCTCTAGCATAAGTGGGATCATATTAGAACATCATTGTTCAACTTTTAACCTCCCTAGAAACACTGTGAAATGCTTTAGAAATAATGGAACATAATCCTAATTTATTTCCTACATAAGTTATTATCAAGTAAACACAGAATTTTATAGAAGCAAAAAATTTTTAATGCTGTGTCTTTACAGCATAAGCAGAGTCCAGGAATTTACACTCTTGCAGAAGCCTAGTATAAGATCTCTAGCTGAGAAGAGGATAAGTTGCTTGCAGCACAGATAAAAAAATTACCATGAAGGGGGTTCCAGACAGTAGCCAAGGGTTCAGCTGAATTCTATGTAAGAGTGTAAAGGAATTCTCCTGCCCTCCCCTGTTGATATGCGTGTTTGTGCCTGGGTTGAGTTGTCAGCTAATTCAGAGGCACTACAGCAACCCAAGGAATCGCTGAGAAAAAGGTGGCATCAGAGAAAAGGCAGAAAAATCCCTGTCCTCTGGAGATGGCTAGAAAATTAATTGTATTTCTAGCAATCTATTCCATGTAACAAAAATGCCTTTTTCTTTTGAGCTCCTGTTTCTATGAACTCCAGGGAAAAAAAAAAAAAAAAGAAAAAAAAAGAAAGAAAGAAAGGGAAAAAAATAATGTTCCGTAGGAAAAATAAAAAAAGAAGAGCCTATCTGGGAATCGTGGAAGCAGAAGGAAATGCAATCATAAAAAAAGATAAATCAATTTAATTTGAGAAGACAAAACTTCAGGCAGACAACAGCAACACAAAATGACTGTAGAAAGAGTCTATCAAAGCTTTTATGTCAACCTTTGGAAAGTGTCCATAACAGCAGGCTCCAAGATGGGCTTTTAAACCTTTTGAAGTTTTTTTGATCACTATTCATAAGAGTTTCTCAGTATTTACTTTGTGAAATTCTTCCTTATAGTTGTACAAGAGAATTGGTCAGGATATGTTAAACCAAGATGTGCAAATGTTTTTGAACTTAGCCATGCCAGTGGTAGATTAAGAGCTTGCATACTGTGACAAGAAAGCATGCTGCTTAAGCAAAAAGATATGATAATTCAAGCTCCAAAGACCAGTCAAAAAGGGAGTATAAACATGTTTTAGGCAAGTCTCTTTGTATAACTTAAAACTTCTGCTCATATCTCTGCCAATGCATCCTTTTCCAGGAATATGAAATTGAGATCTTCCAAATTTGGCTTTGCATGTTTTTAGCAGCTTTTTACAACTGGATCCAACATCCAAACTGATACCATAGCTCTGTTTTTCTTCACTGAGTTACTGCAGATTGATGACAGATTGAAAAACAGCTTTATATGGAAAGAGTTTCAAAAAGCCTCCTAAACTGTTAGCAATTTTTTTTTTCTCCTTACTGTGGAGATGTTTGGGCTCTGTGTTGCAAGGTAGCATCTTTAACTGGCATCACTCTGCTAGTTTTAGGCCATTTGGTCCTACAGGGAAGCTCTAGCAGCCCTGTTAGCAAGATCCAGAAAGGGACCCCTTGAACACACAACCATGAGCATTCACATCTTCATAGAGTGCCTGTCATTTACATGGAATGAAGATTTAGACACTCAAATCACCTGACAAGAGTCAGACAGGAAAGAAATATATAGTGGGGCAATATCTATGCATTCTTTACCAATACTGTGTAACTGAAAGCAGTCTCATGAAACCCAGCCATTGCACGTGCTTTTGGTGAACCGGAGCCTGTTCCTGCTCTGCCTGCCACGTAGCTTTTTTTTTAACCTCTTTTCCGCTGGATTTGTTCCCATGGCACCTGACAGAGCACTGGCCCTGAGAATTCCCCCCTCCAGGGAGCATTGTCAGTTGCTTAACTTGACAGCTATGAAGCTGATGAGTGTGCAGCTCCTGCCTGGGAGCTGGACCAGAGGAAGAAGAAGGAAGTTACTGTTTCATTTCTTGTGACAAAACAAGAGGTCAGGGAAAATTCCTGTGTGCAAGATGCTGTGCAACCAAAACACTGCTTCTAACCCTAATATCAAGTAAGTACCATATATAATGACATTGCAAGGGGATGTCACTTTCTAGATCTTTATTTGAGAATGTGAGAGGTTTTATCCTCAGTTACTCAAAAGGGAGATTTTGAAGAAAACGGAATCAAAGAATTGGGCATATGCATAGTTAATTTTTAACCACAGATATTTAAAATTGACCACAGGGAACAAGATCTCAATGGATTCAGGTAAGCTCAGAGTTAAAAAATCAGACTGTATCTCAGATCTAATCTCTGTAAGTGGTTAATAGGCTGGTGTTTTCTGACTCTGACCTCATCCCTATGCTGAGCTTTCTGCTTGCTGGTGTAAAGACATTGATGGTCTTTGCAGTCTAACTTCAGAGGTGTGGCTAAGGTTCCAACGGGCTGGCTACTTTTCTTCTTTCTTAGCATTATACGTATCTATGCATATCTCATAGGTTAGTAGTACACTATTTTCATTCATTTTTTTATTCTACCATGAATATGTTTAGTGTAGTTGTTTTAAAGTCAGGTCTTAGAAAAAAATTGTTTCCCTAGAGCTTGTTTCTTTGACGCTCATCTCTTTCTCTGGAGATCAACATGTAATGCTTCCAAATGTGTTAATTAATTCTTAAGCGCTTCACTTTATTTAAACATTCTCATTTTGCATTTCCATGAAAACAACCAGTTTCAATACCAGATAGGCTAAGGCAGAAGTGTCTTCCCAAAGAAGTAGCAGCTCCAGTTCAGTGGTTCTGTTTCATGCTACTAGCACCAAAGAGCAGCTCTAAATCCCCTGAGAGTTGGCAGGGCTCATCACAGAATCATAGAATCATTTAGGTTGGAAAAGACCCTTAAGATCATTGAGTTCAACCATAAACACTACCTACTTGGCATGGTGGTGGCAGGAACAAAGACACTGCGTCTGAACTGAGCTTCCTGTGGGTGCAAACTGCTTCTGCTGCTGTCTGTCATAGGAAAGAAACTAGCTTTGCCTGGTGTCAGGAAAAGCAACTACAATTTAAAAGACAAAGTAAATAAAGTACCTCATCTTATAAGGTCACAAGTCAAGAGCTGTGCAGAAACAAGTTGCACAGACATAACTTCCTGAACTCCTCTGAAACTGGAAATAAAAATAAATAACTTTCTCCACACATATTCTTCCTTCTGCATCTTTCCAGTTGGCCAAAGTCACTCCTTGCTATGCAGTGGTCAGCGAAGCCACTGAAAAAAATACCTTCCTAGGTCTACTTGGTTTGTCTGTCTAACGTGTCTCACTTCCCTGAAAACTCTCACACTTGCTGGTGGGTTGCCTGCAACTCTTCAGATCTGGGATGCATCACTGCACACTGAATTCCCTGGATTTAACACCAAAGTTTGGCCACCAACATTGACAAAAGTGTCTGTGACCCATGTGCAGAAACTCAGAGAAATAAAAGTTTCTGAAGACAAGGAAATAGCTGGTAGAGAAGGAGCTTGATCCTGAAGGGCATGAATGAGGATTATTGTGTACATTTTGACAAGGCAAATGTCATGAACAAAATAAGAAGACATGGACTAACTTATTCTTGCATGATTGCCCCTTCATAGCTCCCTAATGATGCATGACCATGATTATCAGAGGCATATAGAAGGACATACAATTAAGCATTCATCTGCACAAAGAGGATCATGGTTCAACTCATGGTTCCCTAAATGTGCTCATTCACTGCCCCCAACTTGAACTTCTTTTAACCTGCGTGCTGGCCAATAGGCGGGTGGAGGTGAGATTAACTTCTGCTTAGGGCACAGGAATCACTTCATCCACATGTGACCTGAAGTGCCAATCATCATGTCCCCTGGGACATATGATACAAGGAGCTGCTGATTCAGAGAAGACAGGGTGTGCCACCAGCCGCTTTCCAGCCTCGGAACACACTGATTACGCATCAAATTCGCAAGTGAACAAGACCAGTGTAACTCTCATTCTTCAGATGAGCTGGACGTATGCTCATGCACATCCTGAAGTATTCTGCTGAGCAAGAGACTCCAGCATGTGCTTATTCATAAAAGGTATTTTCAGTTATGTGTACCAGAATGATTCAAGATAAATTTAATTTTTAGATCTTTTATCATCCAGCATACACTTTTAGCTGTTTTTTACTGCATAAATCCTATTAAAATCATGCATGATTTTCAAAGTTTGTTTCCATGTACTGGTTCACATAAAAGGGCTTAAAAACTTTTAGACAAAACTACCCCTTTACAGCCAGTCCTCAGCTTGCTCTGTTTCCCCAATAGCACTGATCACTTGACTTGGAAGGCAGGTATAAGAAAGGGGAAAACACTTCCATGCTGAAATACCGCTTTCATTGATGTGAAAACTTGGAAATTAAGCAGAGTGCCAGAAGGTAGGGTAGATTGTAAAATGAAATGCTTTCCAGTACTTTCAAAAATAAATATCTGTTAGATGAAAGCACAAGACAAGAAAAAGGAAAGACCATATGGTTTCAATGCTGTCCATGTGAAAACAATGCCACTCTTAAAAATAGTTAACTGATGATCTTTCTGAATTAGATCAGACATCTTCCTGCCACTGAGGGGAAGAAGACATGATAGTTCGTGCTGCACAGAATGTGTTACAGGAAAAAAAATCCTTGGAAAAAACATCTTATATAAGTAAATAACTTGTTTTACTGGTTCTCACAGCTATTTTTATAGGCATTTCTGTATTTTATTGGTTTCTTGGGAAAGGGAGAAATGAGATAAAAGAACCATAGAAATAGATATTTCATGTTCTAAAACCTGATTTATCACAAGCTATGTAAAAAATCAGATAGATCTTTACAGTTTTCAATATTAGGTTTTCAACAGAACATTTACAAGAAGCTTCTTCTGATTTTCTTTGTGATGTCTAACAAAGAGTTCACAAATCTCTGCTCCCTATCTCTGAGTCTGACATGTTAAAAAATACAGATTGATCTCAGCTTCCTTGCAAATATTCCCAAATGGAAAAGTCAACTAGATTACAGATAGAAAAAAACACTGGAAAAGGTTTCTGGGGCAGCCAGGCAAGATTTTACTACATCAGGATTTTTCAAATTTTAGAAAGTGATGGTGACCTGCTTTTGGGTCATCATTGTGACTTGAACATGATAGTTCTGGATCAGCTGAGTTCCTGTGGATGGTGGGAAGAAAACCCATGCCTGATTTCTCTTAATCCCCTGCAAGGTTGTAGTTGTCTGTAGAAACTGCTCAGCCTTCAGTGGTTAAGGCATTGTCTTGTCTAGGAGTACTGGAATCACTTGCCACCACTAGTTAAGGTCTGCTTTCACTCTTCTACCTTGAGAAAACTGATCTACTGCTAAATCACTCCAGTATAAAATACTGTGTGACCCTAGAAAGCCTTTTCTCATCACCTTGGGAATCACAATCCACAGTATGACAGCCTCTGACCTTGTCAAGCATATTGATATGACCTTCTTGTGTTTTATATTGTGTACAGGATTGTGTCAGAAGTTCGGAGCTCATTTTTTCCAACCACAACCAATGTTTATATGAAGCAGGTGAAACCATTTGTAGATTTTTGATTGGCCCCTGAGGACAGTGCCAGGGCTTGGGCATACCCTGCTGCATGGCTGTGCAGCTTGCAGAGACCCTGCTGCTGCTGGCAGCCTTCTCCGCCCATTTGTTCTCCGATGTCATTCACGTCAGTTTTTTTTCTGTAATGCTGAAGAGCAAATAAAACTACATCTACCAAATGTAAGCACTGAGGTTTTGCTTTGCACAGTTCTCCACCAAACTTTTTGGCTGCCTTCCGTCATTGCAAGGAAAATTCCCAACATTTGGTGTTTAAAAAGATTCCACAGCACTTTTTGGTTGAGAGAGAAGGAAGCAAAAAATCCCCAGACAACCACTCTAAAAGCCTAAAGCCATCAGCGCAGTGTCTGGGACAGGTTTCTGGATTAGATTTTTCCTTGAGAAACCAGGTTTACATGGTATCTATATTAATGTTATTTACAGTATCAACTGGTAACACACATCCATTATCATAGCAGCATGTGCAGCGATGTGCACTGCTGAGAGCATAGAAGTTAAGAGGTCGCAAATTCAACCATAACTCTTAGCTATTTATTGTGTTAGGATCATGCGGTAAGGCTGGGAAGTGGAGAGGAATGTAAAAATTGTGATCTTTATTTCCATATGCAGCTCACTGTTTACCTTGTGCAGATATAGCTATTGTTATTTTTCATTTCTTATGGATTAGTCAATAATCTCCCAAAGGATGGTAAACCATACCAAAATAAACTTAGTACCACAAACTGCACTCCTAATGAGCCAAACATTTACTTTGGTGTTTCCTTATTCAAGTCATTCTTTTGTAACAGGAAGTCCCATGTTTAAAAAGGGAAAATGTTAACTGGAAAAACACAAACTACTTTCTGTTTTGAGAAAGACCTTGAAGGCCTTGTAGAGTAGCAAAAGGATGTGGCTTCAGTTTCTTCCCATATGTGAATATGGGAACTATAAATAGTGAGTAAACTGAAGCACTTAAAAGAAAAAGAAAGAAAAAAAGAAAAGGTATGCAAGAATAGCACATGATCAGGAAATCAAAAGGGACTTTGCATCTCACACACTCAGACCTATCTAGGGGAGCTACCTTGATCACTGAGCAAAGATCAGAGCCAAGATATATAAAAGAAAAGGCTAAATTGCTCTCATGATTACCATAACACATCTTTTTCTCTGAGTTATTTTTACTTATTTCCTGAACGTAAACTCATTACTTTAAAATTGCTTTGTGGAAAACTAAGAGAAGTTTTTCATTAAAAGTCTGAGGTTTTCAACTCATAGAGTCTCTGTGGGTCTTTTATGCTGGCCATAACAGGAAAGTGTCTCCTGATCAAAACATAGCTACAGCAAGAATGACATAATCCCAAAAAACTCATGGGAGGTAAAAACATATACCAAATTTCCGGCCTCTATTGCTTTCTTATACACAGCAGCTAGGTGAGCTCAGTCTGTTCTCAGATTGGGTGAAGCTGAAGATGAAATAAGAAATGTTGGATACTTTTAGAAAGTGACCATTAACTTGGACTCTGAAAAAAATTTTCCACGTCCTCTGTGTATGCAATGTGAAAGTAATACGCCTTGCATTGCTGGGGTTTGCCTGTGTTTTGTTCTTTGCTCATTTTTTACTATTATTTTGAAATGCTCTCCATTTCCTAATGTTGAATACATACAGTTCTGCTTTTTTCATTCCTCCCTCTATCTCTTTAGATATAAAACCAAAACATTATACTTCGGCATCTAAACCCAAAGTCTTTAATAAAGTTCATGAGGATTTAAATAATGCTAACGGCTTGCTTTTTGTTTTAAGTTTCTCTTGTCCTCTAACATGCATGCCTTGTCCGCCATGCTGATTATCTTTGAATTTCTAAAGGGTCCATCATGAAGGGAGCTCTGAGTCAAAGAAGAGCTGCCTTCGATTTTCAGGATTCTATTTGAATGATGATGAGACTTTGAAAGATGGTCATTACAGAAGTTTGCCCTGACAGCTCTTCAGGAAAGGGATTCATATCCATGGCCTCATATTGAAAAGATGGTGCAAATGCTGCCATTAAAAATGTTAATCCTTTCTAGCAGCTGAGTTTATATAAGGAAACAGCTCCTGTGGTTCTCAGGATCCCTTACAGAGCTTACTTTTAGTTGAGGAATGCTGACAGGGAATTTTATTCTGCACTGCAGTGACTCTGCAGCGGAAGACTGTGGTGTCTATTCTACTATGTTCAGAATGTTGGACTTCCTCCTCTTTCTTCTGGAGTGTCTAGATATTGAGGTGAGAAAAGACAAGTTCATTCTAGCTAGTACTCACTCCAAGAAGTCAGCATTTCTTGATGACTTAAGGACAAGCAAGGAAAATTCCAATATGTGAAAAACCTCCCTCACATAGTGCAAAGTCAGTTGGATTTGGGTACATGCAGTTATCTGGCTCCTTTGAAAACCCTGTCTTAAACTCATGGAGTGATCAGCAATGCAAGAATATATAGAAGAAATTAAACAGAGTAGAGATGTAGCCAGCAAATTGGAATACTGAGAGTTTTTTAAGTGCTTCAGTTTACTCAGTGAGAGTAAGAACCAGACTCTCCCTTGGAGGACAGTTGGGCTCTGATTTATGAGTCAGCACAGAACAACTGGTTCATTCCTGTTTAACCAGAATTCCTTACTGATACGGAATTGATCACTTTTTTGGTGTTTATAGGCAACAAAGAGAACACCTGAGTAATGACTGCATTAAATTAAGACATGGTCTAAATGTTATAAGATATTCGTCAATTATCAACCTTGTTTTCACTCTAATGGAGTAGAAGAAAATCTACACTATTATAATAACAGCTATTTGCTCAGTGGGTTTACTTAATGGAATGATGAGAATTAAGAGAGAAAGCCCTGCTGCCTTAGCACAGCAAGAAATAATTCCCATGGCTTGAAAAAGGATCTGAGAGGTTAAGACTGCTAAATATGGCAGTATACTCAAGTAAAAGTTCCTAGAAAATCCTGGAAAATATTATCAGCTGAAAGCACTGATGGCACAATTACTAGTTAAGAATACATACAACCAGATTCTTATAAGCTAACTTCAATGAGAGCACTTGTAGCATGACACAGAAACAAAAACTATGATGTTCTCTTTCTTCTCATCATAATGGCTACTTATCAGCACACACAGTTCTCTTCTATTTTCATGAAACCAACAGCTAAAAATAGTTGTTTATATAATCAGCAGTCAGTAGTTGCGAATATAATTATACAAGTATAAACATAAATATTGTAGTACTTATATTTAAACTCTTAAGGAATCAAGTGCTGTCTGTATTTCTGATGTCTTTTAGTCGTTGTTGAAGCAGATCAGATTGGGCATCATCCTTTAACTTTGCAGTAGGAAAATAGCAGGAGTAACTTAATGAGATTTTTGGTTGCTCAGGTCCCCTATTCCCTCAGTAACTCATATCCACACAGTTTGAACTAGGGATACTTGAAAGCCAAAAAAGATGCCAACAAGGTCCACAGATCAAGCACACACTCACAAGCCTAAATCATCTCTATCACAAACCATGTGAGAGCTGAGCTGTTGACTCCCTTCATGGCAACGAAAGGGATTATTTGGCCAGAACACCTTGGCGGCTCCTGTTACAGATAGGCACAACGAACAGAGCTGTCATCACTCAGTCAAAAAAGTACTCCTCAGGAACTGCACAGAAGCTGAAATTTTACATTAAAAACTAGATGCAAATGTCCAGCAATGTATATGAACCCAAGAATTCATTTCATTATTTGCCTGCAAAACCCAAGATGACCTAATTCTTCCCCCGCAATCCTTACAGTGCACACAAATGTAACTAATAAGCTAGTATAGGCAGAAAGCACTCTGTAGCGTACAAGAAAGAATCCCATAGAAGCAGATTAGCAGCTGTTCTAGAAAACCAAACAAGCTTCTAAATTAAATGCAGCTTCACTTTGATGCTGGTGAATAAAGAGCTTTTGGTGCCCTTGAGATGAGGTTCTCTAAACAGAGGTTCCCATTGTTACATTCCTGTACTGAGCTGTAATGACATGGGTTTACTTTCTGTTTGATAAAGTTACGTGCTTTAAGTCTGACAACATCCATGATACCTTGCTGCCTATCAGCACTTTGGACATAGCTCTGTTTTTCACTAGAAAACAGTGCTGATACATTATTAATTTAGGAATAAAATTGCAGGTTATCACAAGGTAATTTAGAAGATGCTTTCAAACACTGAGTTTTGCAATCCAAAATTGAGATTTTGTAACAGTTATTAATCTGTTTAAACATTAAACATCATTTGCACAGTGCCACTATTGTGCAGTCAGTCACAAGGCAATCTAAATAATATATAAATGAAAATTCTTTTTTTTTTTTCCTGCTAGGAGTATCTCATTATTATTATTCTTACTACTGTCCTCTAATTTGTAGACCAAGAAACCAGCAATTTTATGTAATGAACATTAGCTAGCAACGAAGGTTTTCTATGCAGGAATGTGAAGGAATGACTGACAGGGAATTTCATAATGGAATAATCATCTGTTGGATAGTCCATTCAAAATATTTTTCAAATTATTAATAGTCCTCAACTGAGCCCTCTTATGGCAGATTTTCAGTGGTGTCAAAGCTGTTATCCTTAGCTGATAGAAGACATCACATATAAAACAGTGACTTCAATGAGGCTGTAAAAAGAAGAGGAGAAAAACTTGAAAAAATATTTAGGAACTTGATTTTTACTTATCTGTTTTTTAAATTGTGTGTTCTTCATGACCTACATGAATGCAACTTTGCTGAACATGCTAGTTTCTTGGATTTAGATTGCTAATTTGGTGGATTAACTAAATCACATCTGGACATGCCTCACTCATGTATTAGCCATGCAGAGCACCTAAGGCAACTCAAATCCTAATTTAAGCACTTCCTGTGAAAGCCAGATGCAGCGTGGGATTGATCTATGCCTCTGTTCATGGTGAGGTGGGTCTTCCAGGTGAAGCACAGCTAGATAAAACTGTGTATGATGTAACTGTGCTGCTGCTGCTTGACAACAGGGAGCCCCTGCCTCCCCACTCAACTTCATGGTGTTCATCCATAGAACAAAGAAAAAGAAACCATGGCAAGGTTCCCACTGATCCCAGTTAACAGAAGCATCCAGCAAGATTTAGTTTCCCTTCCAGCAGCAAATACAACTTTTGCAATACCTCAAAGACAACAATGCAGAAAAAGAAATGCAGGCCCATGTAAATTAGCAACAGTACTGACTGTTGTCTTCCCCAGGTCACCATTTTGTCAACCTCTACAAGCCCAGTTTTCCTGCCAGATGAGTATCTCTACCACAGCAAATTGGTTGTGTCACTTGGTGGACTGAGTAATAGCTGCTCAACTCTCTGCAAATGTAGTCATCATATTTGCAGGTTTTGTTATGCACTTTTTTTATAGAAAGTGCTGAAAATACAGAAATCCGGTCACTTGAAAGTTCAGCATGTCTTGTCTTCTCTCAAAGCACTTACCTTGTTAAACTAATGGTCTATCAGTGGTCATTAAATGAAGCCTTCATTATGCTATCTATCATCTCTACAGATTGCTTCAAATAAACACAAGGCTCCACCTTTCTGAAATCTGCCGTCTATATTTTTGTTCTTGGCAAAATTGGACACTTCTTCAGTTATCTATTAAGCAAAGTTCCAGATGTGTTTGCTGGCACTTAAAAACTCATAAGTAGAAAGTGTTTTGCTCATAATAATGTTTACATGATTAGATACATTTTTAATTAAAAGTAGCAGAAGACATTAGATCATAGAAATGAAATAAGCGTCTCATTGACTGATTTATTGGAAGGATTTAACAAGAACATTTTAATGGTGATAGCAGCCGCTTCCTGTTTAATGTATGTTTTCAGAGATATTTAGCTGTAAATATTTCAGAGCTATCTCAAGTATAATATTAAGTTGTTATGAAAGATCTGTACAGAAATAATCAGAAATACCATAACTGACTGACTTACAAGTGAGTCTTTTCCCCCTTTGAATATAGGTTGGGAATTTTTAAAAAAGGTTCACTTTATTAAATGTTAAACATAAATTGGAATATGCAAAGATTGAATGAATTTAAAAAACCCTGAAGCAATGTTGTTATAAAGAAACATAATAAACAGAATAACAGCCTTAAGAGATTACATATGATTTAAAGTTAGCTGCAGCTGCCATGTCATCATAATTTTTAAGGTAAAGACATATTTGAAGTGATAAGTTACCACATTCCAAGAAGAAAGCTTTTCAGTAAATACCGAGAATAAATCACTACTTCACAACTGATTTTCATTTTATTTGTAAATAAATAAAATTTCATTTTATTTGTCTTTGTGATATAGTTCCTGCCAACTAAAGAAATAGCTGCTTTAACCTCATGAGCACTGAATCCTTCAACAATTACAAGTGGTTGTCCCCACGTGCCATGTAACTTCATCAGGTTTATTGCAGTTTACTTTGTTTAACCTGCCCCACATCGTCTTATTCTGATGACTGGTATTAAAAAAAAGATCTTCCTCATTGATTTTGAATCACAAACATCTGAATCTGGCATAAGGTGTTTTATCACATTTCTTAGCAGACCCTATAAAGCAATGAAAATCTTAATGCCAAATGGTTCCGTAACCAGCAGGAACATTGTACAGGCAGCGGATGAAACCACTTGGGCATTACTCATGCTTGTATTACCAGGGCTGTTTATCTCTTTGCAAGCATTCATTACTGCAGTGATTCAAAAATAAAACCAACTTCACAGCCTTCTTTCAATTTAAAAGAGATTAAATAACTATCTGTATGAGGAACATACCCTAGCTCCATAGCTATATGTGCACACAAAACCAATTTAAAGGCAATAGAGCAAGCTGGCAGTGGTATGATATAATAGCTCCTCATTTTATAATACTACCCAGAAGTCTCGCTCAAGCAGACTAAAAATTCCTCAGTGGTTGTCAAGTATTTGAGCTTACCTGAAATAGGAGAAATTTTGATTCAATATCTGCAGCAGAGACTGCAGACAAGATGGAATAGTTCAGGGTGCCTGACAGCTCTATCCTGAGCCAATTCTTTTGACATTTCTACAGTTCCAGTGTGGACCTGACAAATTAATACCCGAGGCAGGCTGTAACTTTGAAGTTAAATGCGCAATTATTCCAGTTGAATGTAAAATGTTTTCATAACATGAAGTGCCTGTGAGGCAGCAATTCATTTACAAGATTACAAGATAGAAAGTTTAACATCAGTCATTCAAATGGCACTTTAATCTTTTCCCATCCCAAACAGAAATACTTGCAGGGCCTCCTGGAAAGCAGTAATATGTCCATCCTCAAATACTTTCCATTTTTATGATTAGAATATCTGATTCTTCTACATGATTAGGAATCCCTTGTGACAATTTCCCCAGTGCTCATGAAGAGAACAAATCTCTGTTTTAGAGGGTGTGTAGGATAAATGAAATTAATGTCATTTGCAGGAAGAGGAGTACATGTGAATGATACATGAAATGGATAGAGCTGGTCTCCTGTGCACAGAACCCTGCTCTGCATGTAACGTTAGATTTACACATTCACAGACAACAAAAGAGCCCAACAAATACTGACATCTCTCAACAAATAGAGCAGCTCCCAAAAGAAACCTAATGATTGAGGTTGAGATTTTGTAGCAGGAATTTTTGGCACAAATGGGAAGCTGATCACCTGGGGTTTTTACAACTTAGTGCCTGGATGTTTGCATACACACTGCATATAACTCCATTTCGATATAAGAAACCATGAGCAGAGAGATAACCCATTGATCGCACACATGGTAAGCAGACCAAAGCCAAGAACTCTGTCATTCTGGTAAAGCCTGAAATCTTTTCCTCAAAAGAAATGGATGGAGACAGATTCTGCTAAGAGAGGTCATTTGCTTCATTGGCAGCCAGGACTACCTTATTCTCCATCACTGTTTTCATGGCAGCATCTCTAAGTGGATGTTTCTGATTGTTTGGGGTTTGTTAAATTTAGGCATTCAGTAAAAATGAATTTGTTGTACTGTTCTGCACATACTGAGGCTCTCTTGCAAAATAATCTTCTATACCTTTATTTCTTTGCACAATATGAAATAAAGTTCTGACCCATTGAAATGAGAAGGAAATTCCCAATAAATACAGAATTTCACTAATAGTGCTAAAAACTGTGAAAGATATCTCGGAGAAGAACAGGAATAGATAAAAAGAATAAATAAAAATGAAGCAAAAGCTTTTCTGTTTCCTAGTGTCAACAACAGTGTAGTTTTGTGAGTAAGTTTGGGATTAATAGATTTTAATTCAAATTCCCCAAGAGCCTTGTGTATAAATTCTCTCACGTGTGCGTGTGTGGGTTATGAATTACACTATAATTTTATTTATTAACTAGCTGTTTATTTATTACCTTGCTGTTCTAATTTTGAAGTGACAAGGAACGGCAACCCATGAAATTGGTTCACAAACTGCATGTGTATCACAGCTTCATGGCCACAGATTTGTTCTTCAGTTGAGCAATGTTTAGTACTGCCTGAAAACTCCCTGTGAGCCTCCTGGCTGCTGGCACCAGAGCCCTTCCCCTGTTTGCCTGCTGAAAAATGAGGGGACAGGGAAACCTCCACATCAGCAACCAGACTCAACAATAGTGTCAGATGTGAAGCTCTCATTAACAGAGTGAGATCCTGGCCCTGAGGAAAACAATGACCCCAAACAGATAAGTCCCCCTGGGACAGGTTTGTAGTGCAAGTATGCTGCTAACCATGCTAGCATTAATGTGCGTCTAGGGAACTGAAAGCCTATCCTTAGGACAGTATAGCCAAAATGTAGACAGTATAGTATAGCGAGGTAGTAAGCTGCATCTTAAAATATATTTGAATTAATTGCTAATTTGAATTAATATAAATCAGTTCATATTCTATTGCCAGTTATGTTAAGGCACTGTCCTGAAGATGGTTGGTTATATATAGCAAATCAGAGTGGCCTTAAATTTCTGCTTTGTGTGAATATGTCATGATCAGTCCTACAGCATAGTCTTAGGGCAATCTCTCCTCTTGCATTTAGTGTTACAGAGTTATTTTTTCACTTTCCTATTTATGAAACAGAAGAAAGTAATATTGAAGCAGATGGTCATGGCAGAACACTGATTTCAAATAGGAGGGTGTGAGTCAACCTGTACCGAAATGCAGACAGGCCAGATTAGGAAAGAACAGTGACCTTCTGATCAGGAATCCAAAACTCACATGAAAGGGGAGCCTGTGAATGTTTGTGGATAATTCTGACAAAGTGGGAACAGGTGAGATAGCCACTGAGAGCCCGAGTGGGCAGCGCTACCCGAACGGAAGGAAACAGCCCATTTTTGTGGTGCAGGAGAGAGGCTGCATCATTAACCCAGTTCCACTTCTGCTATACCTCACAAGGACGTGCACACATAAATCATGCCACTTTATAAGAACAATTATTACACCACCTGAAATGTTGAATGCATTAAATATTTAATTAAAGTTCAAAAATCCATGGTTTTTTCCTTTCAGAAGAAATACATAAATGCAGATAAGGGCGGCAACTTGAGGATGAGTCTAGAATTAAGCAGTGAATGTTCCTTACCTTCCAGAGGTGTTTCCATATGTGTGGCAAGCCAGAGAAATGTAGAACAAAACTGCACATACTGTATGTTCCCTCTGTAAAGGTCTTGTAATGGAGTCTGGATCTCAACACATGCAAGATATTTTTCTTACACATTTGTTATATGTTCAGTTTTCTGCATACTACAGTCTCAGTTTCAAAGATAATTGGCCAGGTCAGTTCAGACGCTCTGGGGAAAATGCTTTAAAATGAAGCAGTTAAAAATTATTAGAAATCAGACTTTAAAAAGCAATCTTCTGCGTTCAACTTTGTTCATGTATTCAGGGAGTTAAAAGCAGAAAGAACCATCATGACACTGCTGTCTCATGACCTGCTAAACACCTGCTAACCCAATGTTTTGGGAATTACTAAAATGTGGCTTGCATTTAACTAGAGCCTATCCTACTGGATATCATTGATTCTTTATTTGAAGGAACTGTGTAACTATAAATACATGACCTCCAAAAGCAACTCATTCTAGCGGTTCATCTAATAACATCTAATGTTCATGTAGCATGCCTCATTTACATTTGTCTGGCTTCAGCTTCCAGGCACTGGTTCTTGTTATGGCTTTTTCCACTACGTTAAAGAATCTGCAATATGTATTTCTTCTTTTTGTGTGCTGACTATTTGTGCATGGTAGTCAAATCCCCTCTTCTCAGTGAGCAGACTGAATTCTTTGCCTCTCTCATTCAAAAAATTTTTCTTTTTTTTTCTTCGACATCCATTTGTGTGGCTTTATTTGCACTTTCAATACCCTTTTAAAATGTGGATACTGGAATGGAATGAATTGTTTCCATATCATCCTTGTCAATGAGACATTTGGCGTTAAAATTATTTCTTTCTCATTTCTGCCCTACACACATGTATTTAGTGACAGCATAAGGGTTTATTTAGGCAGAGCATAAGGGTTTGTTAGTTGTCCACTTTGACCCTAATTCTTCTTGAAAGTGACCGCTTTCAAAGATACAGAGCCTTATGCTGGGCATGTGGGTTGCCCTCATTGTTCCTAGATGCATTGTGTATTTAGCTGTATCTGAATATGCTTTGCTTCAACTAGCCCAGCCTGGCTTTGCTGAGACTCACCACTCTGCCCATCTTTGGGTCATCTCTATATTTTATTCTTTATGCATACTTTCCAGTTTGTTGTTGTCAATACTCAGTACTGGTAGAAATGCTTGCAAATCCATGTAAACCCTGTGTAAAACCTCCTGATGAAGTCCCAACTGAAAAGTTAATGCCACACTGGATCAATAAATCACATATTAGATGGTTTCATTAGACAAATCTAAACAAATAGCTGCCAATAGGAACAGTATGCCAAATGTCTGACTGAAGCTTGTAACATTTATGTAGTTACTTTTACCAACCACATTTTAAGGTGTTTCAGGGACTGAAATCAGGCTCTTGAAGTAATGGGACAACATCAAAAATACCCAGAAGGCTGAAGACCTCTGCCTGAGTATAGTAGTGCTCCTTCCTGCTCCTGGCTCTGTGATTCCAACATTTCACTCTTCAAGCTGCTGTGAAATTAGTGGGTGACGATAACTGAAAAGATTCCCTGTGTAAATGATGAAAAAAAAGCCACCTGCAAAGGTTAGCTATTAGACCAGAGAAGATAGAAGAGCTGAGCATCCTTCGGTAGGAGATAGCATGACTAACTCGCGTGTTTGCTAACACTTACTGAGTGTAATCAGCATCGGTAAATGTCTGAGTGGATTTAAATGATAAGCCTTGGTCAAATATAGCGAGTGAAAAGAAAAAGAATGGGAAGCTCAGCAGAGATCTGCAAACTGTTGCGCTCACCCCAGAGTCACCTCTCTTGCTAGCTATAGTGTCTGACTCCCTTTCAGTGAAAGCAGGGCCTGAAGGGCACGGTCTATGACCAAGTGCAGACCCGTATGAATACTGTGTCTGGGAACTTTTTCTGTGGGGCTTCATCTTGGTTAATTGGTCAGTTTATTCCTCTAGTGGTGCTGGCTGAGCAGTTTTTGGAAATCAGCATCTGCAAGCCGCATGAGACAAACACAACCTAGGTACCGCGGTCCATTCCCTGCAGCAGTGTCTCTTAGGTAGCCCGGCAGATACTTGAGATGCGTCTCAACAGGATGAAGCTGCATGACAAGAAGATGGAAGGTCACTGCATTCCAACTGGGCACCACTGTTGAAAGGTGGTAGTCTCAGTCTCCCCTCTCCAAAACCTTTTCCTGCAAATTCCCATCTACTTACATTCATTATTTACATGGTATGAGACACAAATGTGTCGCATTACGTAATTTACAGCTGTGAGACACTTCTGAACTGCCATGAGATGCTTCAGCTCACTAATCCAGCACAGAGCTAAACTTGCAAAAAGACAAAGTGGACAGTTTTCTGCTGTACTTGTGCAAGTGGCTTGTAGAAGGATGTTATAGAATCATAGAATCATTATGGTTGGAAAGGACCACCAGCATCATCAAGTCCAACCTTCATCCTAACATCTCTCTAGCCACTAGACCATAGCCTCAAGTGCTACATCTACTCCTTTTTTAAACACCTCCAGGGATGGTGACTCCATCACCTCCCTGGGCAGTCTGTTCCAGTGCCCAACCACTCTCTCAGTAAAGAATTTCTTCCTAATATCTAATCTAAACCTCCCCTGCTGTTGTGAGTGTTGGGGGATGTGCAGAGCTGAGAGGCAGGAGCAGAGGCAGAGAAAGAGAGCAACAGGGTAGGATGGGCTGGAGTGGGACCTCCCTCAATGGCCTGTGGTTATCAGAAGTACCCCACGCTCTCGGGCTGCACTCCTGCATCCTCCAGAGCCAGAATGAGCAATGCAGCTCCTGCCCACCAGCCACCTCAGAGAAGTGGGCAGCTAAACACCTGCTTGGAAAGACCTCTTTCCCAGGAGTTATTTAGACAAGCTAGTTTCAAAATGCTTGTGTCTAACATTTCCTTTAGCTTTAAAATGTCTATATCCACCTGTTGCCTAATACAGAACAGAAAGATTCGTCAAGCTCTGCCTTTCCTGACTCATTATTAGTAGGTTTTCCTGTCTGCTTTGAGTAACAGTGCAAGAGAGCTCCTAGGATTATTCTTGTTTCTGTTACTTCTAATATTTTCCAGCTTGCTAGTTTTCTAGCTTCTTGTATCATGTTTTCACCCTACATAATTTTTCTTAATTGCCTCTTTTAAAACACATTTTAAAATCTTCCAATAAAACAAATGCTGTCTTTTCTTCTTCTTGAATAAACGTTTCACCTTTTTCTCATTTTCCTCAGATATAAGACAGTAAATACACATGTGCTCAGAGACGTCAAGGTACCTTGGCTCAGGATATGCAGGGAACACAATGTGATCATTCATTCACATATTCTTCTGAAAATTTAAGTTCTAGCCACAAATAGTAAAAGACTGGCATTAAAATGTCTTTTAAAATAAATAGGTACACCCCATAAACATTCACATTTGAGTGAAGATATAGCTTTCTAAGTTGATCAAGTAATAAAACCTCTTAAAGACAGTGTTTATTTAACAGAAATCAAGTGGCATTGCCTGCTGTATATCCACAATAGCTAAATCACCCAGCGCAGGGCTTTTACTCTGCACTAGAAACCATGTTTGTAGTGTACAGATCAAGTAAACCCCAATAGCTGGATACCAACTCAATCAGTGTTACTCTTTAGCCAGGAATTTCCCAAGGCTATTCTCCTCTGTATTAAACTTCCAGCCTTTGGAGTTTCAATTTAAGAAGGAGATGAAGGTGCATTAATTGTGAGATTAGACAGGACATTAATGACCTTATACATGGACATAAAAGCCATGACTCATAATTTAGAAGGGTTAATTGTGTGATTTACTAGGCTTTTTTTAGAGTTTTGGTTTAGTTTAGGCTTTTGTTGCTTTAATTTGCAAAAATTCATGTTCTGACAATTACTGATATCATGTGGGTGGAGAACAAGACCCTGATTCTCCATTTCCCACAGAAAAACTACAGAGATTAAAAGACGTCCATGAAGGAAAACCAATGCCCTATCTCCTAGGGTTGTTTTCAATTGACACCCACTTAAATTTTCTTCAGGCTGCCAGAGAGCAAATAAACATTAAAAATTGGGGGTTTTCCTTTTGTTCTCTGTAAATAAAGGAGCATCCATAGACACTTGAGTTGAAACACTGACTATTCATTCTGTAATAGCTTCTTTATAGCCCACTGTGGATGATTAGGTTGTAATTATAGTCTTTTTAAGGCTACATTGTCTGCATGATAAACTAGCAATTACCTGATTAGAAAAATTAGTATAGAATAGACCACAAGTCTGGTCAGCTGCGCAATTATGGAACCAGAACTCATTCTGATCCTAATAAAAAATTATCTAAAAGCAGTGCTTTCTGCATGTGCAAAACATAAGTTTAAAACCTAGCTATCTCTGTTTCCTTTGATAATATAAACAGTAGCAGATGTTAGTTTGGACTGCAAATGGTTTGCTTATGTTGTCCATTCAAATTTTGTCCGTTCTAATTTTACACTAAGTAAATCTGTGTTACCTGTTGATGACATCATGAAATGCCACTTTTAACCCAACTCATTTGGACAGACAGAAGTGTATCCAGATTTTGTAGATGACTTATTGCTTTCTGAGATTGGAGTAATCTTCCCAGAAGGAGTCACACTCTATATTAAAGAGAACCTTGAATGTAAGGAAGTCAACTATGGTAACTGTAGCACGGTGAGCTGTAGGCAATCCAAGAGACTCCTAGAGTGCCTAGATGACAACTTCTTAAGGCAAGAAATAGCCCTACCCGTGGGGATGCGATGTTGAACCTGATGGTCACAAATGCAAGTGAACTCATCACAGATATCAAGATTGGAGGCAGCCTGGGCTGCAGTGATCATGCACTAGTGTAGTTCACTGTCCTAAGGGGCATGACGCAGATGAAAAGCAAAGTCAGGACCCTAAATTTTAGGAAAGCAAACCTCCCGCTCTTCAAGGAGTTAGTCAGTAGGACTCCCTGGGAAACAGTCCTCAGGGACAAGGGAGCAGAGCAGAGCTGGCAGATCTTTAAGGTTCCGTTCCATAGAGCGCAAGAGCTCTCAATCCCCACATGTAAGAAATTGGGCAAGGAAGGAAAGAGACCAGCATGGCTGAGTCGAGACCTGCTGGTCAAAACAAAAGGCAAAATGGAACTGCACAGACAGTGGAAGCAGGGACAGATATCCTGGGAAGAGTACAGGGATGTTGCCCAGTTGTGTAGGGCTAAGATCCGTAAGGCCAAGATGCAGCTGGAGCTGAACTTGGCAAGGGATGCAAAAAAACCAAAAAGGGCTTCTAGAGATATGTCAACCAGAAAAGAAAGGTCAAAGAAAGTGTCCCCCCCTTGATGAGCAGCAATGGTGAGCTAGTAACCACAGAGGAGGAGAAGGCTGAGGTCCTCAACAACCTTTTTGCCTCAGTTTTTACTGGCAATCTATCTCCACACAGCTCTCAAGTTGATGGCCGAGACAGGGACCAGGGAGACAAAGTCCCTCCCACCGTAAATGAGGACAAGGTTTTTGACTATCTGAGGAACCATAACACACACGAGTCCATGGGACCTGATGAGATGCATCCCACAGTCCTGAGGGAATTGGCTGATGCAGTTGCCAGGCCACTCTCCATAATACTTGAAAAGTCACAGCAGTCAGGTGAAGTCCCTAGTGACTGGAAGAAAGGAAACATCACACCCATTTTTAAGAAGGGTAGAAAGGATAACCCCAGGAACGACCTATCTGTCAGCCTCACCTCTGTGCCTGGGAAGATCACAGAACAGATCCTCCTAGAAGCTCTGCTAAGGCACATGGAGGACAGGGAGGTGATCTAAGAGAGTCAGCATGGCTTTACTAGGGGCAAGTCCTGCCTGACCAACCTAGTGGCTTTCTACAATGTAGTGACTGCATCAGTGGACAAGGGAAGACTGGAGAAATGGATAGACCTTGGCTCAGTGCCTTAAACACATGAACCTCCTCCATCACATGCAAAGTTTTGAGGTTCAAGTAACCTGAGGAATATTCTGCAAAAGTGAAGATGTTATAAACCACTTAGAACAAACCTGGAAAAAGTATTACAGCAAAAAAAAAAAAAAGAAGAAAGCCAACAAGTTTCACTCAACTTTCCTGAAAAACTAAACTCACCAGAGAAGTGCAGAAAGAATCTGAATCACCTTTTGGGTCCAAAGGGAGCTTAACTGTGTCTCTATTCTTCAGTGTCTCTTCAGTCAAGGATTTGTTGGACGTGCAATCACTAGAGGCATGTGATTGTAACCTGCAGTAAAGCCTTCAGGACAGGAAAGTTAGAAAGCTGGAAGCTGGAAATAAGATCAGAACTTTTTAGTGTGGGGAAACATTTAGGTAAAGTATTTTAAGTACCATAAAGGGGGAAAATAATCAACTGGGCTGTAGTAACTGGGGAACGACAGGAATGAGTGACCCAAAATTGGAACCAGGGTAAAATGTCTTAAAGGAAACATGAAAGCAAGGCCATACACATAGAAAGTGGAAAGGGGCAACTCGAGTTAAGATACGCTGGTTTAGGGTCTAATATCTGTAGCATTAAACCTAAAGTAGCCTGGGGCCTCTCTGGAGAGCCTGGCAGGGGAACAGCGGCATGACCTAGACACTAGCATGCTCTGAAGAGGGTGCAGGCTCCTGGGGAATATCTCTATTTCAGTGAAAGCGAGGCAGCTGCACTTCTGTTCAGACTGTGTACCTGTGGTCTCCCCTTGATGAAGGAGCTGGGGATATCTAGTGCTGGTGGTGCTGGAAGCAACAGGGAAAAGTGGCTGGGCATGGGCAGCCAGGGCAGGAGTACCACAGCTTCTTCCTAAGCACGTGTCCAATATAGCTGTGGTGGAATCACCAAATTTTACTGTTGAAAAAGTTTCTGTGCAAATGCACTTTACTACAACAGAGATAATCTCTGTCTTTTTTTTTTTTTTACTTTTAAATTAGAAGAGTAAGCAACATCTGGGGAAGCAGTAATTGGAAACAGGAATCATCCAATGCTTCTGAATCATTTATCTGCATCTGTGATGGTGACTATCTGTGATAGTGATGGTCAACAGCTCAATGTCCAGATGGAGGAAGGTGACGGGTGGTGTCCCCCATGGGTCTGTGCTGGGACCAGTGTTGTTTAATATCTTCATTAATGATATTGACAGTGACATTGAGGGCACCCTCAGCAAGTCTGCAGATGATACCAAGCTGGGGGGGGCAGTTGATATGCCTGAGGGGCGGGATGCCATCCAGAGGGACCTGGACAGGCTGGAAAGGTGGGCCCAGATGAACCTGATGAGGTTCAACAAGGCCAAGTGCAGGGTCCTGCACCTGGGCCAGGGCAACCAGCACTATCAGT
>VZZY01006221.1:54271-81951 GCA_013400335.1 Eurystomus gularis | reverse complement strand
CCTCACCTGGAGTATTGCATCCAGTTCTGGAGCCCCCAGCACAAGAAAGATGTGGACATATTGGAGCGTGTCCAGAGGAGAGCCACCAAAATGATCAGGGGAATGGAGCATCTCTCATATGAAGACAGGCTGAGGGAGTTGGGGCTGTTCAGCCTGGAGAAGAGAAGGCTCCGGGGGACCTTATACTGACCTTCCAGTACCTGAAGGGGGCCTACAGGAAGGCAGGGGAAGGTCTGTTCACAAGGGTTTGTAGTGATAGGATAAGGAGTAATGGTTTTAAGCTAGGAAAAGATAGCTTTAGGTTGGATATTAGAAAAAAGTTCTTTAACATGAGGGTCATAGAGCACTGGTAGGGGCTGCCCCAAGAGGTGGTGGAGGCCCCATCCCTGGAGTCATTCAAGGTCAGGCTCGATGAGGCTCTGAGTAACCTGACCTAGGTAGATGTCCCTACTTGTGTAGAGAGGTTGGAGTAGATGACCTCTGGAGGTCCCTTCCAGCCTGAAACATTCTATGATTCTATGATTCTATCTGAGCTGATCTTACTTAGACACTGCAGCACTGTTAGCAACCCACTTTTGTGAAGTCTCAGGTCACTGAGTATTACACAAAAGTGAACACAGTATCCAAAAGGTAGTGTATGTAAAGATTTGGAAGGGATGTTCCTGTAATTCCCACTTCCCTCTCTCCTCGTGAACCATAATAACAACAAAATAATTGTATAATCCAACAGAGTTTTAAAAAAACTTTTGTCACAGACATTTTAGCAACATATGTATGAGAAACTGGTGTTTACATGTACATTTTTGTAAACCAAAATCATACCAGCTTCAGCATCAATGAAAATATATGATCCTTCATCTTGGGATTTGCCTGTGTCCTGGGAAGTGCCCCTAGAAGCGTTCTGCAGTAAAACAATTTTTGGCCTGGATCTCGAACTGTATTTGATGGCGATGTTTCCCATTTGTGATAGAAACAGGCTACTCTCCTACCATACACATTTGTGAGTTCATGAACTATCAGAGGAAGTTTTCATATTGCAAACATCTGGTTTTTCCCCATTCAGCTGCACAACTACAGCTGGGAAAGACATGAACTGAGTTGTTAGTCATTTCTGAAATAAAAATAGATATGGTCTATTTTTGGCTATGAGCCCGAGACCATCATTTAAGGTTTTTTTATCCCACTATATTGCATTACATTAACTTACCTGATTACAGGATCCTTAATTAAGAAAGCATTTGGAAAGAATAGCAGCAGCAGCACAGTCTTTTCTGACAAATTAGAATGCCTTTTTAATGGGCTATCTTCCAAAGGCATATAGCTTTTGCAGCACTACTCTTCAGTTGTTGACTAACCAACACATCACAGACAACATGCATGGATTCGAACAGCTGAAAAACTGGCACAGTGGTTAATTTTTTTCCTGAAAGCACTGATTTCTGGAAATCATTTCATGTAACGACAGCAATTCAGATGTGGCCTGTGGTCTCTCCTATAGATTTAGCACTTAGCAGCACAATAATTTACAAGGAAAAATATCTACGAATTACGTAATATGAGTAATTTTGGTTGGGAGCTATTTTCAACACGGTGAATAGAATTGGTTCATGCATTCTTATGAGGAAATAGTAGTATCAGGCAAGTTGATCCAGTAGAGACACACATGGGAAGAGTGCTTTCCAACCCATCCACCTCTGCTGCATTACTGCTTCCCTGTCTGGGAGATCTGGGGATCTCCCAAGTGAAAAGGGTATGAGCCAGGAGTGGGATCAAGGAGAATGACACTATTTTCCCTATGAAACCAGCAGAAAATTCTGAGCAAGGTTAACCCAGCCTAACATTTGTCAACTTTCCCGTAAAAACTTTCAAATAGAGATGATTGCTGGAGTCTTGCTCTGGGCTAACCTGACCATGGCAGCCTGGCTCTGAGTGACTGTAAGGGTCTTCTCCAAAGAATGCTGTATGCCTCACCGGTTTTCAGGTGAAACCTCCCTCCTTTTGCTGAGAAAATCTTCCCACTCACAACGCCATGTGAGGAGGCATGTCAAAGATACGGAAGGACCCTCAGAACTCTCCCACTTTGTAGTTATCACCTGAACCCTTTGCTAAGTAAAGAGAAGCAATTTGGCTAAATGGTAAACATGAAGTTGTATGTTTGTTTCTATAACCCACAGCATGAAGACTCATCAGTGAGAGGCACTAGGCTAGAGGAGGGTGCCAGCTGAATCGTTGCTGAGAGCCCTGTGGTGTTCCTACATTAGGCAGAGAGTAAGTAAGAACTATCCAGGACATCACAGCAAAAATACAACTTTTGCAAATTAACCAATACTCATCTTGCTTGAAAGACAGCAACAGTACAGACTGTCAACACTACAGACTATCTCAGTAGCCTTTTGGAGTCAACAAGGATCAATATCCAAAGGTGTTAAAATCCAAATTAACTAAAAATTGTTTTTCATTAATTTGATTTTCAAAGCCATTGACAGGGCTGATCCTTAGATTACAAGGAAAACCAGAATTAATTTTCAGAAACATAACTGCCTTTGACTTAGTAGTACTCAAGTTTCTAAACTACTTCCCAGTTAATAGTTTTCCAACGTTATGTTCTGTACTCCTTTTCATTCTCAATAATCCTGTAACTAAATCTAGGCAATTAGCAAACCAAATTTAAGTGATTGCAGGTGACTTAGGTGTTGCTTTGTTCAGTGTTCTGCTTACCCACCACTGCTGACTCTGGTGGCATGAATATTTTTACAAAGATTTACAATGACCAGTGTGCTCTCCAATCTGAATTAACATCTTTAAGCAAGTCCCTAAGACATCTCATGAGGTGCCATGACAGCAAGCACTGGCAATAGCCCTGTAAACACAATTTGACAAAAAGATATCATATACTGATACACCAACAATTCCAATCAGTCTCAGTGTTTAGACAAGATCAGATAATGACCAAAAAAAGGGCTGCTTGAAAATGAACCTCAAAAAGAGAGATGATGCCAATCTGTGAAGGAAATGAAATACTTGAAGAATTTGCAGACATGGTGCAGTCCTCTCCTTTCATGGTACCTGTGTATGAGTAAGTGGTTAAAGCCACCATTGTAGAAGTCATTCAAGTAGAACTTTCTGCTGTCTCTGACTGATGGAGGAACGTGTGCCGCGCTGATAGTGAGCTCATCTTGGATATGTGTCTTCTCTAGCAGCATGGAAACTAGCAACACATCTGGCCATGAAACTGAGTCTTTAGGAAACATTGATGAAGAGCAGAGGAGTGGGGTCCCCTAACCACTCATCTCCCAGTGAGCCTGTCCCCTTCCCTCCACTTTCTCTTCCTCTCTATAAAACTCAGGAAGGGGTTTGAGGATGACAGCAGAAATCCCCACCATGGGGCGAAAGTTCACCTGTGCAGAAGACAGGTGCTCTGGAGTGATCCCAGATTAAAGAACAAATCTGCACCAGAAAGAACAGCCACCGCAGACATCCTTGCCTCCTCTCAAGTGACAGGTGCAGCTCTGTGACCTGTCTCCTCTCATACAGATGCAGTAGGACAAGCCTATTTTATTTAAAAATAAATAAAAAAACCAAAACCTCGCAAGTACTAATTTTTTCTATTAGGGAAAGAACGAAAAAAAATTAACAGCATGTGGTAGATACTAGTCAGGTTACTTAGCGCGCTACTTACTCTGACTTTTCTGTACACTGCAGTGGCAGGCAGCAGCATTAAAACTTGTACAATCTGTTTAGAAAATTCACCTTAAAAAAGAAAGTGGGAATGAGGCATTTTTTCTTTACTGTTTTCCCATAAGCGAGTTAAACACTGTTTCTATTTACAAAGTGTGCAAATAAAACACAGAGTGTGTGAGAAGTCATCACAGGAGTGAAATCGGAATGTGGACCAAGCTGAGAGCATAGCAATCATTTCTACCCACTGGCAAGGATGAGCTGTCCTCCCTCCTCCTAATCTTCCTCCTTCTGCTCTCCCTATGCCACTTCCTACTCTCCTACTGTTCTCTTGTTGTGAATTCTTCCATATGCTTCTTGTTTTTACAGTTCCTCCATCTCCAGGAGGTTGGAGTTCTTAGATTACCATCTTCAACTATCTTCTCTTGAAATACACTTTTAAAAATATGCTTTCAAATGGGAAATCATGAGAACTTCTATCAGCATAAGAGGACAGAACATGTCTGATAATTGATAATTTTCATGAGTCATCAGTTACTGTAGATAAGAAAGGAAGAATCAATTGAGTCTTGCTCCAATGGGGAATTACTTTTTGCTGTTTACTTCCTGTCTGCTTACAGGAAGATAATAATACACCTATTGACTTCCTATGTTAAAGAAAGGACTAGTCATTGATCCATACATTTCCAGACCAACATGCGCCACCATTCGGAGGTTCTTGACATTGATACCTCTGCCAGACCTGTGAAACAAATGCAATCAATGTAATTCAGAGGAGATTTTTTTTTTCTTTCTTTCTTTCTGTTTCAGCAAGAACAAGCTGCTTCTGTCCTGCTTGCTCTGGCAAACCACAACAAGCACCCCCTCCCCCCACAGTCTCCTTAGCTGAGAAATGAACCCAGTCCAGAAGATAGTGGAACTGCTGGTGTCCTTTTCAGAGGAAGAAAGATTAATTAGCAAAATTCACTTTCTGGAAAGATGTGGATGTATGTCAGCACTGCTGCATTACTGTACAGTGTTGCCAGCTAGTAGAAGAGGGAAGCTGGGTGGTGTTGAATGCACTACAGGAAACAGTGGCAAAAAAAAAAAAGGGTCATGGACAGAAAATTAGGTGCTACTGCAGCTGTGATTAGTGAGAAGAAAATATGCAAAACCATGTATTGGTATTTCCTCTGACACATCTGCCTCTATGGCTCCCAAGACTGGAGCATCTGTACAATCTCTCCTGCTTTTACTACCAAGATTACAACAGCTGCTGTGAGAATTGTTTTATTTTCCTGCAGTACAAATAATTAATCTTTATTCAGCTCAGTTATTTCTACCAAGTATTACACAAGGTTCGGATGCCCACCCAGATTAAAGAGCATTTCTCTGCATATTTATCAGCAGAGTGCACAATGGTATAATGAATGTGTTGAGCTCCGTTTTGAGCAGCAACCCTAGTTTTGCAACTTGAAGTATGAAAAAAAACTCAAACATTTCCTGAGGTTTTGACAAAGTCTAGCTGTCTTTTATAAGGTTGAACTGCTCCTTTTCTTTAGCCTTTACCACAGTCTTTATGAAGACAAAGACCTTGGTATTGCAGTCTTTATTTATTTAATAAAATAGATATTTTGAAAGAAGATTGAAGAATATCTTCTTTTCCAAAGTGTATACATTTCTCAGAATTTGGGATACACTAACAGAAATTGTAACTGGGAGGCTAAAGGAGCCCAGGTGACCATCTGCAGCTTAATCACACAACAGGCCCAAGGGCAGCTCCAGGGCCACCAGCCTCCCTAGGCCAACAGAAATGCCTGAGGAATCTGTGGAGAATCCAGATGCTTCTATACACAGGAGAAGCCTTTGCCATTTATGACCCTGAGGCTTCTCTGTGCTTGGAGAGGAATCTGCACCAGGGCTAATATACCCTCAGCATCCCTCTTGAAAAAAATACATATTATTAAAGGACATTTCATGTTCAATAGTAGAAAAAAAAAAACTAAATGGATCAATGACTGAAAAATGAAATTATTGGTTTTGAAGTTACTGCTCTCATTTTCTCAGTGACTAGCTAAATAAAAAGGCAGTGGAGACCACAGGCTCCTCTCAAACTACAAAGCAGCATATGAAGCAGGCAAAGGTTCCAGGAAACATTTGGACATGCTCTGATTCCTTCTAAAAGGGCACAGGTTGATGAGAAAGTCACTCCTTGGTTAGTGGAGAATTTTATTAATTTGGTTTCAATGTATGACTTATGCCCATTTAATTATTAGGTTTTGTGTCGATATCCTTATGGCTGTGAGTGTCTTATTGCAAGAGGATTATTCTTATATTCTTGAAAAGAGCTCTGGTCAAAGAGCAAGCTTGCTCCAGATTTCAGTGTTGACAAACACCTATGCTGTACAGTTGTTTAATGGTAATTCTTATCTTTGAGTTTGCTCTGATTTTAGATGTTCAAACCTCAAATTCATCATTTAACACCGTGTGCCAGCCACTAGATTTCTACAGCTGTCTAATGAGAAGCTACCTTCACAGCAATCGTTCACCTCCATTTGTTTGGGTGCCACCCTTTCCCCAGTATCCTCTGCTAACTCATTCTCTCATATGACTATCAAGAGGTCTCAGAGTATTATGATGACACATATCCTACAATTATTTGACCTCCATCCCATCTTTCTGATTCCCATGGGAGAAATTGCTGAAGCTGAGTCTGGAAGATTTTTTTTTTTTTTTTTTAATCTCAACAGCTGTGACACTGTCCATCAAATTATAAAACTCTTTTCCTAAAATAGAGTCCCAGGAATAGCTCAGATCTGTTACCAAATCTGCAAATCTAATATCAGGCCAGAATCTCTTTTAGAAAGAACAGAATGGCTTCTTCATTTTATGAACTGCAACCGCACTCTTTTTTTTTAAATATACATTTTTTTTCACGAGCATTTTTTCAGGTTTGTTCAAAATAATTTACCAATTCATCTTAGATCTATAGATCAAGCACAATGAATTAGTTCTTTCATTTAAAATTTGACAGGTATGGATTTATTTTAAAACATTGTGAAGATCATCTTCCTTATGATGGAATATTGTGGTGTTGGTGTTCATGTTTCATCATTCAAAACATAATTTTCTACAAAAAAATTCCAAGATTATTTAAGCTAATAAATTTCCTGCCAAAATCCCAAAGATTGATACACTTTTAAAAAGCAAAACTTTCATGAAATTTATGAGCTTTTAAATGTTTTCTTGAGTAACACAGAAGATACTTTAATCCAGAAAGAAACTGGAATGCTAAATTAAATGGAAATGCTTTGGGAGCAAAGGAATACATTTGGATTGTTAGAGAAAAGATTCCTTTGAAGCATTTCACAAGACAGAAATGTATAAACGTAGCATCTAACATTTGCCTGTGTTATATCTGATATCCTGGATTGCTACAGGATCAGAGGCTGAGGAATTATCTCAGAACATATGGAAATTAAAATGTCTTCAGATCCATATGGGAAACATCTCTGAGAGCTGAGCAGAGATTTACAGGCTGACATTACTTCCTGTGTAAAAAGAAAATCCTTTCTACAGGAATTGTCCTTGTCCCGAGTCTTTCCAAAACTTTACTCCCAAAGTTTTCTATTTATTTGGGTGGGTTTTCCTATGCCTACTGGTCATTCATCAGGCTTTCATACTGATTATAGCCTTCCTACTGACTAGTTTTCTTTCTTCAATGGAATTAGTTGGGCTTGTTTGAATTTATTACAAAAATTCTTCAGAGCATATAATTTTTTCTTCCTTCCCCTGCAGTATCTTTGAAGCGCTTAATCATGTAGAATAAAACTGTTTGCCTAGCTCAAAGCAACAGCAGACTAGAGGCAGAAGAATATGGAAATGACTAATGAAGACTCCCTATGTCTCTTGTTAAAGGTTATCCTACCCACATTAGGGGCTTATTTTGTGAGCACACATATATGTATGCAGACCTGCCAACACTGAGAAATCCAAAAGTGGCTGTTGTGGAGCCTCACTGTGCCCATACAGATGAGCTGACGTGCAGGTAAGCTTGGCACCACACACCAGCAGGAGCAGTGAGCTGCTCTCGGAGCTCTCAGGAGAAGAGCATCACATCTCTTCCCTGCAACTCAAGCACCCACAGTGGAGCTGATAACATCTGAGGGATGGACTTGGAGTCCATTAACCTCAGGACAATGTCCTTTGCTCAGGAACAGGCAAACACATGGTGCAGTGTTTGCTTGCACCAATGCATGTATATATGCACACGAACTCTTTTTCTCCCTAAGTGTACAAAGACCAACCAGATGAAGTGATTTATGTTTCCAAGAAAAATATCAAAAGCTGTTTGTGAGAAGTGGTATGGGTAACTAGCTATCTTCTGTTCTGAATCACTTTAACATCTTTACTGTAGTTGATTAAAGATCTGGGCTAAGAATAAATTAAAGCAAATTTAAGCAGATCACCTGAAAATCAGCCACCCAGGCAGCTCCCAGGAAAATAAAGCTTAAAAAAAATTATTCAAACAAATAACAAGACTCTTTATATGATGTAAAAGAGAGAAGAAAAGACTTAAAAAAACCTTTCAGAATCCCTGAGCTATTTGACATGAAGTAATTTACAACCCTGAGCTCTCAACCTGGAACCACAACTCGGCATCTCAATCCCAGTGAAAATCTTACCCTTTCTCTCTAGTTTAAGTGATTGACTTATCGGTGAAGGATAAACTGTAAAATTTAATGACAAATGGACCTGGGATACAATGCTGAAGTATCACTTACGGCAATAAAACAAATCCCCCTGACATTTGCACGTATGAGCAGCTGTCATCCATTGCGTAGCAATTAATATATTTGCCTTTTTCTGCCTTAAAAACAAAGCAAACAACAAAACCACCACCTAAAATAATAATTTCGATATGATTCATGTGTGGTATCAATCTCATGAATGAAACTGTCTCGGTGTCTGTCCCCGCAGCACTGCCTGCTTGCCCCAGCAGCAGGAAGCTGTAGGATGGCACTGCTCAGGCAAATCTTCAGTCTGAGAAAGCAACAGCCTTTATTACTGCATCTATACACAGTTAAGCTGAAAGTGTGACAAGTGTTGGCTTTCATGGAAGGACACTACTGAGATGACTGGTAAGGACTGGAGGAGGCAGAGAGCTGCGGCAGCGACTCCTTTCCCACCGTGTTCTGCTCTGGTGGAGCTGCCTGACTATGAACAAAAACTGTCAGCTTCACTTGCTGATAAATCAACACTGTCTCAGTACCCAGATGGGAAAGTGGAGTAAATCATTTGGTTACCTGTCATGCTGTTAGTTGTGCTATCTGCCTTCAAAGCTGAAGAAAATCTCCTCCCTCACCCCAAAATATCGGTGTGTTTAGTAAGAAGCAAATATAGCAAATTCACCCTTTACAGTATGATTCCTTTTATATCACCAGCACCTGTAAAGTCAGGCACCAGTTTCAAATGCTGACAAAGCATTAGTTTGTCTCACTTTTCCTACTAAAGAGAATAATATTGCAGTGTACCTGTCTGGGACTTCTCACCTCTGGCTCTCAGCTTTTTGGTACCTGAAGGAAAAAAACGTGTAGAGGTTTTTCCATCTCAACACACTCCTGTTGCTTTTGCTACCCATCAGGAAGCGACACGCAGTGCTGAGACTACATCCTTATTGCTTGGGGCCACATAGACCAGAGGGCAGCTGAACTGTGCCTGCCCCATGCCTCCCTCGCTCCCTCCACCCTAACAGCCCTCCAGGACACCTCTGCTGGAGCCACAGACATTCCCAAAGGCGTTGCTGCATCCAGCCGAGGCAGTGGCAACTTGTCTGCTGGGTGCCGGCAGTAGCAGTGACTGCTTGGCCTTACTGCAGTCAGGGCTGTCTAGAAAGGCAGGAAAACGTATCTGCTGGGTCTAATGCAATGCACACAGCTTTGTGGCACCCAGTTAAACACGTGTGACAGGGCTTGCTGGGCTCTACAAATATTATAACTGTTAAAACACAGCAGTCACACAGGATACCGTTTCTCCTGGCTGCCCTCAGCCACTCTATTCCCATAGTGAGAATGAGGCATGTATGAGGAAAGACCCAACCACCTGTGGATATTTACAAGTCCATCAAGGAGAGCAAAAATTAAGTGCCTCTGCTTTCCTTTATTTCTTGTGACATGTGCATCATGTTACATCTGGATGTGTCAAAATGTATTATATCACGTGATGCTCTGTAACCTGGTGGCACTGAAAGAGTGTGTCAGGCTGCAAATGCAGCTTACTCAAGACAGACTTAAAATGAACAAAAGAGAAAAATTAAACAGCAGCTTCCAAGTCAGAGGACCCAGCAGAATTTGCTCTCTTGTCCATGAAAGCATGTCAGCTGGGACACCTCTGCTCACAGAAATGCATCCTTAGCAAAACCACCAACTCTTTTGCCCCACTTGTATCTAATCTCTGTGGAGTGATGAGCTGAAGTTTATTAAAGAAGGGAGGGAAAAGAAAAACAAATAGAAGTAATCCTTTGTCAATTCAAAAGATTTGGGATATTTGAGGTTTTCTACTGCAACTTCGTTTGGCTGCATTGCACATGTATGAATACATGTTTCTGCAGAGGGAGTTATTCTGTCATACTTCTGCTACAGTGATGTTAAATTGATACAATCAAGTATACAGTGCTAAAATGCTAACTTTTCATTTATTTAACATTATTTGGATTTTAAACTTGACTTTTAAGCACAGCCTGGCCCTTCTTTTTCTATTCAGCATTTTGAAGAGAAAAAAAGTGTGAATCTTAAAAATATCCAAGGGATCCCAGTTAACTACTGATGCTCGTACCTCACCGAAATAACTGGGTATGGAATTACCCAGAACTGCTGCAAAAGGCTGAATTACATGACGGAAGTAAATAGTAATATATTGTGGCTGGGTTATATTTGTGACTGTAGAGGATAAGAACATACCATTCTTTTAAAAGAAAGCCTACTGTATCTTGTATATACTAGAAATAGGAAGGAACTCTTAAAATACACAATGTGGATTTTCTTTTCTCCACTCACAGCTTTATTTTGTTAAGCTTCACACACCAGCTTTTGCTTGCAAAGACTCTCCTGTGTGGTTACACTGGAAGCTTAACTGGCTCCTGCATACAATCGGTTCAGCCTCAGCCCCGTGGGCTTCCCACTCTGAGCAGGGAAAAAGGACACCTTGATGCCACAGAAAGGACTCTATAGCCCTGTGATAGAACTGCTGTAGTTGTAATGGTGTTACAGTCAGCCATGATAGTCTGTTAAATTGGGAAAAACAGGGTTCGTTTGCAGGCAGAGCCAGTATCTTTTCTTAGACCAACCAAACATAGCAAGTGAAAATGGACCTGTCTTCAAGCACACAAGCATGAGGTTAAACTGAACCAAAAGAAGGGTTTGTGTGCCTGCAATGTTATCCATTTTCATACAGTTTTTACAGTTCCTAATAAGATGTTAAACTTTCCAATAAAAATCAACGTAAAGCACATAGACCAGTGATTTGAAAAACATTAAGAAATCGGTTGATTAACTTTCCTTTTCAGCCAGGCTCTCTTCAGCTCTGCCAGCAGGCACATTACAGAAGGGCTCTACTTTTTCAAGGTGTGGGTGAAATTGCTGTTTTAAACTCTGTAACAAAAGAAACCCTTGCTGTTCTTGCTGTGGAAATGGAAGAGAAGGTGTTCCTTTCAATCCAAAACAAATGTTCCTTTTCACTTGCAGCTGAACTTCAAGAGTGTCATCCTGAAAGGTGATATTTTTCTATTTCAGTGCAAGTGAAAATAGCATGTACAGCCTGTAATTGAATGTGTTGTGTTGGATGGTTTGTCTTTAAATTACTGCAGATTGAATTCTGACCAGCATTGGTTTAGTTTTGATATTGTGAAGATATAGAAAAAGCCCACATGAACTCATAAATTTCTTTTAGCCTATTTCCATGATAGTATTTTTTAAAAAATACAGAAGAAAATGTGGTTCTGCTTCTCTATTTCTGCCTTTAGCAGCAAGAAGTTGCAATACAGTAATGATAGTTTTATGTGTGCTTGTGATAAACAGCTAGCAATAAGTTGTGGTCAAGGAAGTGGTTTTCTGTTCCATAGAACACCAGTTACAAGTGGTGCTGCTTGAATCAGGCACAGAATTTCTATAATACTAAGAATGAGAAGTCAAAGTAAGTTCAGAAGTAAGTAACAAGAGTTACACCTTTCACACTATGAGGCACTTACTTGGCCCTAGCTGAGCGAAGCAAGGACAGGAGCATTATTTGCTTGTAGCAATTGCCACCAAAAGCTGCTTCATTCCCAGAATTTAACTCTCCTTAGGTTGCTTATGCTTTCCCCATCCCTGGCATTACCAAGTTCCCAGGCTGTGCAAATGCAAAACTTCACACTACCCCAAAAAGTTCACACAAATATTTCCCACCATTCAGCCCCAGCTCATCAATATATACATATTACTTTCAATGGGATTCAGCCCCGATACTTGACTACCTCAAGCCTGTCCCAGTTTAGCTATGTTGTGCTTATTTGCACCTCTAAGAGGCCACAGTAAAACCGTAATTTGCACCTTTCAAGGGAGGAAATTCAGAGGCAAAAAGAGAAAGGTGTTACTGTTCAAAAGCTGTCAAAACAGAAACTTAATCAGGGAAATCCATATAAAAGGGAATGTGGGACAGTATGTGATGACAGCCTCTTGTTACAGTGCCTGTGCACAGCATGGGGCTTCCTGATCACACTTCTTCTGATGCAGCTGAGACGCACACTCTGCTTTCCAGGTGTCTGAGCTAGGTAAAGCAATCTCTTCATCATCCTGCTTCCTCTGTAACGTGATCAAATCCATCATTCCTTTTGTTATCTCCTTTTGTGTTCGCTTTGCCCCGCAGTAATTTGCTAACTGCAAAGCAGGCAAGTGCTTTAAAAACATACAAGCCTGCTGCAAGTTAAGTCATACTTATCAGATGTGCTGGTAGTGAATCATGCTGACAGATTGGCTCTGTTTACCTCAAACTGTCAGAAATGTTCAGTACCCGAACCAAAGCATGGAAAAGGCTTTCAAATACACACACAGATCAGATCATAGCCCAGCACATCATATTTTGCATATTTCATAAAGGTATCACATGCACGTTTGCATGTAACAATCTGAACATGCAGTTTACAAAGATATTTGGTATCTGTCTCTACAAGAGAAAGCAATTCAGGCTCATGTGGCTAATGGGGCAAGAGCGGATTTTCTCTTGCTTGGTCTGCCCAGCGAGGCTGGCTGGGGGCCGCAGGAGCTGGCGAGCTGCAAACACTGCTGTAGGTCCTCCCGTGCTCTGTCCCTCCACTTCATGCAGGGCTCCCACTGGTTTCGTGCCACTCGGTGCTGCACTGGTGCTCCAGATGGGCTGTGGGAGCACGCGGTAGGCGGGAGCACAGGGGTACAGACAGCATCGTCTGCTCCACTGGCCAGGGCCCTCATCTGCCACAAGCAAGCAGCAACATTAAAATGTGTTTGCTTTACATTGCCTGGGAATTCCCCCCTCCACAGGGGGCTGTGTATAACAATATTGCTTTTCTTTCTCTGCTTTAGCCCCACAATTTCTGCTCTAAGATTAGTTTTCTGAGCAATTTTAGAAACATTTTTAAACTGGGTTTCTTGAAGAGAGACACATTCTCTCAACATGATCACACTTCCAAGCCATAAACATGCATGCATACAGCTACATTTTCTGATAGCAGCCCTTACCTACCTGCCACAAAGACCTTGCTGCACTTGGCTGTAGGTTGGGATCCCAAGGTGATATTCTTAAAAAAAACCCCTAGACTGGTGTGATTCCATTTCCAGTGCTCTTGAAAGAAATACAAAGAAGTGTTTAAAACAAAGAAGTTGTTTTAAAGAGTTTTTAAAATAATCCACTTCCCTGCACAATATTCAGAATTAAGAATAAACCAATACAAACCTTGTTTGAAATTTATAATTGCAAAGTTCAATACTGTAAAATCTGGGGAACTAAATAGTTCATACTAAACAACTTACTCACAGCCTTGCTTGGTGCTTAAATGGAAACCAAGTGGGACAATCTGAGGCTGGAGCAGAGGGAGCAGCAGAAGGTTGCTTTGGTTTTTATTTATCTTTGTTTTATTTCTTGTGTTTATCACCTGTGAAAGTGTCAGAAAGCCTCCCCCCATGGCCACGAGGCATCATTTCTAACTTTCCTGAGCAGGGAGCAACCCAAGATGCTCCAGATCTGTGCTAACCCAAAGGGGCTGGGAAGTGTTCAAAATGTGAGCTAAGTTTCTCATTATAGAAATAACTACAGATCAGGAGTTCAGAACAGGAATGTCTCAGTGAGTGAAGGAGCACTGGTTACAGCTTATTTCTGTGTACAGAAATTCAGTTAGGATCGACCTGGGAACCCACCAATGTTGTTGTGGCAGGGTGACTTAGGAGAGAAAGGCCTTCAAGGGCTGTACTCTGCTACAAAAACTGGCTTGGGGCTTCAGCGCCTGACCAGTCACTAGGTCTGCACGCTCCCCAGGGAACAACAGCCAGTTTTCATCCAGTCCCACAGAACATGGAAAATAAAGTGCTCTGAAGGGTGCTGGGGCTTGAGTCGTTGTGGGTGGATGTGATCTAATGTCTGCTTTGTGTTTATGATCTAGGACAGGCTCACAAACTGGCATCTGGCCACGCTGAGCTACAACTAAGCAAAAAGTCATTCCCTCAATCTATTTTACTGCTAGTGAAAAATGGATTTGTTTATATAGGAAAAAAAGAGGGAGACAGTAAATTCTTGACTTTGTAGGGAACCTGGTAATGATTCTTTCCTGCTAGGTGAACAGAGCCCCTGACATCTTACACCATGCATAGTTTTACACCCATTGTCACGTTTATGCAAGGGACTGAGAGACGGCTGTGCTATTACTTTTTGCACTTGACTTTCATTGTGTTACTTTGGCTTCACTATTACTTTTTGAGCTCCAGCATCACCACCTTAAGCCGATACTTGCAGAGTGAGAGAGGAAATGGGGAGTTGTTCCAGCCAAAACACCTGCAGTGCCCTGGCTGCTGGCACCTTCGTTTCCCTGGTTTTGTGGTTATCTGTTCCTTAGGGGAAGACCAGCCTTTGTAGAGGACAAGAAGAGAAGGGTCTAAAGAGATTCTTGTGGGATCCTTTTACAACTGTTGCTGTAAAACCAAACAACGCCAAAGCTGCCTGAAAGATTTCTTTACATAGACCTTTCTTTTTCTTTGTTTTCAAGGGATTTAGCAACAGCATTTTACTCTTGTAAACATGGCAGACAGAATTTCTTCTATTTTTATACACTTTTCACCTTCATAAATCTGGAAATGATGTGCCACTTGCCAACTCCAAATGAAAATGCAGCCTTCTGTTCCCTCTTGAAAAGTAGTACAAGCTAGACGAACGGGGGAAAGCAAGCTAATTAAGGCATTGTTCTCACTCTGTGATACAAAAGCAAACTGCAGATACATTAAAAATATTTCCTTCACAGTACTTTGCAAGTTATATAAAGTCCTGGGAATGAATCGTCCTCAGATGGCTGTTATTTTTAAATGACAAGCTAAAATGAAAAAACTTTCCAATTGCATTCACATAGTCCTGAGAAGCAGACTCTGCTCAGGCTTCAGCTTTGGGCTCAACATTTAAGTGACTGAATCCGTCAATCACCAAAGGGCCGTGGGCTCTTTCTTGTCTCCTTGAGTTTGTCGACAGCAGCTTCTCAAGTCTGCAGCGCCCTGATGTACCACCTACACAAACAGATGTACGCAAAGCATTTAAAGTAGTACGACATTTGAACTGTAATTTGAAAATCAACACACCTTTTTCTTACCGGCTGAGAACAAAACTGCCAAGGAATATTTTTTATGTTGTTACTAGTGTATTTATTTAATTATTCCTTCCTGGTTTTCCTTTCTCTTACTGAAACCATCTTTATTCAGCTCCTTGACAAAACTACTAAAACTCAGCCTTTGGAACACTAGAATGGGCTGTATTCTATATCACCAGAGAAGACACTAGCAAAAGAAAAGGCTTCACAACCAAAGGGTCTAGCGCAAGAAACATACGCTAACCTCTGCCCTCCTAGCTCTCTCTCTTTACAATAATATCTAATGTCTAGCAGTTCCAGTGGAATCTTTCAAATCTTGATGATACTGTGTGATGTCACAAGCTGCTTACAAAAATGAAAGATATTGTGAGTCATAAGTCTGTTTTTCCAATAATAGACCTGGGTAAGCCCAAGGTCTGTCTGACACCTGGTTTATCAGGTTTTCTGTCACATAAGACACAGGAGATTAAAAGATTCTGATTTATTTAGATATGTTACCTAGTTCACTGAAATTGCTTGTGTTTCAGGCACAAACTTTGCTGCAACCTACTGAAGAGGTCACACGGTAAATTTCTATTCATTTACTCATCCTAGTTCTGTCATGTTTTGCATGTTCTGTAAACCCCTAATCCTCCCTCCCTCCCTCCCACCACCTTTATAAAGTAGCTTTCTGCTTTCCTGTGTTGCTATGACAACATTTACTCTTGAAGGCAAAATATGTGGCTTGTTTCCATATCTTTGTCAGCCTGCTCTCGTGTTAGAGGGACACACAGAGGAATGAAGGCAGATAAAGCTTTAAGCAGTAGGCTGAAACTTTATTTCTCAACATAACGGGCATTTAAGTGGGTCTTGCAGGGATTTACCTATGACATAATTCCACAGTGTGCCCCTACGACAGCTTAACTTGGTTTAGCCTTCTGAATCTTCTTCCTCAGTGCAAGAGAATATTTAAAGGAGAAACAGTGAAAACTTCAGACCTGCGTCTCTGCGCAGCGTCCTTTCACGCAGGCAGAAAGACCACCAGCAAATTCACAATGGCCTTCACTTTCAGGACTTGTCAACTCATTGTAGAAAGGGAGAGCAGCTACAAGGAACTGAAGGTTAAAAAAGGATACGAGTTACCTTTTAAATTAATCAGGGAGCAGAAAAAAAGAGAAAAAGCCATTTCTTTCACCCTCCAGCTCCTTAGAGGAAGGCCTTTGTGAACGTAC
Source organism: Eurystomus gularis (assembly GCA_013400335.1). Classification (NCBI taxonomy): domain Eukaryota; kingdom Metazoa; phylum Chordata; class Aves; order Coraciiformes; family Coraciidae; genus Eurystomus; species Eurystomus gularis. The sequence goes on along the minus strand of VZZY01006221.1, from coordinate 65,229 downwards.
TGTACTGCACTGCAAAATATAGGAACTTGTGCGTGTGCCTGATAAGAGTGACCGTTGGTTATATGGGCAGAGAGGGGGGCTGTGCCCCAGCTCCCAGCAGAATCCTTGGTGCCACCACCTGGCCAATGACTTTCCACATTATGAAGAGACCAACTGACCTCTGCTTCTTCACATGCCTAGAAGCTGGTTGGCAGCTAATCTACAGCAGAGTTAAAGAAAAATTCTCCCTCAAAGGCAAAAGTTCTGCAAGAGGTTTTTGGGTGTTCATTAGAAATGCCAGGAGCTAAAAAACGCCTCCTTTCACCAAGCGCCCGGCTTTCCTATTTAAGCCACAGGACCTGAGTCAGATAAGTCTTATGGGCTGTGGCACCCTTTTGGAACATAAAAACAGATGGAGACATCACGTTCCCTCAAAGCAACAGAGATAGGTTGACTTAGCTGATGCTTATTTCAGATCTCTTTAAAATCCTGCAGGAGAAGATAGGCAGCGGATACATCTCTATATTTCTGGCACTGTTAGCAATCCGAACTGCCTCTCCTTACTCCCTTTTCTAACAGCGCGTACCTCTGCAACACTCTAGCTGAAAAGAAAGCCTGTGCTCGCTGAGCGTGGGAAAAGACTGAACTCTGAACACTGCTGACAAGATGCTAAACCATGTCAACAGACTATGGAACAAACACATTAGCAAACAAAATGTGTTGCATTTAAATAGGTTTTTCATATGTTCTTCAGTGTATAATGGTGTCAGCTCAGTGGGCTTAGAAAACTCACTGCAGCCAGAACGAAGTCCTGTAAGAAGCATGAAACTCCAATATTAATCCAGCTTGTACGAGCATGCCCTGAACTCAGGGGGAACCACGAGAACCTCTCTTGCTCCAGTGCCAAACCCTGTATTGTCCAGTAATTTTTTGTCACGCCCACTTTCAGATATCCCTCAACAAAATGCAGTCGATACAGACTTTAGAAGGCAGATAAATGCACTGAACATTATCAACACAGAACAAACATGACATAGCAGGCTCAGAGGCCAAATAAGTCTGCACAAAGCTGGTGATAGTTTCACTTTTGACAGAGAGGCTGGGTCCTGGCGATGTCTCTTTAGCACCCATCTCCAACTGTGGAGAAGCAACTTAGCAAAACAAGAAACAGAAGGTGGCTACAGCTGTTTTGGAGGGAACCTGATGATCTCCATCCCCAAACCCTGAAGTCTAAATCACAGTTCCAATTCTCAGTTTGATTTCGATCGCCCTGTGCTGTTCTCTCTGTAACAGGTACTGCTCTCTTCCTCTGCTTCGTGGTATCCAAACTGTAACCACTATCAGCTTCTTTATGTTTGGGATTTTTTTTTTAATCTAAAGATGTATATTAGAACTGAATCAATAACCAAACCTCCATCACGCAGGACAATGATCTTGGGTTCGCTACAAATGTACAGGGCTCAAATCAGTTTCCCTGTTCATGGGAGTTACGCAGACCTTTCTGAAAGAGGCAAGTTTTGGCATACATCATTGGCATATACTGCAAAAGGGATGGGAGAAGCTGTGCCTGTGTAACAGGAGAACCCAAGGGAAAAGGCAGATGGAGTAGGAGCCTCTCGGTTTCCGGACGCTTAGTCTTTCAGAAGGCCATTCCCTCACAGGTCACTTTTGTCCTTGCTGCAGAGCAGAGGGCAGCTCCGGTGGGATGTGTTGGGACTCAGTCCCATGCGCACTGGCAGCAGGAGCACCCCGGTGCCCACTCAGCAGCCGAGCCGAGGCACAGCGTAACCCCACTGTGCCTCAGTCCTACTCCCTCTTTTCCAACATGCACAGATTGACTGTGGCACATTTATAACCAACAGCGTTCCTCTACAGCAGGGGATTCATTGTTGTGAATTTATGGCTGGATTATGTCCCTCTTTAAGCTTCCTCATAGGACAAAGCAGCTGTAACACATGGTCCTCACAGTGCTCTCACACTGGAAGCAGGCGTGAGCGATGGGCAGCAGTCTCACCCAGCCTCCATTATGTTTTGCCACAACAAACCCCTCTAATGTGGTAAGAAAATTTAGGCAACACCCCTTTCCCTGAGGCAAGCAGTTTTAAAGCTCATATTTCAGCTGAGAGGTGTAAGAAAAAAAGGAAATTACACACACATTTGTTCTGAAAGCCTATTTTCAACATTTGAGCTGTATGCAGTTTTGGTTTGTGTTTCATCGTTGCTGTTTAAAACTCTGTTTTTAAAAATCCACAAAATAAGTATACAACAGCCAAGTTTGTTTTAATTTTTTCCAATTCCTTAGTGAGAATACCGCATGCATGCAAATAAGGGTATATTTATTTGTCCGTGGTGCTCTCTCTCAGCTCATTTTTCTGTCCCCAAGAGAGCATTCTCAGAATTTTAAGTTTCCTAAATAATAATAAAAAAAAGACTTCAAGCTAGGGACAGTGAGGATTACTAGCTCATGCTAAGTTCCCATATCAGAAGTACTAGCTGCAATACTGCCCTGTGGCCACACAACCTCGTGTGTATGTTGCTAAAAGACTAAATGATCCGTACCTGTAGCTCCTATCAAGCACATAAGATACTGCTTTTGTTCTGATGGGTGCAGAACATCAGTCTGGAGACATACACATGGAGCTTACAGTTGGCAAACGCTGTGCTGGTTGCTGGTTTTTTATTATTTTTAATTTTTTTAATTTTTTTTGTTATTAATTTAGCTGCTTTTTTTTTTTTTTTTTAAGACCCAAACAATGAAACTTCATTTGTCAGCTATGGAAGACAGTACACAGCTTGACATCTTTTGTGACAAGGGCTCTTTTGATTTTCAGTGTTAATTTTCTTTCCTTGAATTTCTACTTCTTAATTGGAGTAGTATATGACGTGCTAACTAATTTTTCTCCGTCATTAGGCTGTAGTCCTGCACATATTTATGCACATGATTAACCTTGTTATTACAAGGAATCTGAAATTAAGGTAGCAAAGCAATAAAAGTGTACACACGCATCGTGTGTTGGGGATCTGAACCTCCTCAAGTATCTGCTGACTCAGACAGCTGTAATCTCCTTAAACGCTGCATTGTCAACCTACATATTTTGCCTAGGTTAGTCTCCTTACCGACAGCAATACATCCAGATCATTAATCACGTAGTAACTTTCCCCTGTTAAATACCCAGTCTCTTCAGTTAATTAAGTATCCCAATAAAAAGACGATCTTCCAGGTCTGATTTCTTCACATCTGTCCATTATCATGTAAGACTCATTCACACAGTCTGTCATTCACATCGATGTACATCTCATTCATATTGATGTACATCCATGTTCAGAAAGATACAGCTCCCAACTGGAAATGCTCCTGGGGGGTGAACAGCATATGTTCCATTTTATGACACTGGAATGGATGTGCATTGCTCAGAAACCTTGCATACTTTTTAAAATGTGTGAAATACATGAAATGAGACAGAAAGAGTAAGAAGATTCGGTAGAGCAGAATATTATCTACCAAGAGGTATCAGGCAAGGCTAAAGGAGCAGTGTTATTTACAATGCTCTAAACTGGAATTCATAATTTAATGTAATTCAAAAATTTATCTCAAATAAGAACACTAGAAGTTCCAGACTTTATGTGTTTTCCTTATGCAAACAAGTGTAAGGAATAAATAAATAGGAAGTGCAGGAATATTAAACAGATAAATAAAAACTTATTTAACCCTCATTCTCACATACTCCTAACGCCTTTCTCAAACTCAGATGATCTGACATTAATGTCCGACAAAATCCAGGCTCTCTGCAAAGTACAGTGCAAAACTGATAGGATTCAGCTGATATTTTCATCAGACAAGAGCAAAAAAGAAAGTTGCATGAGCTCGCACAACTACCGTAACCCCTGCAAGCAGTAGCAGGTGGAAAGTCTTCGAGTAAATACACAGTGCTGTCTTTTTAATCATGATTCTTCCACATACGATAATACATTTAAGTGCTGTGCTTGCTCTCTAAGATGGCCTCATCTTGATAATCGATGAGGCCAGTCTAGTGAAGTGCCACTTTCCTGCTGAGAGAAAGCACAATTCTTCTTTCTGCCACAGCCCCCTGCTGACATGTTTTACAACATTTAAGCAGGAAACTGTTAAACCTTACTTCTCTTTTTTCCCTCTGTGCAGACAGAAATCTTCTTTCCTGCTGGTTTCTCACTTGAATGAAGAGCCGTTAAGATGTGCCCTGGCTTTTACCCTGAGCATTGCCCTAATTTTAACCTTATAAAACGGTTATCTTAATTTTACTCAGACTTATAAGACTGACTCATTCAGTAAGACAAACTGTGAAAGTATCTGGTAAAAGAACAGATTTCCAATAAGCACGGTAAAAAGGTCACCTAGCCAAGTTTTCTTCAGAGGCAGGCGGGAGGCGGCTTCAGTGCATTGACTTACAAACCACATCGAGTCTGTTCGGGGCATTCTTGTTGCTGTAAAGAATACAAAAAGCAAAGAGGCTGGACTTTGAAATCTGCATCTCCAACGTCAGGCACGTGTTTTCGTGCCATAAGCCCTGCTTGTCACCAGCAGCACTTTTAAAGAAGGGAGGGGAAAATGAAGTTAAGGGGGTGATAGCTCTGTCAAGCTGAGTAAGCATCATTAATAAATGTTAAAGTTTACAGCTGGGAAGCTGATACAGGTGCAAGCTTTATGAGTTTTAAACTTCACTTTGACATAACGAGTAAAGTTAAAGCCGCAGGCTTTTATGCCATTATGAGAGGCTCTGTCAGTGAGCACTGTAACCTAATTAGTTTTGATGCAGCAAATCAGCAAAGCCACTACTGGTTATGACCTCTGCCAAGAGCATGAGAGACCCAGACAAATGAACCTTAAGGTGTTATTAGTTGTTCTGCTGCAAAGTTCCAGATAAAATATGACAGGATGTTGTTGCTTGACTTCGGCATCGGTTCTCCAGATGGCACTCAGCACTGGCTTGTAGCGAGGCTCGCAGGGAGGCTGCCACATTGTCTCTGTCAAAACGAAAGTTTTCCAATTACAAAGAGATAATGCAAAGAGATGCAAACTTAATCTCCTGAACGAAAGGTTGCAAGCTGTGTAATAGCAGTTGAGGGGAGAGATTTCACATAGTTCACTTGCTTTAAATGCTGCCGTTCAGGAACGCTTTATTATCCTGCCAGTAAAACAAAAAAATCAGAGGCACTTGAGCCTGTGCATCAGGGAAGCGGTGGCTGGACACAGCTGGGCCACAGCCACTCCTGGGGACCTAGAGGGGCTGATCCTCCTGCTGGGCTGTTGGTGCAAATCAGGAACAGATACCCCTGGGTTACAAAGGTATAAGATGGACCTTTGAACTAGCTGACAGCTGTTCATCTTTATTTAGAGGTAGACCAGGTAACTTCTGCCAGTTTTGAGGAAAATAATGTATTTTCTTTCTAAAATTTTAATGAAATCTTCAGTGGAAAAAAGAAACAATGTCATGCAAGTGGTGAGCTTACAGGATCTGACACTGATGTTATGAAATATTATCTTCATATTTAAGTGCTGTGCCAGGCATGTTGAAGTTATTCAGTAGCCACAGTGACAGAATGACAGGGTAATGGTCTGATAACCAGCAGATACAGCATCTCACCTAAAGATAATTTTGAGCTGCTGGGAAGCATCAGAAATGGTATAAAGGCTAGAAAATATAGTACAGAAACTATCCTCCACTTGAGGATAACATAAAGAACTGTTGAATGAATGTACCACACCCAATTTTAAAAGCTCTCAGTAGTATAACTTTTCTATATCACTCAGTAGCATGAGTGAATCATGACTGTGCTTCTCAGGGTGTTAAGTGTCCTCTTCCACCTGATACTCTTCTGACATCTGAAAGCAATGCATGTTAGGAACATATTTGAAATACTTCAACACAAGAAATTCCCTTGAAGCATAAGAGAAAACCTCCATCCTGTGAAGGTGGTCAGACAGTGGCACAGGTTGCCCTGCCCAGAGAGGTTGTGGAGTTGCCATCCCTGGAGACACTCAAAGCCTGACCAGGTGGGTGATGAGCAGCTGCCTCCAGCTGACTCAGCTTGGGCAAGGGGTGAGACTAGACCAGCTCTGGAGGCCTCTTCAGCCCCAACTGTTCTGGGTTTCCATAAGTCTATTCAAATTATCACCTGCTAAAAATTATCACCCATCAACAAACCAATTTAAAAAGAAAGTCACATTCTCTCTCTGATTATAGGGATGTACCTTTGACAGATAGGAAAATATGTAAATACAGGCAAGCAACACCAAAACACCAACCAGGAAGATTGTTTCCGATTCGAGGGGAGGGGGAGGCAGAGACGGGGCTTTTCCCTCTTTCTGTCTTCAAAAAGGCCTTGTGATACTCAAGTTGCATGAGGGGTGGGCAGAAAGGAGCACACATGACTAAGTGGAGTTACATTTTTCCTTTTGTAGGACTAGTTGTAAATCTAAGGATGAGAAGGGAAAAGGGCTTGGAGGGCCACCAAGAAATTTGGATTGTGCTGCCCAGAAGCAAATCTCCAGAGAGGTCTCCAGGAGGGGCATTTCTGTGCTTTCCTTTCAACCTAGTCCAAACAGCAAATTCAGAGTCGGCAACTCCTGACTAGAGTCTGCTCTTCAGATCACACTGCTTTTGCTTCATGTACTTTAGGATGTTTGTTTTCCAAAGTCTATATATCTGTACTGGTTAGGATAGTACATAGACTCCTTTGATGGCACATTAATGACTGTCATAAATGCTGATGTGCCTCAGCTCTAAATCTTTAGTGAGTAAGAAATACCTCTGCTTATCAGAATGAAGAGGAGTGGTGATATATATGCCTATGCACAGAGCCAAGGACAGCTTTATTTTCAGAGATGTTGCTGTCGATAGTTTGCCATTGCATGCTGCATCCTTCTTCCTCTGGATTAGGACAGGACTTTTGCATAGGTATAAACAGCTGTGACAGCTGCAGTGCTGCCATCAAGGAAAGCAAGGAGTTAAAGAAGTAGGTCACTGAATGGCACAAGGCCTTGCCTGCAAAGGGCAGTGCACCTTTATTTCCTGTGGAACCCAGTGGGAATAGGATACTTTGAAAGTCACCATCAATGGCATTGCTAGAGATACTAAAAACTTGAATCTGAAGGGAAATGTGACAGTGTTTTCACTGCTTCAGAGTCACTTTTGTTCAGAGAGGCAAAGATAGCAAAAATGAGGGAGATTGTCTTATAGGATTTGTCTTCTCCAGAGCTCAGAATGAAGCTGTCCCAGATTTTATTCATACATACCGTTTGAAAAAAATGCGCCCGTACCAGATTTTATTCATACATACAGGTAAAAAAAAATGTACCCCTCCCAGAAAGCTTTCTCCAAAAGCTGAAAGAGCTTATATTGAAAATGGGAGCTGCACCATGAAAAGAGAATCCAATAAAAGAGTACAAAGTAGGCAAGGGACAGCTATTAACTCTACATGCACTTGATAGTGCCTTGTAGGCAGCAGCATGTTGGTAAAGGCTCAGCTGAAGGATGAGGGATGCTCATGGGTCTCCCAGGGAGCTTCGTGCAGAGGGAGAGCTCAGAAGACGGCCTGGAGCTGTTTGCTGGGGCTCTGCTCTAGCCAGTAAGGAACCATCTTACTCCAAAGCTGTAAATTCAACATTAATAGTGCAATAGAATAAGAGAAGGGCTTTTTTGTTCATTGAAATACGAGGATGTGAAAATCTCCAGTGCAACTGAAGCAGGACTGAAAGGAGGACTTTATAAATGAGATTAAAGAAGTAGATACATGCAAAAAGTAAAGAGAGGAAATCAGAAATTCACACACAGGAGAATGAAAATATCTAAAGCAGAACAGCTTGGGGGAAGTGGCTCTGGTTTCACATAGGTGTGGATGAGAACAAAACACTGGTGAAAAGAAACACTCTACAAGGTGACACAGGCATTTACTGAAAAAATTAGTGGAGCTATGGGGTTTGGGGGTTTAATTTTGCCTTGTTTGCACCATTTCTGCACAATGAAATGATCCCTGTTTTATTTTTCTGAAGAAAACTTAATTCTTGTTTCCTCAGTGAGGAAATACAGGTTTGATGTAATCAAAAGCTTTGCAAGAACACATGACATTCATCAATATCACCTTTCATGGAAATGATTGAAATCCCCTATGTATTTTTGGTCAGGTGAAGCTACTCATCCAGATGCTGATTGTGCTGTTCTGGAAGGCACACGTTTTACCTTAGCATAACGCCCTAATAAAGCCTCTTTGGTATTCCCAACGTGCATGGGTTTTTCCATTCCACGACTTTCAAAATTTCAACTCCTTATTTTGTCTTGGGATGAAAGGAAATTCTGAAATGTTAAGCCTGTTGTTTGTTCATGTTGGTGCAGCAGAGGCAGAGAGCAACTGAGACTTAAAATTCTCTTCTGTTGGACATTATGTCTGGACAGTTTTTTAACAATAAGATTCTGTGCCATGGTTGAAAACATTCTTTCCCAGCTGTTGATGTGTTAATCCAGCATGGGGAAGAGAAGACTGAAAAGACATTTCAGCCATAGGGTTTATATTTATATATAAAATTACTATACTGTTAAAGCTGACAGCATGTTTACATCTGGATCCTGTATGATAGCAGTTGATACATTTAATATGGCATGTGGCATAAAACAGGATTAGATAAGGTTTTCTGCTTAGCCATGCCTCTCTTGTGCAAAAGAATATTTATAACAATGTTCTCTACAAACCACATCATAATGCTGAATACCATTTTGAAATGCACTGTGCATCAGCAGTATTTTCCAAAGGTTATGTCCCTGTGATTCGTGCTAATTAGCAAGGAGTTGGCTCTGGAGTAGAAGACATGCTCAGGAGGGTTTTCAGAGGTTTGATTTCAAAAACCCAAACTGACCAAACCACAAATGATCTGGTGTGAACGGACCTGAAAAAACAGGCTAGAGCAGAACCCCATACAAGATGGATTGTTTGGAGCTAGATTATGCAGATCTGAGAAAAAAAACACCAAACATGTTAATGTGAACTTTGGGAAAGTCTGCACTCAAAATCCTAGGCAAAGGCCCAGGTGGCAGTTTATTATTTGATTTTTCTTATTCATGTGCCTTAGTCTTCATGTTCCTCCAGAATCTGAAAGCACACTATTTGCGCAATCCTTAACAGCTGCTAATTTCTGTGTGCTCCCCTTCCCATCTCCTCAGCTCCTGCAGCTCTGTCCTTCCCAAATAGAACACACAGGACCGAAGTGTGATTGTGTGAAAAGCTTAACTAAATCATAATAATGCATTCAGAGGAAACCTTCTCCCTCATAACCCAGTGCTGAGCATCTCTGTGTATGTCACTAGAGTTCCTGGTGGTGTGGAGTGCCTGTCAGTGTGGTCCCCAGGCAAATCCGGGGGAAAAAATGAATACGTGAACCAGAGATAGCTGTAGCATGTACTGCTGATCTCTGTCCACTGGAACTTGCAACCCAGTACCTAGAAGTGATGAGGGGGATGGGCACTGAAAATACTTTCCACTTGCAAGGCAACAAGAGTGAGAAATCCTGCCTGTACTTGTACCGCGGGTACACGTTCAAATCCACTTTTAAGTAATAGAGACACAAATGAAGTTAAAATAGATGGGAGGCAGTGCTGCTAGCCATTCTCTAGTCCATAGGTATAACACAGGCTAATGTTTGATGCTGTCAGAGAACATGAAGTTCACAGCCTAAAGAAAAAATACAGACGTGTTTTCATGTAAGTCCTCTAAAGACTGGAAAGAAACATGCACTCGATTTCTGTCGTCAGTAGTAAGCACTGCTTGCATTGCTCTGTGTCTGAGTAAGAATAAACACTAACCATTACGAATATGGAAATAATGAAATGTAACAGGACTTGTGTTTGGAGAGAAAAACGGCTTATTTCAGTATGTATCTTGAGTGTATTTTTGAGTCACATCATATAAATGATGAGAGAGTTCAAGCACCACAGACAGGTAATAAATAAAGCCCTAGAAATGCCTGGTCTGGCGTGTGTTGCTCTATCACGAAACGGAAGCATTCAGTAGAGAGGAAAACTGACCAGCCACTGACAGGAGATAACGGACTTATCTGTTAAGGGAGTGGAGATAATGTAATATTTAATATGACATTCCTGATAACTAGTCAGGAAGATCTACCTGTGCCAGATTTCCAAAGTTATTTATCATTGAATGCAGCTGAACATCACTAGAAAAAGGGAAAGTAAGTGGGAAAGAAGTCTCCTGCAATTTATTGTCAAGTGCAGAGCATCTTGAAGTGTAAAGATAGAGCCTCCATCCCCAGGAGCTTACAGGTCCCAACATAGGACAGATTTAGGTTTAGGCACGTAGCTAAGCACTTTCCAGGGAGAAGGCAGCTCATTTTGCCACCACTAAGAAGGGCAGATATCTTCCTGTCCTCCCTGTCTCTGCAACTCTGCCCACAGCTGTGCAGGCTCGCTCACGCCAGCCTAACCTCGGTCCCGGGGAACAATGTGGAGAGGTTCATCGTGGAGGTGATCACACGGCAAGTGCAGGACAACAGGGGAATCAGGCCCAGCCAACACGGGTTCATGAGGGCAAGTCCTGTTTAACCAACCTGATCTCCTTCTATGATCAGGTGACCCGCCTAGTGGATGAGGGAAAAGTGGTGGATGTTGTCTACCTGGACTTCAGTAAGGCATTTGACACCGTTTCCCACAGCATTTTGCTGGAGAAGCTGGTGGCTCAAGGCCTAGACAGGTGGACTCTTTGATGGGTTAGAAACTTGTTGGATGGCCGAGCCCAGAGAGTGGTGGTAAATGGAGTCAAATCCAGTTGGAGACTGGTCACAAGCGGTGTCCCTCAGGGCTCAGTTTTGGGACCTGTCTTGTTTAATATCTTTATCAATGACCTGGATGAGGGGATCAAATGCACCCTCAGTAAATTTGTAGATGATGCAAAATTAAGTGGGAGTGTCGATCTGCTTGAGGGTAGGAAGGCTCTGCAGC